>JAIWNF010000047.1:0-373751 GCA_025093555.1 Circinella umbellata | reverse complement strand
GGTGCCGTTTTGGTGCTCTGTGTTGTATCCAACACATATTATTCATAAAGATAATTATTTGTCATTCTAATTATTAAAGTATAGCGTATCTTTAATTATGCTTTGCTGACATTTCGTGTATTTCCCTATTTGGACCATGATTTATAAGAACACAGAAGTCCGTCTTCTATAATGATATAAGGTTACAGCTGCGTAGATATATCATATCGTCAACCGCTCAAAGACTAATCTTAATATCATTAATCTTATATTCATAATTCACACGGCCATGACAGATATAAGTCTTACGTATACACATATCAATATATCCCACTGATAATAAGATTCATATAAATAGAGATAATATTTTATTCTTAATAAACTTCAGTTCAATTATTGTTCTTTTGGGTCTCGTTGATTTTTTAACGTCTCTTTTATTTTATTATATTTGATTGATATAACACTCTGCATTCTTTTTTCCAATGACTCATTTTTCCACAATTATGACATTTACCATTTCTTTTAAATTGACTATTTAGCTGCATTTCGACGTCTTCATCTGTGGTTGCTATTGGTGGTGCTAGTGCTGGTGCTGTTGCCGATGCTGGTGCTGATGCTGGTGGTATTGAGAATGGTGTTGTAGGTGCTAAATTAATGATCCAAAAATTATTTATCTTTTTTGATCCTCCCACTTTTTTGTTGGCTTGTCGGTTCACGCGCTCGAGACTAATGGCATAATTAATTGCTTTATCTAAAGTTACTGGATGATGTTTCACTACTTCTTTTGCAACTTCTGGATTGGCATGGTTCCAAAAGAAATGTAAGCGTAAAAATTCGGCCATATCGGGTTGTGCTCTATTAAGAATAGCTTTAAGTCTTGCGCCAAACTTGGTCATTGACATAGTTCCTTGATGTAAACTATGTAGCTTATCCATTGCGGCTTCCCCAGCTGCCATACCTCTACCATGATAAGAAACAAATTCACGTTTAATTGTTTCAAAGCTTGTTTTCCTTGGTGCGTCTAATGCTTCCCACCAGTAAACTGCGTCTTCTACCATCAATAATCCAAATTCTTGAATTTTTGCATTTTCATCCCACTGGAAATATGTGGTGACCTTATCAAATGTTAATAGCCATGCAAGTGTATTGCCTTCTCCTGAGTACTCCTGAAATTGTAATCGGCGGCCTGTTCTGCCCTATGAACTTTGTACATTTGTGGATGTTGAATGTTGTACTGGTTCATTTATGCCTTGCGTGTTTACATGTATTATTGGTACATCTGCCATTCCTAATAAGGGAGTTGGTATAGAGGTGAGGTGGTCATTAGTGCCAGAAACTGGTATAGAGCGTGTTTGCTATGGAATAGGGGGTTGCTGTTCATGTTGACTCCTATTTACAGGTTGGGATGTTGCCTGTGTGAGGCGTTGTATTGCACTTTCCAATGCTTGCGATGTTTGTCGGTTTTGTTCTAGTAATTGATCGTGAAGTTGATTACTTCGAGCATCCAATTGAGACATCACTCGTTCCTCGAGTGTAGTTACTTGCGATTGTTGTACTGCTGGTGAATTTGATGATAATATTAATAGGCTATTACTGTGGACAGATGACCGACCATTTAATTCTTCTATTATGCGATACATTTGTTGTTGCGCTGTTGCGAGTTCTTAACAATGGTTTTCCTATTGTTGCGTGAGTTCCAAACGCAATGCTTCCAATTCCTGAGTTTGGTGTGCCAGCTATCACTGGTATTCTTACTCTCTCAGAATGCCTATTTCCATTACTGCTGACCTTGATACTTGTTGTTGTTCATTTATTGATTCATATGGTGCTGATATATACTGTTGCTGTGGTAATTGTCCTGTGGCGGGTTGAGCCATGACAGCCAGAGCTTGAGCAAATGGCGTAGGCTGTGCCATGGGTATATGTCTATCGACCCATAGATCAATGTCTTGTGGCCATTGAGGTTGCAAATGATTATTATGATCCATAATCATAGAACTAACTGTGGGAAATATAGAGATTTTTTTTTTGAAGGCTTCTCCACCAATGTGAAAGATTCAGGGGAAAGGAACTGAGTTTTTAAAATGATTGTACGATGACTTATATAATTATTGGGGGGTTTATAGTAATCCTAATTTAGAACTAATAACTGTCACAAGGGGGATGAACAACAGAGTCTGTGCGAGCTTGATACAGATCTTCAAACAGTTGCTGTTGTCGTGCTACCTATTCCACAAGTTGTTGGATTTGAGTATCAGGGTTCATAGATGGGTCAGACATGGATGATTTTTACAATGAAAACGGTTCTGACCAGTGTAGTGAAAGAAAAATGATCAAGGTCCTATGACAGCATTCACATTAGTTTTATAGAAAAAAAATAAAAGATTTTTTATACATTTATTTTATTTGTTATGTTTTGATAATAAAGGAAGAATTATGATCATAGCACTCTATCAATTCAGGTTCGGTACTTGGTGATAGACAATTTCTTATAAATAATATTATAAAATTTTTTAATTGGCAATGTTTTATGGCAATGACCCAACTTTTAGGTCGCGTCTTTCTTTTGTTCGTGTAATTTTAAAAAAATTGGCGACTCAACCTTTTTTTTTTTTTACTTTTCAGTAACACATACATAAATGACTTCACCAGATCACCAACTATTAAAAACGACAGCACAGCAGCTACAAGCTAGTAATTCTTTATATTTTTTTTCTCTCTCCTCATGACTGAATAGATAATGAATGAGAATTATTAATATAATTTTTAAATAGTGCGCGTCGATGATCCTCCTCCTCTCCAACCTGTAAAGTATATTTAATCATTCGAACCTCTTATAAAGTAGAAAATAAAAGCTATATTAATTCTATTATTTTTGTTATACAGATGCCTGATTTCTTCAAAGACGGCAAAATATATTTTTATGAACCTAAATTACGAGCAGAACATCATAATGATATAGCGGAAAGTACGTGATTTTTGATTCCTATTTTGGTATTCAATGTGACAAGGCGAATAAGAGAACCGAAATAGAAAGAACAATAACTAACTTTATGTAGGAATTAAACAATTTCGTAATCATCGAGCATGGATGGAACAAAACGTTGCGGTACAATCTATTACTGACTTTCCTGTTGACTTTCTCGATGTATTGATTGCTCTTTGTCAAGATAGGTAAGTTGTTGTTTGAAGAACAAGGAATAGACACGATAAGAATAACTTCTACATTAACAAAGTAACCTACTTATTACTTGACAGAAAACTAACACAAGGAATTAAATTAATATAGTGATGAATCCAGTGGACAACTTTCTACTCGTATTAATGAAATACTCTCTCCTTTTTTACGAAATGAACAATGTAATGTAATATAAGATAGAAAGATAAGTTATTGAGGAATGGTCGATTTGATTTACTGATAATGATGTTGATGATTATAGATAGTGATAAGTTTTTGGAAGTAACTGAAAATGCCGTGAAAAACATGGGTACACGTACAAAATATGGTGTTAATCCGAGTGTACTGAAACGACTTGAATGTGGGATTGTAAATATACCTCAGGTCGGTCATTAACACCAATACTATCATCATAATTAGAAACAAAAATGAAGATATTAACTAAAATTAAATAATGTCTAGCATCTCTCTTTTTCACGTTGGGAAGTAAAAGAAATTGGTCTTCTTCCTTATCAAATTCAAAATGTTATCAATGAACGACGGATGAATCGAACAAACGTAAATTGTCTTTTGTTTTCCTCTTCCCGATAAGATTTATGTATCTATGTATTATACCCGTACATCACTTGCTCTCTCTCTCTCTAATAATAGAATATCTAATCAATCATTAGGTATCTACACATATTACAACGTGGTTTGAATCTCTTCCAGTCGAACAGCAACTTAGTTTATTACAATCTAAATCCAATCGAAAAACTCAACATGATGAAAATAAAGCTATTACTATTGAAATGGCTCATGAAAAAGAAGAAAAACGAAAGAAAAAGGAAGAAGAACGAAGGATACGTGAAGAGGAAAAAAGAAAACGTGAAGAAGAAAAAAAGATTCGTGAAGAAGAACGGAGGAAACGAGATGAAGAAAAAAGAAAAAAAGAACAGGTTTGTTATTGGATTCCTTTTTAAGATACATATCTGATATCTTTATATTGATTTCTTCTTTTATTATAGTCACAATTACGTCTTACATCTTTATTTACAAAAGCACCCGAAGAAAAATCTACATATATTGGCCAAAATGGTAAAAAAAAAGAAAAGAAAAAGAGGAAACATTAAAATGATACAAATAATAATAAGATTTGTTTATTCTGATTGCATATTAATAGAATCAAATCGAATGGAAGGTAAAAAAAGTATCTTTCCATCCTTCTTTGTTAAAGAACATGTTTCCATGTATTCATGGACTACTGCCAATAAGAAATCAAATCAAGAACTTGATCATCATCTCAAAAATCTTACAACTGACAAATATCGAGCATGTGAAGGTATTATTAATAATATTTATTTAATATGAATATCTATTAATTCTATATTTTGGTTTTAGTATCTAATGACTTACGGTGTCAATATCTTGAATCATTAAAAAAATCCAAGCCTGAATTGACCCATAAACGTGGTTGTCGTCACAATATGGACTTAAGAACTGTCTTACTTGATCCTGATATGGAAAATTTTAATCAATTACAAATATTAATGAAGCTTTTACAATTTACTGAAGATGTTCGACCTGCTTACTATGGTAAAAACAACAACAGTATCAATCATCATACATTCAGCGGCATATTTTACATGCATAATTAATTTATTCTCAAAAAAACAGGTACTTGGACCAAAGCAAGTAATAAAATTAGTGGTCAAACACCACTTGCAAAAGATGAAATTCTTGTTGATTATGATCATGACAGTGAAGGAGAATGGGAACCAGAAGGTGAAGGAGAAGAAATTCAAAGCGGTGATGAAGAAGAAGAAGATCCAGTATCTGATATCGCTGATCCGGAAGATGTGAGATATTATTTCTTTTTTTTTCTTTTTCTTTCTTTCAATTATTGAATTAAAACTTATAGAAAATAATATTAGGCAGGCTGGCTTGTTCCTGAAGGATATTTATCAGAAGACGAAGGTGTTGAAAGTGATGATGAACGTGAAAATCAAGTTAGACCAGCTATGCGCCCTACTAGAAAAGTAAGTTTTATTTGTTGATGGGTAGAAGTTTTGATTGAGTTTTTTGTATTAATTAGTTAATTATATAGCATACCGCCATTCGTCCTGTTGTTATCGGTCCCCTATTTGATGATGGGAGTTTGACAGAAGATGATCCGTTAAAACGTTATTCAACTCGAATGTTATTTGGTAAATTCACTTATTCTTATCTTTATAATTTTTTACTTCAAAACTAAATCATGATTATATAGATTATTCAAATAAGAAAGGATATGATCCTTTTTATATTGAAACGGATGATACAACAATGAACACAAAACAATTACCTACTACAACAGATGATCCTAATAAAAAATCATCCTTTACAGAACAACATGAAAATGAACTGCTCAATGTAATAAGAATCTTTTCATTGAGATATATCTTGTTTTTTGTTATATCAATTTAATTAACTTATACTTTTATAGATTATTGAAGTAACGAAAGCTGATGGCATACCAAAACTTGTTTCAGAAGCAAAATCCAATTGGTAAATACTTGTTTTTAATTCATCAAAAATGAAAGAGTTAGTAATAATAATAATAATAAATTACAGGCTACTTCAAGGTGTATCCAAGCGACAGCTTGAAATGAAAATTAAGGATTTAGCTGTCAAAGAGAAACGTGGATCGGATACGGTAAGATTCTTTGGTATCATATTTTTTATAGAAGATCATTGTAATATTGATATTTCGTTTCTTTATATAGAAAGCAACATACCATGTTAAGGATAATTCAAACAATAAACAACAGCAATCATTATAATATTCCCATTCTCTTTTCTCATTTTAAATTCTCTCTCACAAGTATTCAAGAAAAAATGAAAAAAATAAAGATTGTAAATTATTAATGAAATTCATTGTTAATGATATAAAAATTGAATTAAAGTTTTGGTATCATATATAACTAAATATATAGAAATATGGCATTCTTCTTTTTTTTTTTTACAAACAAACTAATTTGAATATAAAAAATAAAGCTAAAAAAAAAGGAAACGAAAAGAAAAAAATAGAAGCAAATTGATGAAAAAAAAATTATTGAGGAAAAATGAGGTTGATTGGTGGGGGAGGGGGGAGGAAAAGCGGAAATCAAGCAGAGGAAGAAGTGGAAGAAGAAGAATTGGAAGTAATCGAAGAAGAAGAAGTGGAAGAAGTAGGTGATATCGACGGTGAAGAAACATTTTCCAATGCTTTTAAAAAGAAAGATTGTAAATATTCCCATCGATGACTACATAATTTAGCAGTATGTCGACCTTCCAATTTGGCTTCAAGTTCACGCCATCGTTCACCAGGATGAGTAGGATTTAACATATGCTCAATTAATATTCGATCATCTTCACGAGTCCATATTTCACAACCTCGAATCGTTTGATCAAATTTACCGAGAGGAGGTAAATAAGGAACTTGATGTTTTTGAGGTTGTTGAGGTTGATGAGGGGGTGATGGAGGAAATTGGTTAACAGGAGGAATTGAAGGTGATTTTCGATGATGATGATTAGATCCTTCTCTTGGAGGTGTAAGTGGTCGCCAATAATTAGTTGTTGAGGCAGACACTGGTGAAGAAGCTAAAGAAGGAATAGATTCAATTGAAGGTGAAGGCGATGACGAGGTAATATCCTATATATATATATATATATATATATATATATACAAAATAGTTTAAATAAAATAAAAAGTTAATCTCACCTTTCAGCTTATGTTTCTTTTTCTCTCTCTTACCCATTGGTCAATAACACCATTCGTTTGATGAAGTTGTTGAACAACATAGTCAATCACGTCTTTTGTTGAAGGTTGATGAGTAATTTTTACACTTTGTTTGGGATTAACTCTTCTTCGTTTTGACTTTGACTTTTTATTGTTATAGATAATATAAAAAGTTAGAAAAAAAACAGAAGTTTTTCTATTTTAAACTAAATTAAATACCTCTTGTTCTTCTTCTTGTTCTTCGTCGTTGTCATCGTTATCGTCAATCAAATTTCCATCTTCATCATATTCTACAATGGGTTTCTCTCTTACTATAAATTACAAATGATAATTAAGAGTATATGAGTAAATACATCTTTTATTTTTCTTTCAAACCACTCTTCACTCCTTTTTAAAAATAACATTAAAGAAATTAACCTCTTCGTGGTATTTGTTTCGGTAATGAAGGAGTTCCTGTTAGTTGGTGGTTCAAATATATTTGTCTTACAGCTGTTGTGGAAAGTCCCGATATTCGTGCAACGACTTTTTCAGGTACTCCTGTATGATAAGCACCTACAATGAGCCATCGTTTATCTTCATTGGTAGTTTTATGTCCAGGAGCCATTGTTATTTTATTAATAATAGATAAAGAACTAAGAAAAAGAAGAAAGAGAGAGAAAGAGAAAGAGGAGAGAAAGAACTGCAGGAAATTATATGTAAAAAGAAAGACCGCTGTATGCCGACAGTTTGTTAATAAGTTATAATGAGAAAGTATATACATGAGTTACACAAAAAAAAGAACTATGCACATTATTTTCAATGAATAATAACTAACCAAATCAAACCTAGATAATCGGTTGAGGAAGAGTAATTTATATATGTTTGAATATATATGATGGTTATGTATTTATCATGTGGTTCTTATTATAGATCATTTGATGACATTCTACTTGAATAACTATTTAATAGAATAAAATACTTCATCACTTGATTCTTCTTTAACTAATTAAACCACCGATAAAACTTTCTTTTTCTATTTTATGTGTAACAAAGAAACCCGAGATTATTCAAAAACCCTTTTGGCTATACAGCAAGTTTATCATTTAATTACTCTTTTTTTTTTTTTGTCGTCAAGATATAAATTCTTTCTTTGGGGATCAAAAAAAAATATAATTACAAGAAAGAAAGCTACAAAAATTAATAATAAAATAATTACATATATAAAGAGAGCCTAATTATAGATTTTTTTAAGCCTAATCTCCCCCCAAAATTGGATCAGCGGCCAAGACTTTTTTTCCTCTTTTTTTTTTTTTTTTTTTTTTTCCCTTAAAAGTAGGCAGGTTCCTTTTTTTTTATCTTTTGTCTATTTAAACAAGATTATTTAAATGAACCGTGAAGAACAAAACGCGAATCCTGCATTCGCAGCAGAATATCTTCATTCACCACCACCTATATCACATAAAAATAATAACTGGAATGATCCCGGTACAACAACAGATATTCCTTTACATGAAACTAACGGATCACCCCATGTAGCATTTGCTGCCAAATCACCTTCCATCATTCCATCCCCTGTTTATGCTGAATCTTCTATTGGTTATCCTTCTCCTTCGTCTTCTGTTGTACCTCCACCTATGCCTATGCATGTATCAACAACAACAAATGAATATACTTCAGCAAATCCTCGTAACTTTGGTGCTGATACTTTCCAAACCAATACCAATAATACCAATAATAATAGTCATTTTAATAATCATAACGATGGAGGAGGTGAAAAGACAGCAGTAGAAGATATGGGTAAAGATCTTTATAGAAATACCAATACAAATACGAATGAACCTACTTATTATGGTAATGCAGCCAAATCTTCTTTACGTTCGGATGGATTTATGCGACTTGAATCCGCAGAAGAGGATCCACAACAACAACAACAACAACAACAACAGTATAATAATGGACCTTATCAGCCATACCAACAACAACACCCATCATCTCAAATGGGTGGTACATCTTATCCACCTTATTTACAACAACCTATGGATTCTGCTGATAAACGAAATCTGGGTATGCGATTGTTATTGGGTCCAGTACGTCGTCCATGGTTTAGTTGGTTATCAGGCTTAGCCATGTTGATTGTGTTGATTGTTGAATTAATAAAAAATTCACAAATGACTGGAAGTGTTATATCAACAAGTCCAACATTTAATCCAATGATTGGTCCAAGTTTTCCAGTAAGTTTATCATTCTTCGTTTTCTTTAGAAAAAGTTAGATATATTAATTATCAAATATTACATTATTGTTTAGGTATTGATTAATATGGGTGCACGATTTACACCTTGTATGAGAACAATACCCGAATATTCACCTACCACACCATTCAGTAATTGTTTTCATGAAGCAGAACAATGTACAGTAGAAGAAATGTGTGGATTTGGTGGATTTGGTGGTGTCGAACCTAATCAATCATTTCGATTTATTGTACCTATCTTTTTACATGCTGGTATTGTACATTTTATCATGAATATGTTATGTCATTTAAGACTAGGCGCAGATCTTGAATGTATACTTGGTGCTCCACGTTATATTCTTCTTTATATGTCTTCTGGTATTTGGGGCTTTGTATTAAGCTCTATCATGTCGCAAACCAATACAGGTAATTATATATATATATATATATATATATATACTTTATTTAGTTATAATATGGATTATTAACGATTCGTCTTTTAATAGCAAGTATGGGCTGTTCTGGTGCATTATTTGGTTTAATTGGATATATGTTTATTGATGTGATTGTCAATTGGAAAGATATTTCAAATCCTGTCAGAGAATTAGTTAAACTATTAATTGTTACTATTATTTCTTTGATATTGGGATTACTTCCTGGTCTTGATAATTTTTGTCATTTAGGTAAATAAGAGGAAAAAAAAAGAAGACTTATACGTTTGTTTTGTTGTAAATAACTTTATATATATATATATATATATATATATATATATATATATAATCTATAGGTGGATTTGTTATAGGTATTGTAATGGGAGCATTCGTAGCTCCTATGCGTTCAAATATGACAAAGAAAGGGAAAATGATTACATGGGGTATTCGGGCTGTAGCATCTGTTATCTTAATCATCTTATTTGCCGTTACAATTGATGCATTTTATAAGTCACCCGATCCATCCCAGGTAAAAAAAATAAAAGCGTGTGTGTGGGAGTAGTCCATATTTTAATCTATCTAATCATACTATTATTATTATTATTATAGATTTGTCCTGGATGCAAATATCTTTCTTGTCTTCCTGTTAACAATTGGTGTGATATGTAAATTAAAAAAAAAGTGTACAAAGTATGTTTTACTACAATTCAATCTTATTTATGAATAAATTTATATGTATTTAAATAATTACTATCAATAACAATAAGAAAAGTGTATAATGTTTTTTTGTGATGTATATATACGTATATATAAAGTTAAATATAGAACAGATAAAAAGAAAGATACAGATAATAATAATAATAGTAATAATGGTAATGGTAATGGTAATGGTAATAGTAATGGTAATAGTAATTAGTAAATAATAAAACAAAATGCAAAAGTTTATATAATCAAGGTGCTATCCAATGAGTAATAGTTGCACTATTTCCTAATGTTGGATGTAAAACTACATATTTGAAAAAGTATTCCAAATCGCGACGTCGTTGTTCAACAAATGTTGGTGTAAATTTACCCACTACTTTTTTTGGAGGTAATTTGGGTATACTGGTTTTAAGTCTTGGGTATCTTTTCACCAATTCATCTCGTAAATCAACAAAGTCAGAATATCTTTTACGAACAGAAATAGGTGGTCCCTGAATAGAGAAAAAAAATAAAAATAAAAAATGAGTTTCTAATTTATATATCAAGTAATACAAATTAATATAATATTATTATTTACCTTGTCACTTAGTACTGTACAGTTATAACATATATAACTTCCATAACTAAGAATACATATTAATATATCAATTATTAATTTATATTAGATTATATTAGATTATAGTCCCTTTTAAATAATAAAAACTTACCCAACACCTATTCGTAACGGATGATTTACAATTGCATCTGAAGCAAATAACTCTCGTCGTTCACTATTATCATCACAATTATATAAACTTATTTGTGTTGTTCCAGGTAATGGTGTTGATCGAGTTGATTTCAATCCTTTAAATAATTTTGGAATTCTTCTAGTACTTGATGATGAAGGAAGTTGTTTTTTAGTATCCCAATCTTGAACAATAATAGATCTTCGACCAAATGTACGTTGTAAATTACTATCATCATTTTCTTCTTCTTCTTCTTCGGGTATACTTGTATTAATAATTGATGAAGTGGATGATGCGCTACTGCTACTGCTACTACTACTGCTGCTATTACTGTGTCTTTCATTTGATGATAAAAGTGATACTGTAGTTGAAAACGTGGATGTTGAAGAACTAGTTACCATAATTGGTGTTGACACAGATGGTTTAAGATTGGCTGTTGGTGTCGTTAATTCAAAAGTATGATTATTATTATTACTCGAACGATCTTTTAAATAAAAAAAAAATAATCAGCTATTTTTCGATTCCCTATTAATAGAAAATTTTAAAAAAGTATACTTACCACTCATTGCATACTGAAGTCGTTCACGCACATTATTAATCACAGTATCAGCTTGCATCCTCCATTCTGGATCTTCACATTTAGAATCATTTTCGTCTAAAGCATCTTGAAGTTGAACAAGTTGTTTTATACCTAGATGTAGATCTTGAGTAGCTTTCTGTAAGGTTGTACTAGAAAGAGTTTGTTGTTGTTGACGTAAATTAACCCAGGCTTCTTGGCATAATTCCAATAATTCAGTTAAATGTTTTTGATAATCCATAAGAAAATATACATGTAAAAAAGAAAAAAGTAAAAAGAAAAAAAAAAAAAGAACACGCAAATTATATATAAAAATGCGTTATCGAAAACTTAAAAAAAAGAAAACCCAGCTCTTCCCAACTTTTGTATTACAAAAGAACTAACGCGTATCCATTTATATAAAGGGACCTTTTCATCATCATCCCCCCCCCGAATATATTATTACAGCTGACTTGCTCTTCCGATTCTATTTTGGTCTATAAAAAATAAATAAATAATAAATAAAAAAGCCTTTTTCTTTATTTCTTTTACTCTCCTTTTTCAATGATAAAAAGACCCCACAGGCAAAACTTTTTCTTTTTTGTGAAACTTTGGCTGCATAAATATGATTTTTTTTATAAACCAATCTTTTTTATTTATTTCAAATAATTATCCCGGGGGGTGGACAAGGGAGTTAAAGAAGTTTATGTAAACATACTAAAGATATTTAATCAGGGAGAAAATAATAGGAGATTGATAAAAACTGTAAAGTAACCGAGAAACATAAATTAAACTCAATGGGAACATAAACAAAATAAGATAGAACTTTGGTAATAAAACAGGTGATTTATATCATGTGTTATGATGTAAAGGTAAATATCAAATTACTTATTTATTGTTAAGTTATGCAGAATTTCTAACGCCCTTTCTCCCCAAAGATATTCTTTTCTGTTTGTCTCTATATTAGTGATAAGGGTTACTGTAGCTTGAATAGGACGACTTTATTTATCATCCAGGTAATTAACTTTGGCTAAAGTGAAAATACACGTCAGACATCGTTCTATTCAATAAAAAAAAAAACCTGTCCATATGTTTATTGTAGTGAATAACTGGACTCCCTTATTTTTATTCCAGATGTGGTAGGTGACTAAGAGCTCTGAAGTGAAAAAAAAAATAATTGCTTACATCTACAGACTCGCAGACCCAATGTCTGAAATTTTTTTATTGAGGATGTGCGCCTATGGACCGTGCGCACTCAACTTTTCTCCGACTTCAGAAATTATAAACAATTTTGTTTATGCTAGACTGATCAAGTCGAGTTATTAGAGAATTTCCTTTTTTTTTAAAAGCAATAAGAAGCTAATTATATTGAATATAAAATAAAAGTTTCTTTTTTGAACGTAATATACAAATATATATATAAAAATAATAAAAAATAATAATATAAAGAATAATAAGTGTTTTGGGGGTTAGGGGTATCCATAGAATATTAATAATAAATTACTCAATTGTCCACATATCATTATTAGAGTGATTTCTTTTAGAAGATGAATGATTATTTCCATTATCATCTTGTTCTAATAAGGTTTTATCTTGCTTCATATAGTCATGTTCAGAAGAATGACCTTGGTCACCCAATTCCATATCATCAATAGAAGATGTTTGATCAATAGGCATATCACCATGTCGTTGACTCTTTTGTCTGTTCTTTTGTTCTGATTTATGTGAAAAGACAAAGATACCTTGCTTGAAATTTAAAAGAACTTTAATAGCTACACCCATGGTTATTAGTACTAAAGCCATTGTGACCACGACAGTAAATATTAAGAATCGACGCGTAAATTGATATGGATCCGTTGCGCCTCGAGGAATGGTAATTCGAACAAGAGTAAATAACAAATAAGCAAAGGCAAAAACACATCCCAAGACAAAAGAACCCATCATCCAAAGACTTTCTTGATAAACTGCTAACATGGCTACACTTAATCCAATAGCACCTAATACAAAGACAAGTACAGTTTCTGCAATTGTTTCATCATAATCTAACTTTTGAGATGGAATTAATTGAGCGGCAAAGGAGAAAACAAAATAAAAATCAAGTTTCAATAGTGTTAATAAGACGCTAATAAGAATCAATGCATTACGAATTCTATAAAATAGATTATTATTAGTTTATGCAAGTTATTTTCATTTATAAATAAATAATAGTTTACCTCATATCTGCAGAAAAGTTTCTATAATTATCCCATGCAAATTCTCTACGTAATCGCCATGCAAAAAAACCAATAACCAAAAAGAAACTCGGAATTAATCCAATAATGGAATATTCAAGTGGTAACATTTTACTGCGATAAAAATTAATAGCTTGTTCTTGTCCAACTGCATCATCTGTCCAACGTGGATCAACAGGAGTCCAAAGTTCCAGCTCCCCACTAAAATCAAAATTACAATCCATTCATATTATATATTAGTAAATCTATTCTCTTTTTCTTTCCCTTAATAAATAAATTGATTGTTCAACTTACCAACCAACTTGTTCCAGAATCATATGTTGTTCAAGCTGAATTCCACCGTAACTATAATAGTAAGAAGATTTGTTAGTGGTACAGAAAACCAAATAAATCAGTGTTACTTCTTTATCTAGTAATCGATCTTTGCTTACACTATAAAAGGAAATATGTTAATAAACAGGAAGTTTGATAGATGTTTTTTTTTTCTCTTTATATTATAAACTTACCAACAACAAGAAATCCAAAAGCAACCAAGGTGATTAATTGAGCTATATTTTATTTAGATTAAGCAATCGAATCTTTCTTGATATATTGAAAATAGTAATAATAATAATAATAATAATCTTCTTTTACCAGTATTTTTTTGATAAAGAGCATCAACACAAAGTAAAACTTGAAATACTTGAGCAACGATAAAGAGTGAATGATAAATTAAATCAGATTCATCAACACCTATTTTAAAAGAAAAAAAAAATATTTATTTTTTTATCAGTAAAAAGTATGTTTAATTTTCTAATGTCAAAAAAAATAAAATAAAGAAACTCATTATATATTTTACCTTGACCATTCCTATTCAATGTACAATTACCAATAAGATCCAAGTGATTCATAACAACAAAACCTTCCAAGAAACATATTATAATAGCTTCAATAGTAACAAGGGTTATAATTATTATAGAATCATTGGTTTTAAATAAAGGATTTTTTCGTGACCAGAACGACATAGTAAAGAAAAAAAAAATGAAGTAAACGGATCAAGACCGAATAAGAAAAAAAAAGAAAAAAAAAGAGATAAAGCCATATTATCCTTTTTATATGCTTTTGAAAAAAAAAAAAAGATGTAAACTAAATATGGACATGTTAGTTTCTTGTTGTTACTCATACTTTTTGGCAAAGCACAAACATACTTGGGAATGATGGGGCTGAGCCCATTAAATCAATATAACAAAATTAGTTGTGTGGGGAAAGTTTCAAGTGATAATAATCATCATCAAAGTGATAGAGTTGTGGGGCTAATGTTAAATGTGTTATTATCTTTTTTACTTGCGCCTGGTTATTGATTATACGTCATTTCTTTTCCCTTATGATTATACTAATATGCTTCTATTGAACTGAACTGAATTGAATTGAATTGAATTGAATTGAATTGAAAAAAAAAAGTGTATCATCCAAAAACTTGATTTATGCTTTCCATTGGCCTGTGTAACTTTAAGTCGGGGACAAATATGTTGGCTTTTTATTTATTATACCGAAAGCACTATGTATTTGTACTACCTTCTTCTTTACCTTACGATTGCCTGGGCCTTCAAATTCCAGTGTTTCGATCCTGTGGCGAATTCTTGAGAGATGTGTGCTATTTTTTCAAAAGCCACGTTCAAAGAAGCTACAAACAGGTTTTTTTTTTCTTTAATTCTTTATTTGCCTATTTTTAAAAAGGAACTGATTTATTTTTGGTTGCTCGGTAACATGTAAGAAAATTTATTGGATTATAATTGAATGTATGTACATGGGATACCTTTATAATAAATGATTGAGTGCATAATATACTGTACAATAGTGGCACAATGCACATCGAAATCATTGTTTTACAAGTATACTGCATTTGGTAATGTTGTTCAAAAAAGTAATAAATTCGATCCAAACACTCCTTTGTATATCAACAAGATCTTAAATAAACAAATTGTTGATAAAACTTGATTTTCTTTTTTCATGAAGATTTCTCTGAAATATATTTGCTAGATAACTGAGTTAGTACGTACCAAAAAAAAAGGTATTACATACTATTTAAAAGTTATAATCCCACTGTTGTTTCTTAGTAACAAGTTGTTTTTCCCACCACTCGGCTGTCAAGAAAATACTTCGGAACCATTCATATAATATCATTAGCCAATAGGTTACAAAGATAAGTCATATGTCATAAAGTGCCACACATATATAGATCATTTGATTCATATTATTAAATAAAAATCTACATTTCCACGATTCTTTTTAATATAAGCCAAATGAAAATCAATCATTTCATTCAAACTATAATAGAAAAAAGCTTTTAAATATGAGAAATAATATCATTAATTTTGATTTACAAAAAAAAAAAATCAGAAACTTGCGCCACTTCCTATAAAAGAAATTCACTAGTTTGGAGATTCTTTATGAGCCCCATTTTCTGGTGATTTGTGTTAAATCACTTTGCTTGGCAAGAAAGTTTAATCTGTCATTGTCAGCCACTCCAAAAGTTCCATTCGGGTATAACTGAGATTTTATCTTCAACTCTTGTTATTTTCTTCGGATTTATAATACTTTTTACCTTCTTCATGAAAAACCATTTTTTTTTTCTTCTAAAAGATACAAGGTCGTTTCGTCTTCAGATTTTTGTAAAATAGTTGATCGGTTGGTTGAATGGATATGAGGTTTAAAGATTCAAAGGAAAATAGTAACTCGTGTATATGAATAGTTGTAAAAGAAGGTGGAGGATGGGGTTTAGTGTATACATATATTGCCACAAACCAATAGACCATATATAAAAAAAATTAAGAGATCTAATGTTTTTTATGTCATAAAATTATAAAAGAGGGAATAAATTTTGCTTTTTATTATTATTTTTAACTGCTTGCACCAGTAATTAAATTTCGAGTCCTTTTTAATACATCAATCTCTGCTTCCAAATGTCGTTCATCTTTTTCATCTACACTCACTCCTATCTTGCCAGTTGTTACTTGAGTTCCTTCTTTTTCTTTTTCTTCCCCTTCTTTTTTAGGTGGTTCTTTAAAACTTCGATACACTTCTTTTTTGATATTATACATTTTTGGGATTAATGCAGCTTGTGAATTGAATAATAATCGAGTCGTTTGAAATATAGCACCATTAGCAATATCATAACGTTCTATTACGGATAATCCTTGTTTTTGTTGTTCTATTTTAGATAATGCAGCATCGATAATTTCAACAGATTCAGGTAATTTGCCTCTTGATCTATTTAAATATATATTCAATTAATCAGTATTTCTCGTTTTCTATCTATTTTAAATATTACTTACTGCATTGCATCGATTAGTTTTTGTTGTTCTTGACCACCATACATTTTGGTAGTTTCTGGATTTCCATATGCAAAACGATATGTTGATAAGAATGACTATTTAAACAGAAAGGTAGGATAAATAATGATTCTTCAATTATGTAATATATATTAAAGAAGATATACATACTTTAGAAAGTCGTTTACGTTTATCTTGTCGCATTTGATTAATATCTTCAGGAAGGGTAATAGGTGGTTTTTCAAATGCTGGACATCCTGCAGCTTTCCATATAATCTAATTTTAGTAATAATTAAGGATTAGTTAAACATTAATAATCATAATTATAAACAAGAGAATATATATATATATATAAAACAAACGCACCCAATTTCTTTCATGTCGAAGCACTGTTTGGACGATATCGGTATAAAGTTCACCATGAGGTTTTGTAAGTTTAAGTAATTCCAACATACTCTTTTCGGTATTTTGAACCCATTCCAGCTATATAATAATAATAATAATAAATATCATAACTCCAAACCTTTTTTCGATCATATATAATTATTACTTTCAAGTACCTCATCTCCTTCTAAAGTAAAATTAGGTAAGACCAATGATTGTTTCGTTGCTCCTCGAGTATTTAATAACTTTTGTGTTTCTTCTTTTTCTTCTTGTGTAAATCCATTTAAATATTGAAATAGAATTAAGAATTGAACAATCACATTACGTCTAAATCGGGTATCTTCAATCTATCCAAACCAAAAAGAAGATTATTATCAATCTTGCCAAATTTCTTTAACGTTCAAAAAAATAAAAATGATATGGTACTCACCTCCAATTCTAAAAGTTTACGACTACTCAATAATCGTGGGAATTGATATTCTCTATTAATTTCATCCAACATTTGTTTGACAGTATCATTATTGGCTTCATCTCCATCAATATCCATAACATCATTACGTTTTCGTTTAGCACCCGTGCCAGATACAGCTTCTTCATTATTTGAAATTTGTTTGAATCGATCTAATATAGCATCTCCTCCTTTTCTTAATTCATTAAATCCATTATTTTGAAATATAATGGGTGGATTAGAGAAATATTTTCGAGTGGACCAAAATAGTTTATAAAATGTCTTTTCTTCCTCTAAATAATAGTAGATATTTTTTTAGTATATAAAATATATTCCTTATCTTATAAAACCATTTACCTGTCATATTTGGATCAGCATCCACATCTTCATCCTTGTCATATGACACAGATTCAGTATTAAATTCTCCTCGTAAGTTTACACCTATTATGTGTTTTTATTAGAATAGAATGTTTAACAACAATAGTTAAAATAATAATAATATATATTTAATTACCTGACCGTTCACCCAAAGGAAATGAATTTGCAAGAAACATGAGAATACGACCACAAAATACTGTATTCTTTTCTTTAGAGAGTCGACGAAGCATTTCATTACACATACGTAACAAGACAAGACCTTTACCGCGACCTGGAATCATATTCTAAAAAAAGGGGGGGACATAGATAGATAGGGCGAGAAAAGAAACAGAAACATTCGCAAATTTTGATGTGTTTTGTTTTTGTTTGTTTTTTTGTTTTTTGGTGAGAATCTGAACGTGTATCAAAATAAAAAATAAAAACGAATTGTGTTTATGTTGGTAGGGTTGATGAATTGATAGAAAGAACGTTGATTATGTTGTATTATGGTTGATATGTTTCCCTTCCAGACTGGATAATGAAAAAAAAAAAGAAGAAAGAGGATAGAGATAGGAGAACTAACCGCCGTGAGACGTGATTTTCGTTTTTCGATATAATCAAAGAGTTGTTCACATCCATAAATTGTATGTACATCTAATAATTCTTCTAATAATGTTAGACAAACTACAGGTTCCAAAAATCCTATTTTTTTAAAAAAGAAATTGTTTTCTTTAGTATCAAATTCTAGTTTTCACTCTATCCTTTTCTTTTCTTCTGTTTTTTTATTACCTAAATCAATTGCAGCTAGTACAATATCTAGTCCGTTAAATAATCTTTGAAAATGTTCAGGATTTGTTTCTGGTAATCGATTCTATATTTGAATGTTAAAGATTAATAAGTGGAAAACTTGAAACTTCAATTTTTTAAAATAAAGAGAAAAGATAAATTTACCACAAGATCAAGTAATACTCTTCGAAACGCAAGTTCTGTTCCATGTTTACGCCAATCTGGTTTATCATCCATGAGATTGATATTGAGAATGTTTTCTGCACTTGCGAGTGGACCAAGAGTGGAACGTACAAGATCTTCAATAATAACATTACTTGTTTCAGAAACAGGTTTTATTGTAATTGGACACGCATCAATACATTGATTGATAGCTTGTCCTATACGTTCATGAAAAAGTTGATATTGTGTAGTTGACATTATATATATATAAAAAAAACAGAAGGTAAAGAGAGAAGTATGTTTTGCATATAATGTCGGTTTGTCTGGTAATGAAAATCAAACAAAAAATTTCAAGTCACTAAGTAACTTTTTTAGCTGGTCTTTTGCTTGGTTTATTAATCTTATGCATCCTTCATATTATTTCTTTTTTTATTGGCGTCACAATTGTTATCGAAATAGGGTTAATGTAAAAAATCAAAAATGTAACTAACTAATGGGATTCTTATTCAAGTTGTTCCGATGGCAGTCAGATTTTTATAATATAAGATAATAAGATAATCCCACCTAACAACGCACATTTTGACTTTTCGCTCATTCTTCTGAATTTGGGATCAACTAGTTGGCGCCTACAAAAACATACTCTTTTAATTAAATAAAAAAAAAACCTTCGGTGGGTCTAGGCGTTTTTAAAAAAAAGACCAGTGGTAGTACGTATAATTAATAGTTTGCTGCGGATAATATCAGCTTATCCAAAAAGAGATAAGTTAATCTTGGCGAAAAAAGGCGCCTTCTTTCTAGTAACCCAAGTAGATCGAGTATCTGAATCCATGAGATCTCGATGTGTTCACTACATCAGCTATACTATAGAATATTCTTTTTTTTCCCATTTGTCGTTGCGATAGTGCATTGAACCATTTGTATCATTTATATGTAATCCATTCATGTATTGAAGAAGAAGGTGGTGATGATCATAATAAATGTATGTCTTCCCCCCCATCCTCATTTCACAAACAGTTCTATCTCCGTGGTTCTTTTTTATTTTCTCTCACAAAATCATTTAATTAATTTTATACATTTTAAAACAAAAACTTGCTCAGGCTTAGCAAAAGTAACTTTTACTTGTTATCGCAGCGAGGTCTTTTTTTTTATGATCATGCATTGCATTGCTTATGCCTATTATACTTGAAAACGAAAGAAAAAAAGATAATCCACTTTAAATTATTTAATCAAAAAAAAAAATAAAAGAAATGCGTTTCGAGACGTTCATCGATAATGATTATAATAACGATAGTGACGATGATAGGATGTTAGAGCTTAATAATAATTATACTCGTCATTTTTTCTTTCTAAAAGCAGTCTTAAAGTAACCTGCAGCTTTGTGTGTAACACAAAAGAGAAAAATGCCACGTTTTTTGACGATATGAAAGTGTTACAGATATCCTCATCATTCTATTAAAAAAATAACAGGTAAATCAATATATATTATTAACATATATGTCAATTATAAAACACATCCATTCTATCTTTCCCTTCAACAACAACAAGAACAAATTATTTGTACACAAGCTTATATATTTACTGTCACAAAAAAATATTGAATATTCGCCAAGTCAATATCTTTGTTATTGTTATTACTATGTCAAGCAATAAAAATACTAATTGATAGATCATATTAGCATTTATAAAATATTATCTTAATGTACCTTTATGTATAATTCATAGTTATTACTATATAGAATACAAATATATTTCCAATAATCCGAGAAAGAAATTATTGTTTAATAAGAAAAAAGTAACAACCAATAAACGCATTGAGTAAAATCTGTGCGACATCGATTCACGGAAGCGGAAAGGATCCTCAAGATAAAAATTATACAAAAAAAAAAAAAGATGGTATATAGTGACCTTGATGAATATGAAGTCTATGTTCTTAATAATGAAATTTTATATCAGATTTTTTTTTTCATATTTTTTAATTACTAACAGAAAAATAGAAAACTAATGTATCAAAATGAGATAGAAAAAAGCAAGCGCGCGAAAATGATTTAAGGGGGGTGTGAGAACCCTTTTGATCCCTGTTTTTGGTGTTGGTGCCATAAATTTAAAAAGCTTACCATCTTAGGTAATTCTATGTCATTATTTAAAATGTTACGGAGTTACTTATAATACAAGTATATGTTGGATTTGACATAATTACGATTCATGGTCGAGTTTTTTTTTTTTTTTTTTTTTTGTATAAAAGGAAACGTAACAATCAATTTTGTTCTTTCATTCTTTTTCTTTTTCTTTTATTTTTTTTTTAAAAATCTATCATCTCATTTGTTTCTTTTATTATTTAACTTTGATCTTTTTACTTTCTTTCATCAATTAAAACAAACGTTATACCATGGCAACATATCCTATTATAAATCATTATACCCGTCCAAACCAACAGCAACAAGAACCAGCTATAGAACGTAAAGAAGCTTTATTGCACTACTGTGTTACTTGCAACAAGAGTTTTAGTCGTAAAAGAGATTTACAGCGACATTTACGCACGGCTCGGGTGCATGTCATGGCTGGTGACATAGAAAATAGAGGTTATCCGTGTCGTATGTGTGCCAAGACTTTTACTCGACAAGATTCACTACAGAAGCATGAAGGGAACCAAAGTTGCATGAAACGATATTCTCGTTTTCTTCGTGATGCAAAAACTTGGGTTCGTTCGTCGTTACCATTTGCATCATCAACATCACTAGATAAACCTATACCCGATGCCACGGTAGCAGGACTATCGGCAGCCGAACATAATTATTATTATAATAATGATAATCAAAGTGTCATAACAGAGAGTACCCTGGATGATTATTCCGTAGACACTCCATCTTCTTTTAGTACGAACACGTCATTTTCCACCTTTTCCTAGCAGAAAAAAAATAGCTCAATAAGCGATCATTATACATAATAATCTATAAAGCCATTTAACAAGTCGTTGTTTGTAGTTAGTTAGTAGTAAATGATACCCCAATTCATTTCACCTTACTTTTTCTACATGTAAAATAAAAAACATATATTTATGTGCCCCCTTTGTATTTTTATGTTCAATTTATGATAATAATAATAAATATTTATATTACAATTGTTTTTATTCATCAATCTATCTAAACTTTTAATTTCTTCTAGAGTTGAATTGCCATATGCATCTTACTTTTTATATTTTTTTAAAGATCAAAACAATAATCTGATGTCATAATGCTTTATCTCATTATCTATACACCGCATATACAAATATTATGACTACGTATATATTCTAAAATCTTGATGCAACTGACAATAAAGGTTTTATTTTATAAATCATGACTGGTACTATAATAGAGCACGGATTAACTTCGTTAACTTTCATACCTCACTAATGTCATCAGAATCAGGAAATAAAAAGATCGAAATGTTAAACTTTTCAAATTCTCATTTATTGTATGTTCAACATGATCAGAGGAATTAAAACTTTAACCAGGAACAGAAAAAATACGTGATACGTACAATTTATATAATGAGTGGAGATATTATAGTATATTTGTTTTATTTTAAATTTACATAATGTAAAGTATTGCATGAGTGAAACATAGGATATAAAAATCATAAGCAAATATCGGAAATATCACTACTTTATCCAACATAACAGAATAAGTAGCACTGTAGATTTGCTGTCATTTGCACAAAGAATTTTACTTCGACTGACCTTAAAAGCCTTTAATCATATTTTTTTTTCTCGGGCTCACTCTCTTGAGATAATTTCATTCGCTTTGTATCTTTTTAGAATATCTGGAGTACATATATTACTCTGACTATTGAAAAAATGAAACAAGAGAAAAAAAATCCAGTGCCCCAGGGTGTAGTAACACAAGAGAAAAAAAAATTCAGGACCCCAAACTAAAGTGTAGTAACACAAGAAAAAGAAAATGGCACGTTTGAACAATATGAAAATGAAGCACATAATGTTAATCCATTTAATAAGAAAAAAGGATGCATGATAGTACCTCCTGTTACTAATCACATCTAATATGGTAATTGTGAAGGACATCCGTTCTTTTTCTTATAACAAGAAAAGAAAACATATTCATGCAATAAGCATCCATATATCAATTAGAAATTAAGAAAATTGTAAAATGACATATTATTACTTACCTAACAGCATCGAAAACAATATCCCCATGTGTATACTGCTTATCTGCATTGCATAACATATAAATGCGGCGCGCGACCACGGATAAAAATTATTGGTTCCCCAACGTGTGGTAATTAATAGCGGAGCTCAATTCCATTTGTCGATCACAGTAGTTGGCTCGAGCGAACATTTAAAGGTACTTCAATAAAAATGAACGATAAAAGCATAAGACTGTAATTGATGCCTCTGATAAATATTAAGCTTTAAAGATACATTTTATATACACGTCTACGCTATCCATTTTCTTCTTTAAAAAAAATTATACATTTTAATGGGTATTAAAAAAATTGATTTATCCCGAAGATTGATGATGATGGTGGGGTCATGTGAACGAGACAAAAAAACCTCTCTTTAGAACCCCAATAAGATTTACTATTTAAAGCAGTTCGTAGATAGATTTTATGGTGGCACTTGAGGTACAAAACAATTATAATACATATGTATACATGAGTTGCTGAAGTTTCTCCTCATTTGTTTTTCGATTTTATTTCTATATAAACAAACGTAGGAATCATTCATCTTGTTCTCTTTTATATTATATATCTTCTTTATAAGATTAGAAATTCTATTTACTCAAATTATTTACTTATTTATTTCAATTTAAAAGTTGCATGAACCGATATTTTCAAATTCTTCGTGGTGCAGGAGCATGGGTAGATCCGTTACTGCGTGAAACTCCAATGATAGAATTTTTAGAACCCACAACACCAGAAACGGATTATTATCATAATAGTAATACTCAAAGTATTGCAGCGAGTGATATCCAGGATGATAACTCCGTGGAGACTCCTTCGTCAAGTACAACATCATCATTTAGTAATTTTTCTTAGATTAAAACACCTAGATTATAAAACATCTAATACCCAAAAAACAAGAAAGTTATATATATACCAATCTATTTAACAAATCGTTGCTTATAGTACATCATTTGATTGCCCAGAATAGTAATAGTAGTACTACATAATAGCATATGAAATATCCAATCTTCCATTTACCATCCTTTTTACAATATGAAAATAGTACCTATGAATTTTTTGTCCCATTTTTCTTCTTTTATTTTCTAACTAACATAAAAAATAAATTTCTATACAGTACAATTATCTTGTCAAAAAGAAAACTAATCCAACCATTTTTTTAATTTTTCAAGTGACTCAATTTGTGCGCTAACCCAGGTTAAAATTCCAGCTCCTTCAATCTGTTTAATAAATTTATCAGAAGCATTTTTCTTTTTACAACCATTTACTCAATTATAACGACAACCAATGATTTTACGACTTGTTAATAGCCACATTCGTCGAAATACACTCGCAACATTAACTCGACGACAAGAGCGACCTGCCCGTCGCATTATTGCTATTGCTACGCAACAACAAATCGCGTCATTCCATCATACTCCACTGCGCGCAGCATCCATGCCAGAAGGCTGGAATGCATCTGATGCTCACCCTATTGTACAAAAAATTCGTGATAATCCACAAGTTATGGATCAACTTGTTGCATTTACTGTTTTGTTACAAAAGAAGGGTATTGATGTTGCTGGTAAACAACCCGGTTTTGCGGATGTAAATATGTATAACTTTTTTTCTCCATAAATATATTTGTCTGAAAAAGACAGCTTTTTTTTTCCCCACTTTGACAACAAAAATTTACTTAAAATATCAACCTTTATATATTTATAGATGATGAAAATCATGAATGATCCAGAGGTATACTAAGATATATAAGTAAAAAAAAAAGCGAAAGAGAGAAAGAGACTTTTGTTATTTAATACGATGTGTTGTCATGGGGAATTATATAGATTAAAGAGGTAGTCAAAAAACTTGCTCAAGAGATGCAAGCAGCTGGAATTCAATTGGATATGGCTTCTATTGGTGAAATTCAAAAAAGTCTTGAAGGTTTCAATTCAAATGGAGGAGGAGAAAAACAGAATGATGGCGTTGTTAATAAGATGAAAGGTTTCTTTAAAAAGTAATAATAAAAGACAATAAAAAAGGATTGTTATTATAGATGGATTAGAACGATATTAGGAAACTGCCTCTATTACAGCCATTTATTTTACTATTACATAAACTTATTACGGATTACGTTCCGGATTTTCCCTATGATTTGACGCATAATTTTTTGGGCGTTGCCATGACCAATTTATTTCCGCTTATTTATAATATCACATTAATGTATGGTAAATTGGAATTCAACAAGGGTGTAATGGAAGAAGTGCCATATACAGTACTATGAGGTTCCATATTTAAATGATGATACGATTATGTATGACTAACGAGTCATAAAAACCCAAGATCTATATGGTGCATTCCATCTTAAATAGCCAAAAAGTTTTGATGTTTCAATTTGTTTTGGAGTTTAAACATCATATATGCTATTCTTCTATGTGATGTGTACCTTCTGATCCGCTTTATGTCAACACATAGTCTAGCTATACACTCTAATACCTATAACATTATTCATGTTTATGATAATAATGAATCTCTGTTAAAGTACCCTTGTTAGGTGATACTTTTTTTATTGAGATTCATGTTCAAATTCTTTTCTAAAAGTTTATATACCCAGTATATAGTCACAATTCATTCTAGCAGATCACTTAGTATCACTCAATCCAATTGCAGGCGCAGTGGGATTTAGGATACATTATATAATACTCATATTTTTTTTATGTTACAAACGAAATGAAAATTGACCATCTTTAAGCAAATTGCCTTCTTAAAGTAAATAATGTGTTATTTATTACCATATTTGAATTAATATGTTAACTATAAAGGATAAACATGTATATAGATGATAAAGAATATCCATTTTAGTCACTATTGCTATGAGAAGCCAAGATTGGATATTAGATACGTGTGTGATTTTCATTCATGAGATTCTTTAATAACTATAGAATATTATAATAGTTATCTGGATACAGTTACTCAGTCAGCAAATTCAAAAAGAGTAAGCTATTTTCGTTTTATTAGAATGGTAAGTTACTATTATTGCCCTATGAACTATTGCTTTTATATAATATCATCATTGACCATCGAATAAAATGTAAGATTTTTTTTGTGGATTATCAGACCTTCAAAAAAAAATATCTTGGAAACAATAAAAAAATGGTTCAGTAACACTCACCATTGGCAAGTACGTATTTTTTTTGTCTGAGACTTGTTGAAACATTTAGAAGTTTTAATAAAAGAACTGGAAATATTTAAATTCTACCACGAATTCACATAATGGGGATCTGTAATATTTTTATATTTAGTTCAAACAAATGGCATGTCGTGAAAAGAAAAATAAAAAAAAGAAAATGGAGGAAATAAATTATATGTGCGTGGTCAAAAAAAAAAAAATTAAACGCATTATTATACCAGCAAAAAATTAAAATTAAAAAAGAATTCAACTCATCGTCATACGCAAAAAAAAAATTATTATTCATTTATTTATTATATTGTGTTAAGTAACTAGCTGATACTCCGATCATCCTAACGCACTTCAGCCCAGGCAATTAGATTGCTAACAGTATTTTACATTAAAATGTCCATAGGATCGTACACTCAACATACTTTCCAAATTAAGGAGGTGACCAAATCAAAATAAAATAACCGAAGCTATTTTACTCAATCTGGCCCATTCCTTAACCAGAGAGCACTTCAGAGTGTAGTTCACCCTGAACTTTTAAAGGTAAAAAGCTGATTGCAACTAATTGCCTGGGCATGAAGCCGGGCCGAAGCAAGGAAAAGAAGAAAAAAAGAGGGAAAAAGAGGGAAAAAATGAGCGTCTTTTATAACTTTTTTTTGGGTGCCATAATTTTTGGGTACTTCTCCATTTTTAGTAATAGAAGTAACCCAAGATTTTAGTGCACCCCTTTTTTTTACGTGACCGCTTTAATTTTTTTTATTTTTCAAGCTTTTCATTGGCTCAGTTAATTTCAAGTACAGTGCAGGGCGATAAGATTACTAAGTATAGTATAAGCTTGTGTGAATAAAAATGGAAGGGAGTGATGATTTAAAAGTAAAGGAGCATGGTTGCCATGGTAATGAAGAAAGTAACAAGCTGTTTCTTTGCATTATGAGCACACACTGTTTCACAGCCAACTCCGAAAAAAAAGCACAGACCTCCTCCATTCCATTGTTTTTTTTTTTTTACTTTGGCAAGGGCACAGAAAAAACAAAGTTTTTGATTATTATAAGTTTATATAATTTAATTAAAAATATTTTTGACCTGATTCATAAATCGTTCAAGATCTCTCGACTCATTATTGTCTTATTGAACATTCGTAATGGTGCGATCAAGGGAAAGAAAACAATTGTCGGATCGCACACAAGTTTTTTTTTGTGCCACTCAGAATGTAACCCTAATTTTCAACTGAGGCTGGTTATGACAAATGAAACATTCATTCATGTAAGCATAGTAAACAAAAACTACATATTGAAAGCTAAAACTGAGATACTTGTATGGTGTATAGAATCCCTCTGATGAGGAATAATTAATTGTTAAAGATTCTCATTTTGTCCAGTCAGACGGATATGTACAAATCGAATGGTATACGTAATGATATAGTAACATAATTAAATTTATACACATGAGAATACGTAACAGTCTATATTTATGCAGTTTATTATGAGAGAAATAAATTGTTATGTATATTATTATGACGGTACTTAAGATATAAAGTATTTTATTTTTGGATACGTAATAGTTTTTATCTAGAATAATTTTATAAAAAACATACTGATGCTTAAATGAATTTATTTGGATGAATAGATTGTGGTGATGTGTGGTAAAAAAAAATGGGGGAGGATAGTATAAGATCGATACAGTGGATTTCTAGCTTGTTGAATTGCATACATCTTTAAGGTGCATTCTGACTTAAACCGTCAAAATAGGGGGTGGAATAAGAATTGACAAAAAATTGTCATAAATGCAGCTATGAACTTTTTGAGCCGTGATATATGTTAACTTGGGTATTCTGAAGAGATGTTACGGAACAGTTTTTAGAGAAGATTATTTCCCTTTGAGATTTGTCGCTTCAAAGTTTTGTCAAAATATGGTATCTTACTAAGTAATGCCAATATTTCGAGAAAGAGATAAGCAGTGTGTAACCTATAAAAGTGGATGGTTTATAGTTACACAAGGTTCGTACTCTAGATTATATGTAGCTCCTATCTATTTTTCTTCACTCAATAAAAACAAATAGATATAAGAACAACAATAAAACTCGAAAAATAGTTGTTTTCAAATATCCATTGCATGTAAATACTATCATCTATACCGAAAAAGATTCCAATCATTTCCAGGCTCTTGTTGAATAGCAACCCCATCCACCATTTTTAATAAAAAGAAATAGAACCAGGTTCTGACAGAAAATATTGGGGAAATATCAGAAATATCAAATGGTACTATGAAACCAAGCAACAGGAAAAAGGAAAAAGAGTAGGGAAATTACTGCATATTTCTCAACATTATACACACATGCACTATCATCTCTTTTTATCCTATTTTTTATAAAATATATAATAAATTTCTATAGTATTTCACAGACTTATCAATGGCCAGCAGAATTTTGATAGTCTCATTGGTGGCAGTATGATTACCCGTCGGGTGTTTAAAATATCTCAATTTTCGAAAAATGACGGTTTAAGTCAGGATGCACCTTAGATCTCTCAATGGTACCTTTTTATTTGATGATGTGAATGGTGTTTATCTGGATTTATCATTGGATTATACGGGTTGACAATGTGACACGGGAAGCAACTACTCTTGTTGTATAATTAGAAAAAAACAGAAGTATCATTTACCAATTTTACAAATTTTGTGTATATGTATTCTCGGATATATTTATATACATTAATTATAGCATCAAACTCTATTCTCCAAAATTATTGTTTCATCACATACATATACAATAAAATTAGCAAGTTATGAATAGGTTAAGCTTTATTATTTTATTTAATGGAAGACTTATTTGATTTGCGCCTATAGGCATACGGTCGCTTCCTTGCGGTACATTAGGGGGTAGAAAAAAGTATATATACAAAGAAAAAGAATGGATGTACGTATTAACTGTAAAAACCCTCAAAAGGGAAAAAGTTAAACTAGTGAAGGAACAAGAGGGGAAGATATAAGAGAAAGAGAGAATATAGTAAAAGTATATGCTATGAAAGTAAGATCCAAGGATAGTAAAAAATAATTGATAATAAACTTCATAGCTTATTCAGTATGTGGGGGTGGGAGAGGCGAAGAAACGATGGCGTCTTTGGAGTTTGGTTTATCTTCATCAAAGTCATCGTCAGGATGATTTAAACGATCAATTTCGCGAAGAGCATTATTGAGAGAGGACCATGTTTTTTTCCACCGTCCGAGTGAGAAGCCAATTTCAAAACGTGGAAGCCGGTTATTGATGAAATCTAGAGGCTGGAGTTTAGTAGACAAAGTTGGAAGGTTACCAAATGCACGGTTGAGATCTTCCAGTAGTGGTTGTATGGAGCAATGGACACTTTTTGTAGTGTTCTCTGTTGGCTGCTATAGTACCACAGCGGCAATTTTTAAGTGGATAAGATAGTAGCCAATGCATATGCCATTTTACTAGTCTATGTCGGTCACGCGAAAAAGCTGGTAAATGAAGTATCGGATCTATTATATGGTTATATCGAAGATAGCGTATTGTTTTACGTTTGGTACTGATAGTATGGTACTCTTCATCTCGTTTTAGTTCAATTACTTTATGGACTGGATCTTTTGGAGGGCTGATGCTGTTTTTTAATCTGTTACGGAGCTGATAAAATGGGTTATATGAGGCGAGAAGTTTCCATTGTTTGGCACAGTTTTTATCCCAAAGAAAAGATAATTCAATCGACCCGGCTAAGGTAGTTACTGAAAGCTCTTTAAGTCGAGTTACAGATTTCAGTTGTAACGTACGGGTTCTGTGCCGTATCATAGTTAAATGACCATTATCTTTGATTCCTTCTTATAATGCATTTTTTATTCTCTGAAGCCATGTTAAGAACCTAGGAGATGGTGTTACACACAATGAAGATAATCATTAGTTGGATCCATGTTACAATTTGCTATACATTTTTTTCTTACGTTATATGGTGCATTTTCAAACTATAAGTTATGTTCTTTTAAAATATTTTTAATACCTTTAACCGATTTCATCTTTAAGTTTTTCAAAGTAACATACATCTTCTGCACCCATTCTTTATTATTATTATTCTGATAAACTCGTCTGTATCATACACTTTTTCAATAACTCTGTTCGACTCCGCCATAGTTGAATGTTTCTCTTCTCTGCTTAAGTTCACCAAAAGCTACAAACTTTGAAAGCCTAAGAAATTTTTTTATATCAAAATTGAAAAAGTAAACCATTTTTTCTATTTTTTCGATGTCAAAGAGCACGATTTTTGAACTATTTTGTTCAAATACAGGTGCATAAAAAATCCTTAGGCATAAAAAAAATCAATATTTTTTGGCTATTTAAGATGGAATGAACTATACTATATTGGAGACCCTGATTTTGAAGGGTAAAGCAATCTACATTCTCTTGTATAATTGACAGAGGTTGTAAGTAGTTTGGAAAAGGAAAAAGTAAATATAAAACGTACTCAAAAAATAGGAGACAAATCCTGTTCTGCATGATCTATTATTATTTTTACAAAATACATTTATCTTTTTTGATGGTACATTTCCAGCATAAGTGTTTCAAATTAGCAGTAGATTTTATTTTTCCTCTTTATAAAAATTTTTTTTTTGTATATTATCATCAAAATTATTTGGTTGGAACCTTATGTTTGATATGTTTATATATTTTTGCTTTTAGTTTACCCCATCAGTATGTATTCCTTCCATTTTTTTTTTGCTGAACAAAATAAAAATAAAACTTAAATACAAATATTAACTCTAATATTTCCAAATCAACCCCATTAAAGGTGACAAAATGATTGGAGCTGACATACAGTATATGAGAATGATTCTGAATACTAATAATGTTTAGATAAATTAGTATGTGTTGGCGAAGGGCGCGGTATGTGCTTGAAAATATATCTCTTCTATTGTTAGAATGGGATCAGATCTTCCTTGAGTAAATTGTGACTGACTACTTAATATTGTTCTCGAGTACGTGTTCAGAAACTGTAGAGGAAAAAAACTCAAAGTTGCCATGGTAATCGGAAGTAGTGTAGATTAAAGTTTATTTTTATAATGGAATTAAAATGTTGAGTTGACCTTTACGCCTTTAAACATATGCTCTCATTCTTGCGGTACTTTAAGGGGTATGTAAGAGTAAAAGGATATGTGGCGTTAGCAGAACACTCTCCACCAAAGAGTGGGAAAGTTCAGGAAGTGTATTAGCGGCTAAAAGAAGGAAAGAGCAACTGCATTACAGTTAAAACCGTGTTTTACAAAGAAAAATCGAAAAGATAACCTAAATGGCTAAGAATAATCTATACATTCGAATAAATTATAAAGGGCATAATGTTACCTGGGTATGAACCTTTGCTTCATAGTTCTGCCCATACATCACTAGGCATAAAACAAAAACCAGGGATAGCTTGCATTAACTTGCATTAACTTCTTTACAAGAATAAAAGTATACTCGATTTGGTAAAATACCTTCTAAGCTCCTACATACTGTCGTTTATACTGCTAAATAGTGCCTTTTCAAACATAGACAATAAAAAGGAAATAAGAATACTTATATAAAGTGTGATTACTTTCTTATTAAATCAACTGCAACTTTCTTCATTCTGTAATCAAATATCAACATGAAGTTTTCTACTATTATTTTATCCACCTGTGTTATATTTGTTCCTTTCTACAACATACGTACACCAGTATTGCTCGACCAATTGATGCCATTCAAAACGTAGACGATTATACTGTCAGTCCTAGCAACAGTGGTAAGTTACAGTGTAATGAAGTGAAGTTCACATTTTTTTACGATGGAAGGAAAAACAGATCAAATACTAAACAATGTAGACATAATTAATAATATACATTATTTTAAATCCAAACTTGTGGATTACTAATAGACGGTAAGTAAAGAGGAACCAATTAATTTCAAACTTACATCTCCCATTTTTGGTGTGAAAATAAAGGGGATGTAAAAGACATCAGGACTAAATATAGTTAATTGATTCTAAGGGCAGGTTAATGGTATTAAGAGATACTACATATATACATAGTACTTATAATGGTGTTTATTTCTTTTATAAGGCTAAATCTAAAATAGTAAATACGTACATTACTGTATGATACATTTTTATGTCTTGCATAGAAGCATATATCATATTAGATTTTTTTATATAAGCTATGCTTAATATGACACAGAAAAACATATACGTACACTACAACATTCCTACTAATTATATGATTACTATATTTCCATCGCAAAATATATACGTTACTAATTGGTGAACATTGTTGGTATTTATGTTGCCTTTTCGTTTGTGTGCTACTGTAAAGGTTTTATCATCCTGTGACGTGCTCATATATCAATGTAAATAGTTTTTATAATACGTAAGTATCACAAAATATAAATCAAACATTATGTATTCACAAAAAGTATTATAGATACAGACTTTTATCCTATCTTCTTCACCAATGTAGTTCTACATTTTATTTCTATATCCATTATTTACTAGTCAAGCAATAGTTACCACCACGGCTAAAAATTGCGTGCAATTACCTAATTCTCTATGAATATGAATTTATAGGCTATGAAATGCCATGCTTCTCTATGTATATGTATGAAAAAAGACAACCATTCTTTTTCATGAAAATAAATACATGAATCTCTATTGCAAAAATTAACGAATCTGAGTGACAATGTATGACTCTGAATGATATATGAATCTGCATAAAACTGAACAAATATCTATAAAAAAATATCTGTGAATATGGATGAAAATGCATGCTTTGTAAATATGAATGATAATCTGTGAAATCACATACTTATACTTTGTGAACCCATGATCGTTTGACGAGTAGTATTCCCACGAACTTCTTTTACTACTTTTCTCATTATCTCACATAGTTAATGACCCACAAAAAGAAAATTTCATTATTCAAAGTGTCTATCATAATATAATAGAAGTGGTCTTAACCATATTATATCCGCAGTATAATGTATATACTTATAAAGTAAAATATATATCATTTAGAAACTAGGCTATAAAGCATCAATGAATCTACATGAATCTGCTTATAAATAGGTAATGGATATGACTGAATATCTATGATTTTGCATAGATCTATGGATCTCCATGAACTGACACATTTCATAGAAATTCATGTCAATAGTGATCATGCAGATTCATGGAAATCCATTCATTTCTACTACTCATTATAGCCGTGGTGTACTAACAAAATATATTTGAATAATCGAATAGTGAGTCGATAAAAGTCAATCTAGGAAACATACAAATCAAGCAGTTTAGACTCCATTAAATTTAAAGATCTTTATAAACTCGATTCGCTAAAATGTGCTAAATTTCAAAATAAGTTATTTGGACGACATATATTTGTTAGACTAGAAGACCCTTATCTGAATACAATTATCTTTAACGACTACTTATACAGCAATAAAATTAATGTATAATATATATTCGTAAGTGTGCATAGTACTCCCGTTCAGGGTTCGACCTCCCTGCTTACATTGAAAGTGAAATAAATGAGAGTGTGAAAATAATGAGGATGTGAAAGTTAACGAATATGTAATTAACGGAATTTCTCTGTAGTGGAGTTCACATTTTTTATAATAGCAGAAAAAACAACCAATACTAACAAAACTCATTGTAAAAATTATAAATGACATCTAATACTTTTAAATATAATGTATTTATTATTAGTAGTCGGTAAGTAGTGGATTTAGTGTTTCTTATACGTAATATAGAAGAAGAAATAACGAATACTAACAGAATTCATTGTAAAAACTATAAATGACATCTAATACTTTAAAACCTAAGGTAAGAATCATTAATAGTCGGTAAGTTGAAAAATAAAGGAGTGGAGTTAACGCTCTTATAATAGAATAATGGAGCACAAATACTAATAGAATTCATTATAGAAATTATAACTAACATTCATCACTTCAAATCCAAACTTGGGGATTACGTATTAATAGCTAGTAGCTAGTACGTATGCCCAGGAATATCATGTATCAAAAAAAAACTTTCTTTCAGTATGATAGCTGATTTGCAACTCGACCTAGTAGAGAAAACGGCTATATTTTAGCAGTATACGTGCATGAGCATACGTAAGGTGCATCCTGACTTAAACCGTCATTTTTCGAAAATTGAGATATTTTAAACACCCGACGGGTAATCATACTGCCACCAATGAGACTATCAAAATTCTGCTGGCCATTGATAAGTCTGTGAAATACTATAGAAATTTATTATATATTTTATAAAAAATAGGATAAAAAGAGATGATAGTGCATGTGTGTATAATGTTGAGAAATATGCAGTAATTTCCCTACTCTTTTTCCTTTTTCCTGTTGCTTGGTTTCATAGTACCATTTGATATTTCTGATATTTCCCCAATATTTTCTGTCAGAACCTGGTTCTATTTCTTTTTATTAAAAATGGTGGATGGGGTTGCTATTCAACAAGAGCCTGGAAATGATTGGAATCTTTTTCGGTATAGATGATAGTATTTACATGCAATGGATATTTGAAAACAACTATTTTTCGAGTTTTATTGTTGTTCTTATATCTATTTGTTTTTATTGAGTGAAGAAAAATAGATAGGAGCTACATATAATCTAGAGTACGAACCTTGTGTAACTATAAACCATCCACTTTTATAGGTTACACACTGCTTATCTCTTTCTCGAAATATTGGCATTACTTAGTAAGATACCATATTTTGACAAAACTTTGAAGCGACAAATCTCAAAGGGAAATAATCTTCTCTAAAAACAGTTCCGTAACATCTCTTCAGAATACCCAAGTTAACATATATCACGGCTCAAAAAGTTCATAGCTGCATTTATGACAATTTTTTGTCAATTCTTATTCCACCCCCTATTTTGACGGTTTAAGTCAGAATGCACCTTAATAATTAAATTCAACTTGATTAGCTCAGTTACTACTACTAAAAGCACAGTAAAGCCAGTCAGTTCCTGGTTTCTGATGAATATATTGTCGAACTCATTAATACTATAAAGAGCGCTACTCAAAGTGCAGGAGGGGCCACTCAGGTAATTATAATTCCTGAGTGTCGATACAAATGTATTATGCTCGTTTTAAAGTAATAAATCATATTTTCCTGCTAGTCAACATAAAGAAAAGGTGCACCATTACCAATATCAATGACTTACGATAGCGAATTTTATTAGAAGTTGTATATAATGAAGATATCATCCTTACAATAGAACAAGCACAAGAGAAACTTTGTAAAAAAAATTTCAAGTATAAATTACTCGAAGTGGGTTACAAAAGCATGTCGTAAAACACTGTAATCTCACCCTGAAGAAAGAGGAGTGAACTCTTAATTTCGGGTAATGTGCTTATATTGGTGAAACAGGATTTAACGTACACTTACTTTAAACAATCTTTTGAAAGATCAAAAAGTAGTATTCTTGCTAGAGCTGTAGACTTAAACAATCAAAGTGTCAACATATCTATTGCTGGCGTAGGAGTAATACACCTTTTATAAAAAAAATCATCAGGCAGTAACTGGTAGGTTGGAAAAAAAATTGAAAATCGAAGATAATGAAACACAAAGTTGTACACAAAGTTGTAAAAGTTGATACAAGAACTAAATATTTCTGTAAATTCTGAGAGCTATAATGAACGTTTTGAAAAAAAAAAGATATAATATGTATGGAAGGCTTCTAATTATGGACAATGGGATGATTTATCACACAAATTTGATTCAAGGAACTGTTACTAAACATAACTTCCAAGTATTGCATATAGCCTTATATTCACCATTTCTTTATTCCTTTTCCAGTAATTTTCAGTGCTTTAAATAATCTCGTACGTAGTTCCCATTGAAGAGCTTTAAGCAAAACTAAAGGCTAGTGTGAAATATGAGCTTTTGGCCAAAGCAGATCATTTAACTCGACATATTATCCCATCTGCCCAGCAAGTTACGGCCATGATTGCATTTAGAGGATGGATTGATCATTCGAGACCATTTTTTTTTTACTATGGGTACTCAAAGTGGTAATGCCGTAGTGCTTACCTGTGTATTTTTATTATAGCTATTATGTCTTTTATTTTTGAACAGCTTATACTTGTGTACCACCAAAGGAATAAAATGCTATATAAAAATTTGGTGGTAAATTGTAAATTGCAAAAATAAATAACCAAGGCACAAAGCTATGATTCGTTATACACCAAATTGGTAGCATTTCTATCATGAATTATAAGATTTCCAACAACACAATACGTATAAGGCGACAACTTGAAAAAAACCATACCTAGAAAGTGTTGTTATAACAAATATTGGGTGTAGAAAACAAACATGTATGTACTACATAAATCTAAATATGTAACTTTTCAGGGATTAAAATTCTGTAACATTGAATGATATAAAACCTTTTCCTGAAATTATAAATGATTTTATAATTTCTAACTTTGGCGAACAGACATCATATCCATTTTTTGAAGTGTTAATCTTTAAATCTCCGGCCTAAAAATGGAAACGTGGTCAGTTTTATTTTTTTGATTGCATGAAGCATTATTCCTACAGGGGAGAACAATGAAATTTTCTACTTCCAGCTTCATTGTTTTTTAACAATTATGCGGCCCAAGGTACCAGATCTTTGTGTTTTTTGTTTCATAATTATTCCAAAGCTGGATTGTTCCCCCTTCACACAAAGAAAACAAAAGTGATAGGAAATGAAACATTCGTGACGACTCACATATCTTTTATTACCCATGTTTTTTATTTGTATAAAATTGATTCAATGTCGCTGTTACAAGAATCAATAAGTACAATAACCTCCACTATCACATCAACACAATGAATAATCGTCAAGCAGATTTTTCAGCTGTTCCACCCGCCAATAGTGGTGAAGGTAATAAAAATAACACAATATATATATATATCTCCATCGTAGCTGAATATTTAGTCTAAACAACATCAATCATCTAAATATATAGCACCATGGCGACATCATCGTGAACCTGATCATGGTGTAGAAGATCCATGGAATCATAGCCCGGATGCTCGCATCCATCCAGAATTACATAATAGTGCTTATGGTACAGTTACTACAGAAGACGAAAAGAAAGAAGAACTAGAGCATCAACATACACCAATAACAACAAAAAAGAACAACAATGATCATCAACAAAAGGAAAGAAAGAAATCTCATGATAATAAGCATCATAATGAAGAATCATTATCACCGCCTGCCGGTTGCTTTGGCCATACAGTAGAATCAAAGCGTAGTCCTCAGGCTTTTGTGAAACGAGATCTCAATAATATATAAATTCATTTCTGTTTGGTTCTCTTTTTTTACTCCATTGTTTTATTTTTTCAAAAGAAAGACAAGTTGTTGTACAGACCCACGTTTTTATTTATTTATTTTATTTGCTACTTTTTTTCCGGTAGTAATTGTGAGACATACGGATTATTATAACTATTTTGACTTGCCACGTTGTTTTTATTCTTTTTTTACAAAAAAAAAAGGATACTGTCTCCTTCTTTGAAGGCTGATCCGACCTAGTCATTAATATTAAAGAAAGTCACATCTGTTATACATGACATATTCATTGCATTACACTTAGACTAGTTACACGTGGAGGGGGGGGGCTTATATGTATTATTGTCATTGATTTATATATTTTATATATTTTATTGTTCTTTTGTTATATTTATGGTGATCAACAACTGTGTGACTTATAAACATTAGTTAGCGTGCTTTATTTCTTATAAGCAACAACAACAAAACAGGGATTATAAAAGGTCGGCAAAAATCCCTTGCATGATGATGAAGAAAAGAAAATTCCTTTTGTTTCTTTATACTTTGGTAACTTAAAAAAAATTCATTGTGTTTAAGTCATGACCCACTTGACTTTTTTATTTTATTTTTTAGTACATATCTTCTCTAATAAAATGAGATCAAATTGCGTATGAGTGACAACAATATTATATTAATATAATTTGATGTCGGCACCCAGTCTTCGCCCCCCAAAAAAATTAGAATAAATAAAAAGCTGCCAAACTCTTTTTAATAAAAGGAAAATTTTGGATGGTGTTGCAAAAAAAAAATGGTTCAAGTGTCACCTAAATAAAAAGTTAACTCCGCGAAAAACACACAAAAACCTCCTTCTTGTGGTGATGGTTAAACCCAGATATATGTATATTTTTTTCGCCACTTTTTATTTTCCTCGATACTAGGGAACGAATAAAACAAATGCTACAATGATAAATGAAAATAAGCATTTCCCCTTTTGTTGATACGTCCCATTATTACTTATCACTTTTGTTTTTCTAAACATATAATTCATATAAATAATAAATAGAATTTTATATAATCAAACAAAACAAAAAGTAATAAAAGAAAAAAGGAAAGGATGCTATGTGGGGGACCCTTCTCAAATAGCAACAATTTCGAAAGAAATCGTGTGACCTCAATAACAGATTCCGCACATGTGTGTGTGTGTATAGACAGTGTTAATAACATCTAATATTTTTGTGTATTGGTAATCTATGCACAAACAACAAAAATAAAAAACCGAGGAACCACACACTTTCACTTATTCGAAAGGGATGATCATCGGTACACATAAAAAATTATAAAACGTTCCTTTTTTTTCCTGAGTTCGCGTCTTCTTTAGAATTGGCTTTTTCTACTTTCTCTCCTATAATTTATTTTTTGTTAACAACTCAACAACACAGAACTTTTTTTTTTTATAAAAATAATCTTTATCCGCTTTCCCCTTTTTTTATTTTTCTTGGTGTTTTTTTCTTTTCTCAAATAGTTTTTTTTATTTTATTTTAAAACCTCTAAATATTTATTCCCTCAGTAAATAACATCATAAATCATAACTTATTACTACACACCTATCACGAAAATAAAATAACAATAAAGAATTAATATTAATAAAATGCTTCACTGCATGCCAACAACGTATCCAGTAAACCAAATAACAGGTGGCAAGGTATAGAAATATAGTTATACACTTAAATATATATAATTATTATTTTTCCCGATTTATATCATCTATCTAGATTAAATATGAGATATTGACAATTATTATTATTATTATTACATCTTGTTATATAGCGTACACCTGGGTTGCTTGGCAACAAACGCTCGTCACTTGGTAACTTACGCAAGTCAAAATCATCAACAACAGCTGACAACCGCGCCCGTTCTTCTTCTGTTGGAAGAAAATCATCCATGATTGTTGATATGACCATGAAACGGCGTTCAACAGGATGTTTAAGAAGAGGCTCATTTATTAACAACGCATCTTCTACATTATCTCAAGGCACGTGTGCTGGTAACAAGGTAAGATAATAAAAAAAAACAAAAAAATTCTCCATATTGTAAAAAAAAAACAAGTGACTTGATCACATGAACCAACCAAAAAGAATATTTGTATCAAACAAAATTAACATAAAAATAAATAGGAGGTTTGGCGAGCACCAGGAAATTATGAAGTACCTAATATTCTAGGTAATGCCTTCTTAAAACCTGAACCACCTGTACCAGCAGCGAAAACATACAGTTTACGTCCATATAATCCTGGTAAACATGTCTCAAAACGACCATGGCTTCCTGTCGGACCACACTCCGAGATTCCTGAGCTACCACCGTTAGTTCGTACAGAGAATGAGTTTGAGCGGAGAATCCGTAAAGCGTTGCCTAAGATCCAAGTGTCATCTCTCGATCCTGGTAACAAGTACGGTACATTTAAAGAAATTGGTACAGGGTAAGTAAAAAAAAAACCAATAGTAATCAAATTACTCTCTCTCTCTCTCTCTCTTTTATCACAGGCTTAAAATAATAATAAACTAACTAAACTCACATATACTACTTAATTATTTATTTTATTTGTTTAGCGTCAATGGCGCTGTCATTCGAGCCAATCACCGATATAAAAAGAACTTATTATTGGCTATCAAGCGTTGTAGACTTGATCCTGATCGTGAATATCGTGCTGCCATTATCCGGGAATTGCGTATCATGTCATCCGGACATCCGAACTTGATTCGATTACGTGAAGTCACTTTATGGCGTGATGATGTTTGGATTGCCATGGACTTAATGCGTTGCTCCGTATTTGCTGTCTTGTGCCAGCGTGGCATTCCGGAAGAATATTCAATCTATATCACCTGTGAAACTTTGAAAGCTATAGTTTACCTTCATGGTAAAGGTTTCATTCATCGTGACATCAAGTGTGAGAACTTGTTGCTGGGTTGGAATGGTGAAGTAAAGCTTGGTATGTATATCGTTACACTATTTTTTTCATTAACATTTGAACTTTAAAAACTACCACTTCCTAGTAGTATATGGAGTAGTAAATGTATTGGTGACTCATATCACACCACATATTATTATATACTAATCAAACAATTTTTTTAAACTCTTTATTTTATAGCTGACTTTGGTCTAGCAACACGCACAAACAAACGTAATCGAGATCGTTTGGGTACTAGTAAATGGATGGCACCAGAAGTGATACGTGAACAATATTATACCGAAAAGATTGATATGTGGTCATTAGGTATCACTGTCATTGAAATGATGGATCGTGTGCCACCTCATTATCTTCTCAAGGATGAGATTGAATTATTTGCTGCCATCTTGAGTGAACCCAGTCCTACATTCACTTATAGCTATCCTACTATGTATATGCGTGGTTTGGTTGCCTGGCTTTTGGATGAAATCCCAGAGACTCGACCAAGTGCTAAGGAGGTCTTGTCGGAGATCGATGCACATGTTCAAAATCGTCTGTTGAAATGTGCATCCCAAGCTGAAACAGCTCGTTTTGTAAATCATGTCTTGCCTCCCCCATCATAAAAAAAACTAACCTATTAACAACTTCTTTAACAACATGAACAAAGCGACAAAGCATATCCGTAATACCTCTTCTTTTTTTTTCAACGTACGCACAACTTCTCTTATATATTTTTTGAAGCCCATCACACACACACACACACACATTATACAATCACAACATGTCAACTATTAAAACAACCAAAAAATTATAACTTGCACACAGATCATTTACACGCCATGGCGACAATTCACACACACACACACACACACACAAAAGTGGAAAACTTCTCTTTTGATATTATCAACCGATCTAAAAAAAATCATGCATACTTCTTTATATATTATTATTCAAACAAGTTATTTTTGTTTTCTCACACACAATTGATAACAACAAATCAGCACACACAAACTAACAACCCTTTCCAAAATTATCATTTAAACTTCTTTATATACCCTTTTTTTTTTTAACCAAAAAAAATATACATTTCATCTTGTTTACGCCTTTTCACCCTTCTAACCCTCTCCTATTTTTTTTTTGTTTTATATACAACAATTCTAAACTCCAAAAAAAACCCCATTTTGTTTTCAATTGTATATTTATAATTGAAAAGAATATAATGCATTCTTCTTTCATCTTAAACTTCACAAACACATGAGGTTTAGTTTTTTTTTGTTATCATTTAATTTTTTTTATTTTATTTTGTTCTTTCCCCCATGATTTTTTATCCTCCCTCTCTCACACACACACCCCCTCTTTATTTTTTTCACTTATGAAAAACATGTATGTTTCACACACATTTATATATATATATATTTATTTTAGTTTCTATTTTTTTTTTCTTTTCTCTCTTCCCCCCCTCTTTCCCTTCATCTTTTTCTTTTTTTTAAAGTATCATTTATTTGTATCGATGTTAAATAAATTTTTTAAAGACAAAGCAGTGTTCTATTTTGTACAGAAAAAAAAGTAGTTTTTTTTTGTTTATTATTTATATTTTTGGAGTTATTTTGCAAACAAGTAAAATAAAAAAAAAGAGAATTTATGCATTATGTTAGTTTTCCGGATAATTGTCGAGCTAAAAAAAGATTAAGGAGTTAGTAGTTAGTATAAGTTATCATTATCATCATCCTTATTTCACATGTTGATAAGGCGTAAAAGATATACCTTAAGTGATAAAGTTTTACTTGAATTGATTCCTTGATCACGATAAATGCCTACTAAACTTTCAGCCTTTTCATAAAGTGTATTTTTAAGAGAGATTACAATAAATTGGAATGAATCATTTGCATGTTCTCGGATATAACTGGCAATCTTAATAACATTAGTATTATCCAATGCTGCATCTACTTCATCAAGTACAAAGAATGGTGAAGGTTTAAAACTTAAAGAGATTATAAAAATAAAGAATAATAGTTAGTATATAATTTAACATATAAAGAGAAATCATTCAGTTATTGTATATTACCTGTGAATAGCAAAAAGTAACGCAAGTGCTGCAATACTTTTTTCGCCACCAGATAATTGATCCATATCACGGAATCGTTTCATTGGAGGCATGGCATGATAACGAATTCCATCTAAGTAAGGTTCATCTGAATCTTCTAAGCTGAGATAAGCAGTGCCACCTGTTGGGAAATTATTATTCTTGGTAAGATCTTTATATATTTCATCAATTCGTTCAGAAATATGACTATAAGCATCATAAAATCGTTTAAATCTAAAATAAAAAGATTATCGTTAATTAGTTGTTTTGGTCTATTGATAATAATGAATTCTTTCAAGAGAATAAACAAGGTAAAAGAAAATCAATAATTTGTTTTTATACCTCTTTTGTTTGACATTATTAAATTCTTCTTTTGCTCGTTTAGCTGCTTTACGTGCTGTATCAAAGGCTTCTTCAATTTCCTTTAATCGTTGTTCAACACCTTCTAATCTATCAATGGCCTTTAAGTTAGGTGCCATTTGTTCAATCTTTTCACCTAATTGTTTAATATTATCTTTGAACGTATTTTCACGTTCAATATCATTATCACTACGAAGTTCTTCTCCAAGGCTTGAATAATCTACTTCTACCATCCAATCAGTTGACATGATTGATGCTTGTGATGGATCATCCAAATCCATTGAATTAGAATTATCTTGTGTCTATCATGAAAATATGGTTGTTATCAACATCAGCAGAAAAAAAATCAGTTGCATATGTAATATATAGAGGAAAGACTTAATTAGATACATACTTGGCTAGTATTGCTACCCATTATTGTGCTTTCATCCATAATCACATCATCCAATGCTCCTCGTGCCATGGGCAAGTCAATATCTTCTAATTTACACTTGCGGAAAATCGACACTCGCTCTGCATGAACCTTTTCTATCTCGGTCTCAAACTTAAGCATTTCTTTTAAATAAGACTCCACATCACGACCCTTTGTTTCTAATTGACGACGTAAATCTTGAATTACTTGTTGTTTTTCATCTTCCAATAGCGTATGTTCATATAACTCTGCATTCAGTGACGCCATATCTTCCTTGGCCACCTTGAGTCTTTCTGTCAATTCATTTGCGTTATTTTGCAACTGTGTAATCATTTGGTTATCTTCATTATATTTAGTTTCCAATATAGTTAATCGTTGAGATAATTCCGTTAATTGCTCCTTTTCGAACACAAGTTGAGTTTCAAGACGCGATCGTTGAGCCGCAAATTGGGCTCTTCTTTCCAAAACTTCTTCAGGTAATCCAAAACGGAGTTTTTCATATTCTCGAATATTGGAAATACCAACTTGTTGACAAAAACTGTGAAAGATTTCATCTTCTACTTGAGCAACCAAAGCTTTTGTTTGTTCAATAGAAACTGATAAGTGGTTTGATTTTTCTTTCGCCTAATTGAAAAAAAATCAGGGGGTGGGGATATTATAAACCCCATGATCAATTAGTTGTGTGTGTGTGATATGTGAACATTTGTATGCATAATAAGTGTACAAAAAAAGTAGTTAGTAAAGTTACCTGAGAATAAGGGGCATCGGCATTAGAAATTTGTTCTTCAACATAACGAAGTTCACCCCGAACATCCTGCAGCTTTCTTTCCAATGTAGTCTAACCATTTTATTTTTAATGAGTGAGAAATTATTATTTAACCGATTTTTTTTAATAGAATAAAAAAAAAGATCCGGGTAACCTGAAAATAAACTTACTATTTCTTCTCGTAAGACGTTTAATTGGGTTTCCAGACTTGCACAGCCACTCTTTGCTGATTGTTCGGCGCTACCCATCCGCTTACGTTTATTCAATTGATTCAACTCAGCCAATAATTTGTCACGCGATCGTAATAATCCTAAGATGTATAATAAAAAAACAGAGTTTAATAACATTTCTTCATCTTGAGTAACAAAACAATCTCAAACAGTTTTTTTTTTCTTTTTGGGTTTACCATCAATATCTCGTTCTTGCCATCGAGGACGTTGTTTATTATTATTATTATGACCACCAGTAATTAAACCACTTTTATGAATTACAGTTCCATCCAAAGTAACAGCTAATAATAATAATCCAAATTTGTTCCGTTAACAAAAAAACTTTTCTCATGCTTAAAAAAATAGTGTAATGATTATTATTACCTTTGACTTCTTCATTCTTCGTATAACAGATATCTTTTGCAATATTCACATTGTCACACACTAAACTATTGGCACAAGCATATTGAATTACACTTTCAAATTTCTTATCACATTCAATAATATCAAAAGCCAAACGACTTCCACGCGTATAGTTTCGGAAACGATCATTCAATGGAGGTACATTAATAGAGTTTAATGGTATAAAAGTAGCTGTTCCTGCACGTTGATCTCGCATATACTAATAATTGTAATTATGGTAAGGTTAATCCTTTTTGGTTTATCTCATTTTTTTACTTGTCTTCTTGTAACAATTACCTGAATACATTCTATAGCTGTTTTTTGGTCATCAACAATGATAGAATCCATATTACGACCTAAAACAGTAGCTACTGCAACATCATACTTTCTTTGTGTAGGTTTACATAAATCGGAAAGTTTACCATGCATGCCTAATAATAATATTAATAATAATGAGAATTATTCCTTTTTTTTTTTTTTAAAAAAAGCCATTTTGCCTAGTAGCTACTGATATTTGATCTGCATGAATAAAAGTACCTGGGAAAATTTGTTTCATCAGATTCAAACATTCGCTAAATTTGGTCTCCTTTTCTGATTCTTTTTGACCAATTTTTGCTTCCATCAGCTTGTTTAAGATCTCTTGTAACTGTTCATTCAATTCAACTTCACGTTGACTATATAGAGCAAATAAAACATTATTATCAGTGAAAAAAAAGACACATTGAAAAATGAGAAGCTTTTATCCTATACTTCTCTCTATTTATTTATCTATCTGTACGCATGTATCCACATATAGACACGTATAAACATTCAAAGAAATGAAACTTACTGAGTAGTTTTACGTTCATTTTCCAATGATTCCAATTCCTTCTTTTGGATTTCCAATTCTTCAGCCACTGTTTGTGCTTCCATTGTAAGAGCATTACCATCTTCTGTTAATTGTCGCTGATCTTCAAGCAGCTGTTGTTTTCTTGTTTTGAACTCTTCAGTTTTTGAACCAATATGTTTAAGATTTTCTTGTTCCATACGATATTGACGTCGTAAGTTGTCTAATTGTTGCTCTTCATTAATTGCTCGTATGCTCACTTGTTGCTTTCTATATAAATATTACGGTTGCTTAATATATATGAAAGATACTTGTTCTTTCTTCTTATTCTTTGTCCTTCTTTTATACATATCAAGTATATAAGTATCCATGAACTTACAATTGCTCATATCCTTCAATTTGTTCTGCAGTCAATATAGGACCTTTGATTAATCCACTCTTGGGTAATGATTCTTCATATTCTTGAGATGCCTTTTGTAATTTAGTCATGTTTTGTTCAAGATTATGTACTACATCAGTCTTAAAAAAATTATTATCACGGTTAGTATATATGTGTATATTCTTTATTCTTGTTGCTAGCTTACTACTTTACCTGTTGATCATGTTCACGTTTTAAACGTTCACCTGTATTTTTAGTTTGATCCAATTTCTTTTGGATATGTTTAACTTGTTCTTCTATTCCTAAGAGTGCTGGACTCTATAAATTATATATGTTATATACAATAAATACAATCGAACTTCTTTTTCTAAATATAAATATTATTTATTACCTGTTCTTCCAATTGCTTTTTCAATTTCTTAATTTGTAATTCTGTTTTTGTTTTTTCTCTATGAGCCATAGCAGCTGCTTTTCTTCCTTCTTTAAATTGTCTTTCTAATTGATTCTTTTTATAAAGAATTATGTTACTAGTTAATAATGACTTCCTTTCTTTTTTTCCCCGCAAATTATAATGGTGATCATATCTTACTTGATCTTCTGTTGCATCATCCGCAGCTAAACGTCGTTCACCAGCTTCTTTTTCCAAAGAATTTGATTTTTGTTCCACATGATACAATTTCCATAACAAATATTCAACTACAACATCACGACGTTGACGTACAAGTTGTTCAAAGTTTTCTGCTTCATCTTTTTGTTTTTGATATTGCTTAATTTCTGCGGTAATACCTCGCTTCTTATTAAATGTATGAGCACTATCATCAATAGCACGATCTTGTTCCTTTTTCAATCGATCGTATTCTTCTTTATATTCTAACGATCTATAATTAGATAATCTGAATTAATATATTTACTGTCTTATATTCTTCTTTAATGAAATCAATCATTCACACACACACACACATACATATATATATATATACGCGCTATATTTATTATACTTTACCCACTAATTTGTTCAACCAAACGTGTCAAATCCTTTGCATTTTGACTTGCAACTGATTCAACATCTCCTTGAAACACCAAAAAGTTTTTAGCTTTCACCAAGATATTTTCTTTTTCAAGCGCAGCATTATATTCAGAATAAGGTACAGTGTGATCATTTAAACGATATTCGGCTTGACCTGAAAGATGAGCAATACGCATAAATCGAATCTCACGACCTTCTGAAGTTTCGTAAACAAGTTTGACATAGCCTTGTTCAGGTTGTTCTTCTTGAGTGTGACCATTATTCATACGACTATTCGATTGTTGTTGTTGTTGAACAAGTGCACTAGGTCGATAAATCATGTCACGTAAATTTTGAGATCGTAAGTGAGAAGAGTGAACACCGAGTACAAATGAAATGGCATCCATAAGATTTGATTTGCCTATTATACATGTAAGGTTTCAAATTCGTTTTGTTATATATATATATATAATTGTACATTCTTCTTCAAGTTATTCTTTTTTTCTTTTACCTGATCCATTGGGACCAATGATGCTAGTAAATTTATGGAATGGACCAATGGTTTGTTGACCCTTATAAGATTTGAAGTTTTCCACCTCAAGTCGAACAAGTCTACCCATGGTGTTTTATTATTTTATAAATGTATAAATATTTATGTATAAATTGTGAGAAAGTAAAAATAAGAAAAAAAAAGTCGCGTCGAAGGAGAAGTTTAAAAAAAAGAGACAAAACGGAAAGTGAAATCTTAAAATAACGCGCTTCTGCGCGTCTAGTGTGTGAGCGAGATGTGTGTAGGTGGGGTTTTATATAATTACATTATCTAAAGGGTATAAATATACAAGCAGAAATTATATACGTATATATAATATAAAGAGAGATGAATATAAATAAAGAAAAAAGGTGTTATTATCATTAATATTATTATTAAACTACATCAATTGAGAAGTTACTTATTTGTGGTAAATAAGCACTACTACTTAAATCCAATACATTTACTTGATTATAAAGGTGGTTTCCATCATATCCTCCATATATGAACAGCCTGCTGTCATATAATAGCATGGTATGATATCCACGAGGTGTAGGTGCCTGCCCATACACTCGACGAGTTTCCCATGTCATTGTTGCTATTTTTTTAGGCTGTATGTTAATATAAATATATAAAAATACGAGTGAGGATAAACGAGAGAGAGACTTACCAAGATTCAATAATAAAAGATCATCACAGTATCGTGTGCCATTATGTCCGCCCGTAATAAACAAATAAGATCCTACTGCAACAGCAGCGTGAGATAATCGTTTTAATCGTTTGGGTATATCAATCGTTTTTTCGACATCTACTTTTGTCCATATACTCGTTTCTACATATTTGTATATATAATTTAATGGGGTACAGGATATAAGTAACACAATACAATGTAATTGATCACTACTCTTGACATATATACTACTACTACTACTACTACTATTACCCATATTTAGAATATGTATATCATCAAAAGTATCATGACCATCACTTCCACCAAAAACAATCAAATGGTCTTTAACCAATGTTGCCGTATGGTATCCGCGTGGTGGTGGTTTTTTCCCTCTAGTATCAACATGTGTCCATGTCATTGCATCAAGATCAAGTGCGTGTAAATCATTGAGTGCACAATCAAATCCTCCTCCTCCAAATATATATAATTTATCTTCCCAAACAATAGATGTATGGGCCCTACGTGGTGATGGTAGTGGTCCCAATACATCCGGTTTATTCCACATCATAGAAGCTATTTTGTATATATATTAATCGAAGATCCACCAAACACATACATGTAAGCAAACTCTCTCACCCGGTCTTTTTCTCTCTTTCCTTCTCTTTCTATATATATCATAACTTCTGTAAGGACCAATACTTACCAGTGTCAAAAACATAAAGATCGTTGGTATAGTTTCCTCCATCACCTCCTCCAAACATGTAGAGTTTTCCTCGATGAGCTACCAAACTATGTGCACGAGAAGGTGGAGGCTTATCACCATAAAGTTTAGGTCGAATCCACTTAAACGTATCTAACACATTACATACACATTTTTTAGTACTGCATATATATATATTATTAATATTATCCGCTCATTTACTTCCGTGCATTCATTCATCTTCTGCAGTTTTTTTTTTGTTTACCTAATTCTAATACCCAAAGTGTTTCCAGGCACCCGTGACTATCCGTTCCACCAATAACATACATTAAATCTTCAACAACAACACTTGAATGAGCTCGTACGGGTCTTGGCACTGCACCATGGACAGCAGGCCGAGACCAATACATGGCTGGTGGTGGTGCCCATGGTACTCTTACAGCATTCGATACAACTAAATTTTTTACTGTTGGTTTCACCCCATTTTGCTGTTTTTGTTGCAGTTGTTGTTTCTTCGGTTGTGCATGGTGATGATGCTGTTGAATTGTTTTAGAGCTATTATTTTCATTATTGTTATTTTTTGCAAATAAGGTTACGGATTGTTGGCCCAAAGAACTGCCGCTATTATTACTATACATAGATAAAGTGGGTGATTGGGTATTACGATTGTTGCTTGTTGTTGACAGAGTCGGTGTTGCTGGGGGTGATCGTTTTGTTGCATGGCGATAATGATCTCGTTGTTGTTGTACTGTTGTTATCGTAACGATAGATTAGAAATAGTCAATATCTTCTTCTTGTTCTTTATGTTTAATCATCAAAGCATATATAATAATATTAATAAATAGAAAAGAAAAGAATGGGATAACTCACTCATTACGTCCGTCATACCAGCACCTACTATTGCTGTCGGTACAGGCTGTTGTTGTAACTGTTGCTGCTGCTGTGGAGAATCAAAAGAAACTGTACTACTCCTTGTTTCCAAAGTATACAATCCGAAATCATCATCTTCCTCTCTTACAGCACTCATCCAATTTGCCATTGGAGAATCAACTACTCTATTGAATCATCATCATTGTGTGTTACTTATAATAAATATTATTATTAAAAGATGTCCATATGTATGTATATGTTTACCTTGACGTTGACTTTGAGGTTGAAGACATGAATCGTCGAGGTAAACTTTGACTGCTATAGTTCTGATGATTATTTGTATGATGGTTATTATTATTGTTGGTTGAAGTACCAGAAGATGATGATGCAGATGAAAGTGATCGTTTGACTCGTGACATTAAACTGATTTTTTTTCCTCCTGGCACCTCCAGTGTGCTTGAAGATATTGATTTTGCTTTCATAAGCAAAGTGTCATTTACAGCCGTCGTCGTTGGATGATCAGTTGACATGATAACCACTGATAGTCTTCTATTATTATTATTATTATTATTTAAAAATTATTACAGAAAAAAGGGAAAAAACCAAATAAAAAATAAAGGAGAGAGAAAGAGATGGGAAAAAAAGAAAAAGTCTTTCATCTGTGTTATGCAAAAAAAAAAAAAAAAAGCTGGTTCGTGTGCGTGTAACATGCCCCACGGTTTTTCATGATAATATTGATGATAGTGAAAAAAAAACTCAGGCTTCGATGTTGTTGAACAAAAAAGCATTCTATTTATGCAGATTAAGAACACTCTATTTTTTTACACTTTTCTCATGGATTAACTAATATCTGGCCCCGGGCCTTTCTTTCTTTGCAATATGAATTATCACTACAAACGACGGATTTTCTCTTTTTTTATACGTACAGACGGAAAATTTATCAATTTATATTATTTTTCGTCTTGTCATTAACTAGAACTACTCAGTATCAGATGATAATTTTTAAAAAAAAAGTTTTTTGCTGTTTCATCTTTCCATCTGATTTTACACAAACAAATTTAGTGTGTATCATCTTTGTACTACAAACCAGTCATTAGAAATCATCTTAAAATAAAAAAAAACATTCTACGTAGGTATGCAAAAACATATTGTGGGGTTGTGCGTGATCAATATTATTGCTATCATCAACAATATGTCAGATCAATCTGATGATCTCCCGAATTAACAAACCTTGTTTCAATAAATTACTTCAGCCTTTATTGATAATTTTCATTGAAGTTGCTAGGAAAAACAAACAAACAAACAAAAACGTTGAACTACGTAGCAGTAACATCTTGATACTTTTTTGAAACACAGAAAAGACAACTTCCTTAATCCATCATCATACAAGGTTTTGTTGGTGACACCCTCACATGCAACCCATAACTAAATTAGCGCATTGGTCAACTTTTTTTTTATCTGTTGACGGATGATATGTATATAATTAAAACGCTTAAATATTTTTTTTTCTTCCAACAAATAATAATACAATAACGCAACGAATTATATCAATAATAAATATAAATTTAGTTAGACTGACCTATACATGGTATTTTTTTTTTTAATTCACAAGTTGTTCAAATAGGACAATACTGGAGAAATCATAAATAAACCAATTATCGTCAGTCTTTTTCTTTTTTTTTACTCAATTGGATACTTTTCCAATTATGATTTTTTAACTAGATTCAGAAAAAAAAGCTTGTTTTCTATTACGCTGTACTAAAACTGGATCATTCTGGATTGTATTATATCCATTATAGGGAAGTTCACACCACCTCTTTTCTCATCTGCTGATTACTATATAATTCATATGCAAACATATTTTTTAAACACTCGTTGTCCTGATGTGTGGGAGTTTTTTTTTTTTTTTTTAAAAAAAAATAACATTAAAATGACTTTGTTTTTATATTTCTTAATAATGTTTTCTTTCATAGTAACACTCTCGATCATAGTATAACCTAAGAAGCTGTTTGGTAAATATCCCGCGGGTCCCTGAATAATCCATTGTCTTATATCAACATGAAGTCCTACATATCAACATAAATTATGGCGAACGGATGAATTTGAATGTATTAAACTCTCATCCGTATTACGATTTATCACACTCTACTTGCTCCCACAAACAATTAATTTTGGTTGTCATAACGTTGTAAGTCTCTTGGAGTCATTGGCGGATTGGCAACCGTTTACTCGATGAGATTGTGTAAGTACTTCTTGTTAGATATCAAAATAAAATCCGATCCACAGTTTAAAATAGGAAATGATCATTTTAGCCTAATAATTAACAGCCCGAACCTGAAGGTAGCAATAATCTGTTATCAAGTTACCTTCAAATTAAATAAAGTACATCATACCGCAAACGAATGAACAACAAATTAAGAAACATATTGTTAATTCTAGTATTTATACCTGGACAAAATTCTTTGGATTTTATTTATTTTTCCGCAAGAACATAGAAAATATACTTATCCAGTCTAAAGTTTGGCAAGTAGCAAACTAATAATGATCGTTTTTTGAGCCGGGATAGACTCTCTATCCATTAGATTATACGTATTGAATAACACCACCTGAACAGCAACGTTTTGCGGCATACGTAGAAGCACCGATAATGTGAATAATAATGGAGTTCTTGATATTTATTAATTAGCGAATTTAGATAACTGGACAAGATTGAATATAGAGTCAGTACCTACAACTGTTAACCTTTGGTATTCATAATCCAGTATTTTATGCTTTGTATAACTTTTAAACTAAATCAGATAAGCTTTTAATGAAATGGCTTGGGAGCGATTAAGAACAGGGTTTTTATCAGTAATTGTGATGAGGTCAGTTACGCATAAGGTTTTGTTTACATTGAATTTTTTATGAAGAAGGGGTGGACTAAAAGTACTTTTTATAATAATACGTAGGGGATACGATTGAATAACAGACTGCATATACCTGGCTGTAGAACTTTATATACGTACTGATACTACCAATGGTAAATGAGTATGGACTATAATCATTGGATCTTCCAACAACATTTCCTAGTATCATAGCATATATATGATTGATCCAACCTTGCTAATGATAGGCTATTTGAATTATCAATCTCTCAAAGTATGTAAATCTAGCTTGTAAAACGTGAATATGTATTAATTGTAATAGCTCTCATATTTTCTTATTATTATTATGGGTTCAAATGTGAAAAAGTATGATTTTATGATCCATATACTATTATTTATTAGGCTTTGTAAAATTTACTTTCATCATTGGAATAATATATTATACCGAGTATTTAAATCAGGTAAAGTTAATATTGATCTTATACTAAAATTAGAAGCCAATATTAATTATTCTTTACCAAACTCGATATAACTAGTCGATTTTCTTCTTTTGGCTTCTTTTAAAATAAGTCATGTGGACAGTTTCGTGCTAACAAATTTCCGGCCAGTAAATGATAACAGAAGAAGATCAAGTCAACATGTTATTAATATTAATAATTCTTTGTCCAATAAAGTTTTATTGAATGAAGCCCAAGAAATCATTATCAATAAAGGATGGTTTATAGAAAAAAGAGCAAGTAAAAAAAAGTAAGGTATATATAACTTTGTTTAATATTCAACTTCTTCCTCAATTTCCGAATCACCAAGGGAATCAGAGCCAACTTCTTCATAATCCTTTTCAAGAGCAGCCAAGTCTTCACGAGCTTCAGAGAATTCACCTTCTTCCATACCTTCACCAACATACCAGTGAACGAAAGCACGCTTGGCATACATCAAATCGAACTTATGATCAAGACGAGCCCAAGCTTCAGCAATAGCAGTGGTGTTGCTCAACATACAAACGGCACGTTGAACTTCAGCCAAGTCACCACCGGGGACAACAGTAGGACGTTGATGGTTGATACCAACCTTGAAACCAGTAGGACACCAATCGACGAATTGAATTGTACGCTTGGTCTTGATGGAAGCAATAGCAGCATTGGTATCCTTAGGAACAACATCACCACGATACAACAAACAACAAGCCATGTATTTACCATGGCGAGGATCACACTTGACCATTTGATTGTTGGGTTCGAAACAAGAGTAAGTGATTTCAGGCACAGACAATTGTTCATGGTAAGCCTTGGCAGAAGAAATGATAGGAGCATAAGTGACAAGAGGGAAATGAATACGAGGATAAGGAACCAAGTTAGTTTGGAATTCGTTCAAATCAACGTTCAAGGAACCATCAAAACGAAGGGAAGCAGTGATAGAAGAAACAACTTGAGCAATCAAACGGTTCAAGTTGGCATAAGTGGGACGTTCGATATCCAAATTACGACGGCAAATATCATAGATGGCTTCATTGTCAACCATGAAAGCACAGTCAGAATGTTCCAAAGTAGTATGGGTGGTCAAGATGGAGTTGTAAGGTTCAACAACGGCAGTTGAGACTTGAGGAGCAGGATAAACACTGAATTCAAGCTTGGATTTCTTACCATAGTCAACGGACAAACGTTCCATCAACAAGGCACCAAAACCAGAACCGGTACCACCACCGAATGAATGGAAGACCAAGAAACCTTGCAAACCACTACAGTTATCGGCAAGCTTGCGAACACGGTCCAAAACGGAATCGACAAGTTCCTTACCAACAGTGTAATGGCCACGAGCGTAGTTGTTAGCAGCATCTTCCTTACCAGTAATCAATTGCTCTAATAATGCAAATAGCCCCCTTTTTTTATTAGCATACATACATATATAACATTGATATGTTCTTTCCCCCCTACTCGCTTTCTTTTGATTTACCATCCCACCTCCCAAGAAAAGAATATTCCTTTCCTCCCCCCCCCTTTTTTTTTTCTTTACTCACCAGGATGGAAGAGTTGACGATAAGTGCCAGTACGAACTTCGTCAACAACAGTAGGTTCCAAATCGACAAAGACAGTACGAGGAACGTGTTTACCAGCGCTAGTTTCACTAAAGAAAGTAGCAAAGGAATGGTCCTTGGTTTCTTGTTCAGCAGGGATGCGACCATCAGGATTGATGCCGTGTTCCATACAATACAATTCCCAACAGGCATTACCAATTTGAACACCGGCTTGACCAACGTGAACACTGATGATTTCTCTCATTTTTTAATATTATTATAGAATTTAATTTGGAGATGGGGTTTTAAAAGTCGATAGTTCCAAGGTTAGGGTAGGACACCGATGAAAAAGAAAAAAAAAAGAATAAAAAAGAAGTAAAAAGAGTTGAACCAAAAAAAATCTCAGGGTTCTGGGAAGTTAAGTTTTATAAACGCTTTGAATTGAATAAATTATAAAGGCGCGCCAATAAAAATGAATATTTTTACCAAACACACGAGTTGTATTGCCCCTTATTTGAACATACATAGTCCCCTGGCACGTTTTGTGGTTGAAATGTAAACATGTGTATTATAACCATTATACTCGCGTGGGGGGAGGGAGGAAGGGAAGTAGATGATGTTTATCTTTAAACAAAAGAAAACGATACCCTGAATTATTAAAACTTGTTGATAAACTATTTCTATGTTTGCAGTTGACATTTTTATTGCAAAGTAATAAGGCAATATGTCTATTACAGTCCCCCCCTTTAGCACTAGAGATATATTATCCTGTCAAATAATAATATTTAAGATGATGGTACACCGCATTGATTCAAGTGAAACGATACACATGAACAATGATTTTTTTTTTTACTTCTATTTCATGTATAATTCTAAGATTGTTGAACGACACTATAATATAAATAGTATCGGAGTGAAAGTGTTATATGTAAGTTTATTTCTTAAAATAGATAGAACATTAGATTAAATTTCAAGTGACACTTTTTATCGATCGACATAAACCAAAATCAATAACCGTTTTAGATTTTAAATGTATATTTTGTATATTATAATGAATAATGAATTAGAGAAAAAAAAAACACAAATTATGAAAGAAATACAAAAAAATAAAAGAAGGAAAAGAATGATACAAAAAAATATGCAAAAGAAATGAATAAAAAAAATAAAGGGAGGAGAAAGAAAAAGTTATGCAATTTTTTTTTAATGCTTGGATTTTTTCTGCTTGTTGATAGCAGCCCGTAATGCTTTTTGTTTCTCGACCAAACTTCGTTTGCCTTTGAGAATAACAGATGTCTTGTGTGCAATCATCATAAAATTCTTCTTGCGAGCCTTTTCTCGGTTGGTCGTACTGCCACGTTCCTTGCCTCTCTTGGAACCAAACTTTTCACGTCCTTCACGACCTTCTTGAATCGATGCCAAACGTGCTTCATAATCCATCTTGGCCTTCTTACGTGCACCCAAAATGACACTTTCATCGATTTGATTATCATCATTCACCTTATCATTCGTTCGCTTAACACCAGCAGCTTTATCTACTTCTTGGTTTTCTCGAAGTTCATTTAATTTAGCAAAATCAGCTGGAGTAAGAATACGACTTGAAGCAACCTTAAGCATAGCTTCACGTTTCTTTTCTTCTTCTTCATGACGAGCTTCATTTTCCTTGCGTAATTTTTCTTGCTGTTCTTCTGAAATTTCTTCTGCATCTTGTAATTTACGCAATTGTCGTTTACCAATACGTCGTTGCTTCTTTTCACCAGGTGCCAATTCTTTCTTTCCTTTCTTCTTTTCGCCTTCTTCTTCATCTTCATCATCACTCATGGCAATCTTGACATCACCTTCGTCATCCGATACATTGACCCAACCTTCTTCTTCACTATCGCTACTATCTTCATCGACTTCCCAGCCTTCCCATCCATCATCACCATTTTCTTCGGCATTCTCAGCTTGTTCGTCAAGTAATTCAATACCCTTCAAGCCAGAACCATCACCTTCACCAGCACCAAATTGTAATCGAGGAGCAGAACCATCTTTGAGTTGCATAGTGGCAGAACGTCCACGATCTTTCTTTAATAACATTTCTGGATTGACTTCACGATAAAGTGCAATTAATGATCGTGCACCTGTTAATACACCCTTATCTCGATGATTCTTATACTGTGTTAAATCTTGTAATAATGTTTCATCAATAGCAAGAGGTTGACGAGCACAAATTTCACGAATACCGTTCAAACTATATCAAATTAAATATATATGAAATATTAGGATTTTTTTTTTGTCTCTCTCGCTTATATAAAATAGATAAGACATTTACCCAGCAGCGATAACTTCATTGGATACCCGATCAGTAACAAAGTTATTAGCAATAGCTTTTAAGACAGGTTCAATAGCATCTGGTGGAACTAATGTATGACTTGCTTGAGCAGCAGAAACCAATACCATGGTAACATCCCGTTGTGTAGGTTGTAAATATTTAATCAAATAAGGATAAAATCCAAGCAATGATAATTGATGAATACCAATAACACGCGAAATCAAATTCATACGCAACAATCGAATTTCCCATCGTTCATCTTTGGCATTTAATTTGGAATATAATTTTTCAGCAAATCCTTGTGGATCATTCAATAAATGAAGTGCTGAGAAATTAAATGATTCAGCCTTCGTTTTGTTTTTGGCTTTTTTCGAAATTCTTTTTTTGACAGTTTCTAAACGTCTGGATCGAGCTTTGGTCTTTTTTGTATATACACTGGCTTGCTTCATACGTTTCAAATCGGGGATATCTTCATCTTCATCTTCAGATTCTTCCTTTTCTTCATTGGAACTCAAAAAGAAACGAATGGCTGTTACTGCAATTTTGCTGACAGGTGAAAAACAAGCTTCAGCAATCACATTGACTGTTTTAGCATCGTTCCTATATAAATATACATGGGTGGGTGTATGTAATAAGTATATTGTTTTATTGCCACAAAGGAAAAATACTTCTTAATAACAAAAAAAAACTTACCAAACATTTTTATGATATAAATCAATACACACATCTACACTTTTCTTTGCTGCAACAGCATTCTCATCACTATTACCGGTTTTGACAGATTCAAGCATTGTGAACATAAATGATTGTAAGGATCGATTCAATTTGTTGTTCTTGGCTTTGATATTAGCATTCTTAATATCATTAACAATATGACTATACAATAATTCTCTCAAATGTTTATCTTTACATTTAAATAATGTAAAGAACAAAGGTAATAAGCTAAAAATTAAAAAAAAAAAAAATAGGTTAGTACCTATTTTTTTGTTCCCAATTCAAAAATAAAAAATAGTTTCCTTTAAATTTATATAGCTTTTTTGATTTCATAATACATACCGAGTGTTATCCAATACACCTTTATTACGTAAAAGAATAAGAGCTTGAACAAAACTCTTACGAACGTCGGGATTTAATACGATACAATGTTGTTGTAATAAATCAACCAATTGTTGTGGAAATTCTTTTGTCTCGGTAGGATAACATTGTGCTACTTGACTAATAAAAGTAACCGATTCAGAAAGTTCTTTGGCTTCTTCACTAGGTTTTAAACAGAAAATGGATAAAGTCGATTGGTAATGACGATATTGTTGTTGAAATTCTGCTTCATACGATTTTGAATCTCTTTTAATAAGATTTTGTAATTGTGGTAAGTGAGTTGGTAAAAAGGCAGCACGATTTCGTTTTCCCATATTTTGATTTATTAAAATTAAAAAAGAAAAGGGGTATATCCAAAAAAAAAAAAGAAAGAAAGAAATGTAATAAAGGAAAGCACCAAAAAGAAAAAGTTAAAATGGGGAGTTTCTTTTTCTCTATTTCAAAAAGAAATTCCGTGTGCCTGGTCAGTAAGGTGGCTTATAAAATTCATGCAGGTAAAATAAATAAATCCTCCCCCCTTTTAAATACTATGACCAATTTAAAAATTCAGTACGTAAAAGAAATAAAATGACATGAGAACTTTAATTTATGTATATGAATATAATACAGCAAATATATACTTGTAGTATATAATGAAAAATAATAATAATATCTATGTTTTATGTAATACTAGTTGAAAAAGTTGTTGTCTATCTAATGTATTCGATTCAATCATACAGCCATGAATAATATGTTCATTATCCACAAACCCTTCATAGGTTAACTGACATGAATCTGCATGCATAATTTGAACAAGTTCACCCTAAATATTATAATATAGATAAAAAAAAAGTCAGTTAGTATATATATATATATATATACTTTAACATTATAAATCGTAATCATGATTGATAATTTAGCTTTAATAGTCAATAATCTTACCGAATATATCTTTCGAATTTCAATAAAATGATTCGAAACTCCAATAATATAATCTTTGTAACGAACAACATGAAGTGGTTCACTTTCCCATTTAAACATATAAGGTTGTCCATGACTACCTGTTGCAATTCGATGGCCATCATGTGCATCAATGATATAAGCATAACGATTATAACATAATAAGACACGACTTGATGTTAAATAAAATGCAGCTCGAGCTTCTAAACTATCATTATCTTTTCTTCGTCTATCATCGAGTGATAATGATGATCTTTGTTCATGTGGTTTTCCATCATCAAAAGAAAAAAACCGGAAATTGTTTAAACATACGAGGGCTACATTTCCTGCACCACAAAATTGAACCATACGAACATCTTTACCACAAATATTTTCCTAACAAGTAATCATAATATAAAATGAGTAAATACAAGTATCAAGAGCATGGTATATTAAAACAATAACAATGATATTATTACTTGTTTACTATAAAATGTCTTACATGATGCACTCGTTGAAATATATAAGTATGTGGACTTGTATTATGACGATTCGTAAAATATTGTGGACTCATTAAAACAAAGCGTCCACGTGTTTCTGCATGGTATAATTCTTCAATGGGTTTAACAGCAACCAAAACATTTTCATTGTGTCGTTTTTTCTTATATATTAATAAATCTTTGTGTTGTTGAGTCGATCCAACCTCAAAAAATTGAACTGACTGATCAATGCACATGGATTGTCCTCTTATAAACCCATGTCTACTATCGTATGTCGCATCAATAATGGATTCAATAGTATATGCTTTAAGTTCATGGTGCATTGCTATTAATATAAAAAAAAAAGATATACATATTCAATTATTTCCTTAAAAAAAACATCCGTTCATCTTATTTTATTAATCATACTAATAATCAATGCTTTTTCTTCTATTTACCTGTCAAGACTAATAATAAATTTGCTTTGGGTGACATTGTGGCCATTTGTAATACTTTACCAACGGGTAACATTAAATCGGCAGTAGATAAATCATTGTGAACACGATATATTCCAGTATTTGTACCAACAGCAGTAATACCATCTCCTATATATAAGTAAATAACATATATATTATTCATAAGTTGTTTAATAATAGTTATTCGATAATATAAAAAAAAAACATAATATTTTTATAGCTTACCAAGTGGTACTGAACAGTTTACTTTATCATAACTAATTCTATCTTCATTTCTTGAAGAAGATGATTCATGAGAAACACGAAACGCTGTACGATTTAACCAAGATAATCGAAAAACATCATTATGTTTATTGTTATGTTTATATAGCTTACGAGCTTCATCAATAGCTTTTAAACATCTTCTTTTTTCATCCATCGAAGAACAAGAAAGTACTCTTGGTTTATGATTATTTTTACCCAAATGTACAAGTGTAATAGTAGAACCTAAATCTTCTTGTGATGAATCACCATGTAAAAATGAAATTCGACGTCTTCTTGTTGTACTTTCATTAGACGATGTTGAAGATGCTGAAGATGGTTTCATAACCCAATTTGTTTTACTTTCTTGTACGTGAAGCATGGGTAATGGTATCTTTTCCATAAAACTATGTACATCACGACGTATATTTCTTTTGGTTGATGAGGTTGTCGAAGAGGCTGTTGTTGTTGTTGTCACTATCATATGATCAAGAACAAATACATGGATTGTCTTTTTATTCAATAGTGTTGTAATACTATTAGATGACGCTTTTTTAAGTGCTCCGTGATATAAAAGACGACGTTGAGGTGCAGCTAAATCCAAATCTTCTTCTATTATTACATCAGAGGATGAGATTTTCAGATCATCTGCAAGTCGTAAAACTTGAACACGTCGTTCCGTATCTATTTTTGCCAATTTTTTGGATTCACGTTCGATGCGTTCCATTTTTTGAATACAATATTTTAAATAATCAATATCTGGATGGCCTTCCGGTGTATAAGCAAGAATGCTTCGTAAACAAGTCATGTAAAGGGGCATTTGCATTCGTGGTGCCAAATAAATATAATTGAGAGAGGTGATTTTTGAATCAACGATTCGTTTGTCTTTTTTTATTCGTTCCAAAAGATGGGCAAAATGAGAGTTATTGTTACGTTCGTGATCGATAATATAATCAGCTAATGGAATATTAGCCAAATAAGTGATAATGGGTTCCGACATCAATTTGATATGACTATAGAATATGTTTCCAATCCTATAGATATTGCCTCGTCCTTCTTTTTGACTTGATATTCTTAAATGTTTCATATCATTATATAAATCTCGATTCATTTTATGAAGAAGATCAAAAGTACCAAATGCATTGGATACTAAAGTTTTTCGCTGTTCTTTTGTACCAATTGAATTTGTTGAAAGAATGGAATCGATAATCACCTATGAATAATGAATTGTTAATTTTTATTCTATTTTACCTTACAAATCATTTGGATAAATATCTTACATGGTGTAGAATGTCAAGTGTTCTACAATACGATCGTTGGGATCGAATCAAGTCAAGAATTGCATTTTGTCGGGCTGGTTCATCCAATGAATGAATTATTGTTCCTCCTTCGTTACTATTATCACTATCCTGTCGTCGATAATAGTGTTGTTGTTGTATTTGACTATCATTGTGCTGTGAATTATCTCCATTTAGAGTAATCGATGAGTCAACGTTCTAATTTTTTTTTTTTTGGTGTATGTGGTCAGTACGTAAAAAAGTATATATCCTTCACACTGAAATTATAATTACTTACAACTTGAGAATGATCGTGTAACAATGACCTTACAACAACTGGAACTGATGTGGATTGATCAGAATGCTTTTTTATATATGTTAATTTTCACTTTGTTTTGTTTGTTTCAAAACATCTAAAAAAAAAAAAAAACTTACTAAAATTTCTCTTATAGCATTACTTGGATTATTAGGACATCTTGGTGCATAACAATCCGTGTTACCAGGTTCACAACCCATTACATAACATGGTGTTAAATTGGATAAAACACCCACAGGTTTTGTTTCTTCTCCTAAAGAATCATAACGTAATACATAATTTTTATTCCAAGCTGAACTAAATAGTATATCATTTTTACGTGGTAACCCATAAACTTCTTCCGGTTGAAATAAAACATGAGGTTTACAATTTAAAAGTGCATTAGCAACTTGAATGCTTTTATATTCTGGATAATAAACTAAAGCTAAAATGCCATGCAATGCATTCTAATTCAAAAAAGAAAAAGAAAATGGAAACCGTTTAGTATGTTGTATAAGAATAATCAATTTTAGAGTCACTATATATTTTTTTTATTTATTTTGCATATGGCGTGTGTGTGTGTGCGGGGAGAGAGGCTGATACTTTACAACTGCTTCTTCACCAGTAAATATTTTTTGGTGACCAAGTTGATGTACAAATGCTTCTGCAAGAACAGAAAGAATACTACAATTGGCTGAATCGATAGGAGTAAGATAATCTTCTTGGTGTTCATCATAAAGTGGTGTATTACTAGTTGATCGTTCGTATTCTAACATTATTTGTGAAGATCGATATGCTGACATATAATCTTGAGTAGGTTGAGGTATTTGTTGTGGTCTTAATGGTGGTGATAAACTTTGATTGGATGAAGATGAAGAAACTGTAGGTGTATTGTTATTATGATTATTATGATTATCTGTTGTTGTTATTGTTGTTGATGGTGGTGGTGGGGAAGAAGAAGAAGATGATGATGAACTGGTGTTATTTTGAGCAGCAAGCATACCACCGACAACCAAAGGACCTGAAATTCGTCTTTTTCTCTATATAATTTTTCAAGGGGACAAAAAAAAAAAGCTTAATTTACATTAAAATGAATTCAGAAGATAATAACTTACCAGAGTAGGTGGACGTAGTTGTACAGCAGATCTTTGCTTACGAATACCATTACTGAAATTATTCTCATCATTATTTTCGTTATATTGTACCATTATTTATTATTTTATTATTGAAAAGAGAGAAGTAAAACCCAACTACGTGGATGAAATCTTTTTTTCTTTTTAAATAAGAAAAAAGAAGAAGAAGAGAAGGGCGCAGTCTATTAAGTGGCGCCCTTGTTATACAAAAAGAAAAAAAAGGACTGATCTTATGATATGGCCTCATTATCAACATTGTAAATTATTTTTTAGTGTGAGTAACAATATACTTTACACTACGCATTTTTACACTTATCGAAAATTCTTAATCCTAAAATGGAATATTGTGATTTCTATATGGCGCACAAAAAAAAAAAGAGAGAAAGACATTATAAGTTGTTAAATAAAATAAAGGAATATAATAGAGTAATAATACATTTAGTTTGGTTTTGTGATTCGTTCTTGTTTTTTTTTTCATTATTTTTGTTAAAAGTTGTTAAAAAGGAAAGAAGTGAGTGGAGGGGTGGGTGGGGGAGAAAGAAGTGTTGGAGTGGTTGGGTGTGGGGGAATAAAGAGAGAAATTTATTAGAAAGATAAAAAGAGTGAGTTCTTTTCTTTTCGTTTTGGAATTTTCAATTCAAAAATTTAAAAGGCATTTTCAGGGAAAGGACCATATTCTGCTACATCATCTACTTTTTGTCCACTTGACAATACATAAGAAATACGTAATCGCAATTTAACAGGTGTCTATAAATATAATTCCATATTAGTTTTCTTCTATATTATTCATGTAAACAAAAATAGGAATTGTTTTCTTTAATACCTGTTGAGGATTATTGATACGCATTAATTGCTTTTCAGTACCACCTGATTGAACAGTTGAGCTGCTAGCAGGTGCCATTTGTAATCTTTGACTCCTTGGTACAGCAGCTTGAAATTGTAATGATGAAATAGCACCCTCTGTGTTATTATTAAATAATACTTGTATATTAATAATAGCACTATTATTACGATCCTTTGCAGGAACAAGATTAATAACAAAACCATTCTTTCCATAGGCTTGATAACCATTTGTTGCTGATGATGATGTTGGTGTAGTAGAAATTGTAGGACTGTTATTTGCCATGGCTGGACTACCAGTACTAAAAGCAGGTGAAATAGATCGCTGAGCAGAAGAAGGTGAAGTGGTTCCTCCCATCGATAAACCAAGAGATGCAAGTGGATCAGGACTTGAGTTAGATGGTGGGGGCGTAGAAGATGGTTGAGGTTGTATATCACCACCAAGTAAATCCATTAAAGCATTGTTTTTATTCAAAGATGAAGAAGAAGAAGGAGGTGATGAAGTTGTTGGAGGAATAGGTGATGATCCACTGCTACCACCGCCACCACCAAAAATATCTGCTAAAAGATCTATATTTTGAGTAGGTTGTTGAGGTTGTTGTTGAGGTTCTGGGGATACAGATACTTCTTCTTGTTGTTGATCTCCACTTGAGGCTGTACCAACACCCATAAGATCCAATAATAACTATATAAATAAATAAAAGTATACAAATGTTTAAAAATTGACTGCGTAATTAAAGCTATCTTATTTTTATAATATTTACATCTTGATCACTTGGTCCACTCTTTTGTTGTCCTTGTCCAGATGCTAAATAATGATTATTTTAATTAGATACTTTTTTTAACCTTACAAATCTTTATAGTATCAAAAAAAAAGGAAAATGATTATTACCCTGGCTATTAAGACCATTTTCGGATGTTGATGATTCAATAATAGATCGACCTTCAGGTACAGGCATACGTTCCAAAACAGCAGAACGAATAGTATCAAAAGAAAAGAGTTGGGTATATTCAACAGCACGTTGTTGAATTTCGACTTCCATACTAGTAGAGTGATCATGTAAAATCTGTTTAATATTTTGTTGAACTTCGTGATCATTAAGACGAGAAGACAATTTCATCAAAGTGGTTAAAATGTATTCACGAGTAAGTTGATTGGCGTAAGGACCCATCAAAATAGATTCTAATAATCCAACAATGGAACTATCGGAAACCTAATTTAAAAATAATAATAAACCAGTGTTTTTTAAATTTATTATTAACAAACAATTATAATATAACTTCTCATCCTTCAACAATCCTTTCTCTTCCTGACAGCTTTTCATTTATGAATACATATTTACCTCGATCATCTTGTTTTCATCTTCAAAACTACCACCATTTACTAATACATCACCATATTCACCAATGACCCAAACACCGGCAAGAACAAAACCTTCCTATTTATTTGCATAAAAAAAATTAATTAGTAACAAAATTCCGTTTTTTTCTATATACCCCACACATACACCAGACAAACATATATATATATATATATATATATATATTCATAAACTTTTTTCCTTTTTTACTAACCTGAGAAATATCTTGTTTTAAACCAGCATACAATTTTTGAACGGTATATTGATGTAACTGAGATGTTTGAGCAATAAGTCGAATAAAATTAGCCAATACTTCTTCACGAACAAAATTTCCTGCCAATTTAAGCATACGTAACATGGTATCAATATGCCATCTACTATTGGGAGCAAATCGTTCTGCAGCAAGTGAAATTTTGGTAGTCATGCTTTGTTTAAATTCACTATCTGCCACTTCCAAGAATGCCAAAAGTTCACGCGTCAATACGCGTACATTGCTTTCATTAATAAGAGCAAAACTTAATTCCAAAGCACGTCGACGAATAGATATATCACCATCACGTAAGCAATCCAAAATAATGTTACGATGACGTTGAACTGCTTGAGTTTCGATACCCACAGTCTTGTTTAATGTTTCCAAGGCAACGTAACTAAAAATAAAAAATAATAAATATTTTTAGTTCCTTTTCTTTTGCTTAGGCATTGTTTTCTTTTATTAAGATGAACAAACGTCTATATATGAAACTAAAACTTACCGAATATTATTATCACGGTTACTCAAGAATTTACCCAAAATGTTGACAGCAAGAACACGTAAACCTGCTTCACTTTGGATATCCATGATAGTCAATACAGTTTCATATAAGATAGCATTACCCACATTCTTTGTACTTTCAGTATTGGTAGCCACTTGAGCAAGAATATCATTCATTGCATCAGAAGCTTCTTGATCATTTTTGGCAAGAATACGTAAAAGACGAAGAATCTTGACTTGTAAGAATGGATCAGTGACTCCTGTAACATCATGTTCTGGAGAAAAGCCGGCACTGACCAGATTTTTCAAATGTCGAACTAAAAGTGGTACTGCCTATATAATATAGAGTCATTTTATACACAGTCAAAAGAAAATATTTAGTTTTATATTATAGGATGCACCAGAGCAGAAAAAAACTCTCTTTATATAAATATATATTATACCTTTCTAAAGATCTCAATGTTTTCTGGATATTGTTGACACATTTCGGTAACTAATGTGACACCCGTAATAAGTACACCATGACTACGATCATTCAATAAAGTTTTTGCTCTTGAAAGGAAATTTTCATGTAACTCTGGTACACGACGTACAATACGTAAAGCACATAATCCAGCCTATATATATATATATATAGAATTATAATAACTTCAATAATCCATTTCCTTCTCTTTATTGTTTTCTTAAAAATTAAAATACTAACCTTCTTTCGAATATAAGTATTCGAACTACCCAATAACTTTTCTACTTCTGAACAAAGATCGCGTGCCATTTCAGAAGATGAGATATTACCAAGTGTACATAATGCAAGACCGACAACATACATATTGCTATGGTTAAGGTCACTATATTATGGAAAAATAATAGTAATTATATGTCTCTTTATTAATATATATAGAAGGAAGCCCCGGGAACCAAAAAAAAAAAATGGTTTGCATAGTATACATTTGTCAAAAGGAGGGGTGGGGGGTGGGGGGTGGGATATATAATTAAAAAAGAACTTACTTTTTCAAACTATTGGTAACAAGAGTCAAAACTTCTGTCTTTTCGTCAATTAAAAGCATAATGCCTAAATAACCGAGACGTTTATCTGCAAACTTTGGACTTGCTACCAACTTTAAACACTCCATCTGACCGAAATGAGCAGGATAACCCAACATGTGAATATATAATAGTTTAGAAACATTGGCATGACGCGTATCATTATGTTCCTCTTTAAATGCTGTTCTAATATTAGCACTTTCTTTTTGAATAACTGAACGTTCTTCCGCTGCTGTTTTGCATGCTCGTACAGCCTTGATGAGGTCTTTTTTTTTTTTTTTTAATCAAATATAATGTTAGCTCCGGACTCAAAAAATAATAAATACAATATATAATAATTGAAATGTTGACTTTTCGTTAAATAAATAAAGAATGATAGGGAACGACATTTTACCCTTGAGACGATAAAGTGGAAGCTTCGATAGGATTTGTTGGGAGATGCTATTGATGCTGTTCATTTTTCACCCGGAGTTAAAGGCAAAAACTGTCTAAAGGTATATATAAAAGAGCGAGAAAAAGGTTATGAGCTTTTCTTTTATTTTATTTTTTTGGGAAGCTCGATGTAATTTTTAAAGTTCCACCTATTTTTTTTTCATTTAGTTTGAAATTTTACTATGCTTAATTAAGTTGCAACGCCCCACCACCCTTACCCCACACCTTTGATGAATAAATAGTACCTTGTTTCTATTATTTTATAATTATTAGTTTGACCTTTTTTTTTCTTATATAATGATTCTTTATATGAAAGTTATATTCTAATTGTCTAATAATATTGCACATAAAAATAAGATAACAGTTTACAGTGAATACGTACATAGCCACAGTGAATATAGAATATATAACTTGAAGAGTTACATTAATTTAAGTATTGAACAAAGTTATAATATAATGGATACTCATGAATATATATCAAGAAATCATTCTTTAGTTATAGTTATAACATTTAAGAAAAAAAAAGGTGGATTTGTTTTTACGTAGATGATTTGATTTTATGTATAAATAAAATAAGCTGATATTACGTATCTGTTTTAAGAATGATAATATGAATACGTAGTCTGTTTGAACTTGTATAACGTACAATAAATAGCAAGATTTATTTCATCAACACGTAGCTTCTTTATAGATAAAATATCCTTTTCGTGTTATTGAAATATTAATTATGATCGTAATTCATGATTGTTACATACATAACGAATAAACTTTTTTTTTTATTCTGTTGTCACTATGTTTTCTTATCATAATATGATTATGTACAAAGCATTATTAAGTTATACATAAAGTTGATACGTTATACGTTATAAATATATACATTTCCCATTGAGAAATATTAATAGTAATCTCAGAATGTCAAGAAAGGCTGTCTCTTTTGTTGTTGTTGTAATACAACATCTATTGCCTAGTTACTGAAGTTGAATAAATAAAAAGGTCCTGTTAAAAATATAAAAACTCGAATCATTATTCTTAATAGCAACTATTTATATCAATCATCTTAAAGAAGGAATGATCATTATAATAACGAAAGTTGAGGTTTATAAACAATGAAATATAAACAAATAATGCATATGATAACTGAAACAAAACCAATTACCAGTATCACAAGAAGACTGGAATAATATAATGGATTGATGCAGGTAAACCCCACCCCCTCAAGTTCAGGAACGGAGCTTTCTTATAATCTTGATCCGATAATAAAATCTTGACGACTTTTTTTTTAATGAAAAGATCAAAAGGTTGAACTCAAAAGATGTATAAACATCTGATTCATAATGAGTAATATTAATATTATTATTGTTTGAAAAGCATGATCAGAAAACCCAGTAAAGATTTAAAATAGTATTTTTCTCACGGTAAAAAGATTGGAGGTTTTTTATCTTTTATGATGCATGCCATTTTATGATACCCACCGTCCCCCTTGATGAGACCATACCAGGGTACTATTATACACTATTGGTAATAAAAGCGTGCTACTTAAAAGTACTTTTCTTTCTCTCTTTCACTTTCATTATTCTTCTTTCTTATCTTACGTTTTACTTTTCTTTTTTTTTTATCTATTATACAGAATGACTCTACAACAATCTCGACAGAATGAACTACTACTAATCAATAATACTGACTTTGTTCAATACCTTACATATGATATTCTTAATATAATTTTTTCACACTTATCATTTCGTGAACGTATTCGGTTTACTCGAGTTTCTAAAACTTGGAGATATTTTTTAACAAGTTGGCCTCATCTTTGGAACACAATTGCAGATCACCATGTCAATCTCGATACAAATTTATTACCTTATCTTGATTATTTTCAAGGTCAATATGTACGCACTGTAAAAATACCTGAATTTAGTCAACAATCTACTCGATTTCTTATTAATCAATCATGTCGATATATTAGCACTCGTAAGTTGTGAGAATATGGATGTGTGTGTGTGTGTGTGTTGGTTAAGAAACAAGATTAACTTATAAAAAAAGAAAAGAAGTCATACTCATTTATATTTATTCATTATTTAAGTGGAATTACCATGTCATCCGGCAACATTCAAAAATGTATATGATCTATTATTATCTACATGTGATACTTTAATGGACCTGACGATCCATTCCCGAGTAGGAAATGCCTTATTAGATATTATTCTAGATCATTGTCCAAATCTTATTAGTTTTCAATATTTACTTAGTGGTAGTTTATATAACTTTGCTGGAAAATCATCACACCATTGTAAAAAACGACGATTGACAACCAAATTACGACGACTGGTATTGGATATACCATTAGATAAACAAAAAGTATTAACTATCTTATCAAACTGTCCTAATCTATCTCAACTTCAATTACGATCACCAGGGATGCAATTGGGTTATTTCGATACGCTATTAATGTATATTCATCAATATCACACACAGCTTGAATATTTACGTCTTTTTGGTTCAGCAGCTCGTCATACATCCTTTTTAACTTATCCAATTCCTTTCCCACCTTTGTCAATCTCTCAAATAGCACAACCACAACAACAACAACAACATCTACGTGAATTATGGTTAATTGGAACAGATGAAGGATCTAGTACTCATATTATTCCATTTATCTATCAACATCATACAACATTAACTAGTTTATATATTCGATCACCTGTTACATCCGAGTGTATGCATCATTTAGCATCTTTTTCTTATCCAGTACTTGAAGAACTTTATATTCAATTAACTCATTATAGTCCACTTGCTAATGATTTATATCAATTCATTCATCACACTCCTCATTTAATTCGTCTATCACTATCTTCCTTTACATCTACTGATATTGTCTCCGATCAACTATTCGATATATTACCATCCTCCATCCAACAACTTAAATTACAACAAAAATATAATCACGGTATAATAACTTCAGAAGCATTGACTCGATTTGTAAAACGTAGTCTTTTAATTCAAGAAATTCATTTACCTAATGTACAAGCATTGGATGATAATGTATTAATTTTAGTATCATTGAAACATAAAGAAACGTTAACAACACTAGATCTTTATGGTAATGAAAAAATTACTGATAAAGGATTAAAAGGATTTATTGACAATATGAGCCACAGTAAAAAACTTGAATCATTAAATTTAGGACAATGTAGTTTAATTACAAGCACAATGATATATTATGTTCAAGAGCAATTACCTTTTACTAAAATATATTATTGATAATAATAAAAAAGGGTAAACATTTTTTACCCCGTTTAAAAGAGAATTTTATATTGCATTGAAAAGCGTGAGAAGTCGCTTGTAACAATTTTTGGAACTTGAAAAAGACAGTTTCTTTTTTCTTTTTTCTTTTTCTTTCTCTTTTTCACTTTCATAAGTTTATATTAAATATGAGATTATTTACAAATACCATTCGCATTGTTCAACCTACATTATATTCAAGTAAGTTCTTTTTTTTCTAAAAAAGAAAAAAAATTCCTATTTTTGAATGTTGGAAACTTATGCAAAAATAGGAGTTACAACAACACGCGTAATTCCAGTGCCATATATTGGTACATGGAGAACCATTAGTACTACTTCTACTATTACTACAACAGCAACAACAACAAAAGAGAACACACGTGATTCGAGATCACGACGTGCATTGTTTTATGGTATTGTTTATTCTTATTAATATATTAAAAATATGTACATAGAAAAGTTATTTAATTATTATTATTTTTAATATAAAATAGTACCTGGAAGTGATGAACGAAAAATTCATAAATCGATATCAGTTGGAGCTGATTGTATTGTATATGATTTGGAAGATAGTGTTTCATTAAATAAAAAGGGTACAGCTAGACATATGGTGATTGATGCATTAGAGGTAACCAGGTCTATTATTTATTTATTTTTATCATGCGATAATTATGAGTTCTGAGATTAATAATGATAATAATAACGTGATATTATTAAGGCATCTGAACATGGTAAAGCAGAAAAAGTCGTAAGAATTAATGCTGTTGGTTCTGGTCTTGAATTAGATGATTTAAATGTTATTGTAAGTTATATATTTACACTTGTTTATTATTATATAAAAAAAAATGTATTAATAAGAAAAAGAGAATAGCTTCATTCAAAAAGACTTCAAGCCATTGTTATTCCCAAAGTACAAAGTGCCAAAGATATTCATTTTGTTAGTCAAATGATTGATGCTGTAGCAGTTGAATCACAGTAAGTTACAATATAAGAAGAATGATAATATTCAAGATTTGATCTAATATATATAAAATAGACGTGAAAGAATTAAATTAATTGCTTCAGTTGAAAGTGCTTTGGGTATTATGAATATTAAAGAAATCGCACAAGCGGATCCAAGATTAGATGCTTTGATCGTAAGTTTAAAACTGTAAAAGAGTAGTTTTATGTAGTTTATTAACTTCTTGATCTTTATATAGTTTGCTGCTGAAGATTATTGTGCTGATTTAGGTAAATGGATTTTTTTGTTTATATATAAAAGACTTATGTGTGTAACTCATATTTCATTTTTTTAGGTTTGATTCGTACTGGTACTCGTAAAGAAATGTTATTTGCACGACAAATGATTGTTAATGCAGCAACTGCATATGGATTACAATCTTTAGATTTGGTAAGGGAAAAAAGAGAAAAAGCCCATATTATGGAGGTTCTAAACTAAATAATACGTAGGTATGTGTTGATTTTCAAAACCCAGAAGTATTAAAAGAAGAATGTAAGGAAGGTCGAGAATTTGGTTTTACTGGAAAACAAGCTATTCATCCAGCTCAAATTGATGTTATTCAAGAGATGTATCTACCTGATCCTATTGGTAAGTTTTAATAATAATAATAAAGTATGGTGATTGTAACAACATTATTCATATATAGATTTAAAACGAGCTGTTAAGATTCTTCAAGGATTTGAACATTATGATGAACGAGGTATAGGTGCTTTTGACTTGGATGGAAAAATGTAAAGTATTTCTTGTTCATTTATTTATAAGAATATATAAGAATAAATAACTAGAATACTAATGAGACGGGAGGGTAAATTGAATCATTTAGGATCGATATGCCAGTGGTAAAATGGGCTCAAAAAGTTGTAAGTAGAGCCAAAGCAGGAGGCATGGAAATACCAAAAATTGAAACCATTGATAATAATGGTAAAAACAAAGATAGTACCTCAAATTCAAACTAGTTGAATAAAATCATATCAAAATATACTTCTTCTTCTTCTTCTCTCTTGAGAAAAAAAAAAGAGAATTCTGTATCATTATTTAGACAAAAAAAAACAATTATATTCAACAAAATATGTACTTACGTCTTTAAAAGGGGAAGAACTTGAATACCTAGGTATAACCCTTGTTTTAGACCCCTCTATCCTTATTCTTTTACTTTACGATACTACGTAATATGTAATATCATAGTATCGTAATATCAAATGTATCATAATGTAGACATCTGGTATACAATCTTTTATGCATGTACCATTTCTGGTGCTGTTTCAGTTATATATAGTAGACGCCACTTTTTTTTTTCCTTTACTATTCCATATAAGCTTCCCTGCAGCAACTTACACTATTTTGCATAACTACTGTATATCTCGGAGACAAGAGAGAGAGAGAGAGAGAAAGAGAAGCGGGAGAATTAAGAAAAAAAAGGGGGGAGAGGGGGGGGGGTTTAGAGATGATTTGCATATTTTTAAGGAGTATATCATTCAACATTTTCTTGTAATGTTCTTCTACTTGACTTATTTTAGTAAGAAAAAAAAGATGCTAAATTTTGTTTTATCATGATTGAATAACATGCAACTTTTTATTCTCGATTTGTCTCGTTTTTCTTTTCCCTTTCTCTTTTTTTTTACGTATTTTGATCGTAAGCCTTCTAGTATTTCTCATTTTATTTTTTGCCACTATCAAAATTAATTTATAATGAATAACGCATATAATCATCAATCACCACATACACCTGATGAATCCTCTTATTCACATCATGATTATTTTGAAAATAGTAATAATACAATGTATCATACACCACCTAAAAATAGTTCAACACCAGAATATCATCAGCAACAAGGTTATTATGAAGATAAACGAGCTGATTCTCCTTATTATCAAGAAGAATCGGATGCTAGAGGGTCAGGATGGCCTAATAATAATAATAATAATAATAATAATCCTGATGTTCCTTTTGAAGATGGTATACATATGAATATTTTCTTTTTTCAAGCATAATAACAACTTTATTAAAATTGTGTATCATTCATCCCCATTTATTATGTATTAGAAAAGTCAATACCTAAAAAAAAGAAAAAAACATGTTTCAACTTTATATGTTGTCCATGTTGTTGTTGCTGTCCAATGTGGATAAGATGGATTTGTTGTTTTCTTTTCATTATTATCATTATACTGGCTGTTATTATTGGTGTATTAGCAGCAACATTTAAAGTACCTACAATAGAAATGAATGGAGTAACAAATGATCCAAGTGGATTACCTCGATTTCAACGTCAAGGAAATCAATTCAATGAAAATTTAGCATTTACTGTTAACTTGGGACTTCGATTTGGTATCGATAATCCTAATATAGAAACATTAACTTTAGCATCCGTGGCTGCAACTGCATTTTATCCAACAGCACCTACAACAGCTATTGCAGATGGACTTATTGAAGATGTTTATATCAATCGATTTGGATTTACCAATTTTACATTTCCTATTCATCTTCATTATAATAATACAGCCGATCCAAATTATGTCATGTTACAAGATATTCATCAAAAATGTAGTAATGGACAAGATCTAACTGTAAATGCACATATTAATCCTGTTGTTAGCTTGATTGGTGTACACATTACTATTCCAACAATTCAACATACTATCAGTTTTGCTTGTCCTATTCCGGTACGTAATTATATATAAAAAATACTCCTTTTTTATTATTATTGATTTAAAAATGTCATACCTATATGTACTATTATATGTTAAATAATCATATCTTTTATTTATATAGGCTGGTGAATTACCACAAGCAGCTGCTTCCTTCTAAACATCTTCCCAAAATAAAGTTATTATTATTATTATTCTAATCCATTGTTTTTTTTTGTGAAACATTCAATCTTTTATGGTATATCATTGCTTACCGATTGCCTTTTTTGGATACGTCCGTTATGCAAATCCAGTTTTTATATCGCGTTTTTTTTTTTTTTTATTCTTTCTTTTTCCTTTTTCCTTTTTCCATTCCTTTCTATTATGACTGTAACAGTACCAAGACTATTTGCAAATAATTTCTGGGTAAGAATAATTTAAAACACTAATAAAACTTATATTTCCTAATGTTAATGAATTTCCTTTTCTTAAAACCAGGGCAAAGAAGATGCTGGGTATGATGTACTCATGCATAAAATGAACATGGCAAAAAAGACATGTGATGACCTTCGATCTTTATATAATGCAAAGTAGGGAAAAAGAAGTGAGAGAGAAGTGAAAACAAATTATTATTTTATTTTTGTATAAATCTGTTTCCTTTTATTTTTACTAAGACATATAAAACGGGGTTTATTTTAGAGCATCATTACATGAAGACCTTGGTAAAAAATTAACTAAACAAACTAGAATGGAATTAGGACGTGAAGAAACGGGTACAATAAAAATGTTATTATTATCTGCTCAAAAAGAAATGGAAGCTACTGCCCAAGCCAATATTGAATTAGCACAAAAGATTCGTAGTGAATTAGAATTATCTATGGATAATTTTATTTTAGAACAAAAAGATCGCCGTAAATTGGTTAGTATTATTATTATAATAATAATAATAGTGTGTTTCATTTCTTACATTACTTCTTTTTTTTTTATTTCTTTCAGGTACAAACCAATGTTGATAAAGCACATCGTAATAAACAACTCCATACGGCTCATGTTACTAAGGTAAAATTAGAAATAATTCTATTTTTGGTTTACATGACAACAAGAACTCTTTAGTTCATTATATTGAAATTGGTTTCTAGGCAAAAGAAAAATATGAAGCAGAATGTGCAAAAAATGTTAGTTTAGAAAGTCAATTGTCACAAACTACTGGCTTTAGAGAATTGGAACGAATACGTCAAAAATTTGAAAGAAGTCAAAATGAAATTAAAACTTTAGGTAAATATCTTCTTTTTGTGGTGGTTGTGGGGAAATATAAGTTATATTATTAACAATTGTTGTTGTTTTAATTCATTTAGAAAAAGAATATAAAAATGCTTGTAATAAACTTGCCAATGCCACTACAGTTTGGAATAATGAATGGAAAGTTGCTTGTAGTGTAAGTAGAATAATCATATGTTTATTGTCGTGTGTAACCAAAAAAAAAGACGTTTAGCAACTAAAATAAATTAAAATGGTGATGAATTATAACAATATAGAGATTTCAAGATATGGAAGAAAAAAGAATTGAATTTCTTCATCATAGTCTTTGTATTTATGTTAATATATTATCATCAGCATCCAATCAAGATCAAGAGGTAAATAAAACTAGGGTTATAAACAATGGAAAAAAACACATTTGACATTTATATACATTTGTTTTTTTTTATATATATTTAGTCTTATGAACGATTTTGGAAAGCATTAGATCAATGTAATGCAAACGCAGATATTGAACAATTTATTAATGAAAAAGGAACTGGACCTATGATACCAGGTAAACCTCTATATTATTTACTTTCATATATTTACAAATAAAATTAACAATTTTTCTTTTCTCTTTAATAGAACCACCTGTTTATGTTGACTATAATGATGATCCAGCAAAAACTTTACCTAGATACCAAGTAGCACAATTTACCGAAAACGATATGGCATATAGTTTATCTACATCTTTTACAACTACAACTACAACTACAACTACAGGAACGACTACAGCAGGAATTAGTTCTTCTAATACCACTAATACTAATACTACTACGAATAGCGTTGCCAATATGATTAAATCGACAGCTAAACGATCCGCAAGTTTTTGTGAACCTAAACGTCGTACATCAACACATTTAACAAAAAAGTCACCTTCGATAACAAATCATCAACAAGAAAAAAAAGAAGAACAAATGGTAGCAAGATTAGATAATCGACGTATTAATTTATATCCTAGTAATAATAATAATGGCAATCATGGAAACCCAAAAAAACCAGCACCTGCTAAAGCCAGTCATCATGCTGGAACGGATACACAACCTTTTCAAGAGGATACGGATGAGGCCATTGATCCACGTGCAGAAGTCGTGGTAGCTATTGGTAATAATATGTTTCCGGTGGAGCATCGTCATCAAGCCACTAGTATGAAAGAAAATAAATCTTCTGTTGCACGATCCAGATCAAAAAGACGTTCTGTCACGAGTAGTAGTTTTCATGATGAAGCTGGTATGGAAGAAGCTTTTAGTGATTCAATTAAAGGATTATTGAAAGAATTGGGTGTTCATCAACAACAACAACCACCAACGACTCTGGCTGGAGAAAAAGTACGAAGGAGAAAAAGTGTAAATCAACAGCAACAACAGCAGCAGCAGCAGCAGCAGCAGCAGCAGAGGTATTCAATGAATACTGAACATCATATGAATGGAGGTTATGTAAATACTACAACTACAACTAATACTACTCCTATGGTTGTTAATAACAATCCTATGATGGTGACACCCACAGGAATACCTTCTACGACAATAAATGGTCATTCAATGATATGGGCACGTGCATTATATGATTACTATAGTGAACGACCTGAAGATCTTAGTTTTAAAAGAGGTCAATGGTTAGCTATCATCCAAAATAATGATCAACATTGGTGGTTGGCACATAAATGGGATGATACTACAGGAAGACTTTCTGAAACATGTGGTTATGTTGCTAGTAACTTTGTACAAATTTGTTAAATCAATTTTCTTTTCATAAATACCCCGTTCCCCCATAATAATAACTGATTCTTTGTAAATGAGTCTACTATATTACTGAAAAAAAAAGTGGGAGGAAAGGTGAAGAGGGAGGGGGAATGATAGTTGACAAAAGATTTCTGTCTACATGAATGGGCGAAAAAAAAAGAGTATAAAAAAGAAGTTTTTTTTTTGTTGAGTATATATGTGTGTGTGTGTGTGTGTGTGAAAGAGAGAGAGAGAAAGAGTATGTATATGTGTAAATATGTTATTCAAAGAGAGGATGGGATGAATTAATTATATATTTATATTATTAAAAGGATATTTTTGTGGTGAAAAAAAAAAAAAAGAAGAGTTATTTGGATGATGAAGCCAAAGTTTCAAAATCCTTATAAAGCCAACCAGATTCAGCACCCATTGTATCCACAAATTTGCTATCACTCTTTTCCAAGATTTTTTCACGCAAATCACCAAAGATAGCTTCTCCCGTTTTGTTATTAAAATATTTAGGATTCCATGTCTCATTCTTTTCAGCTCGTTCCTTACGTAACGCACGTTGTTCATTTTCAATAGCTGATTTTTCAGTGGATGCAGTCATATAATCACCAGCCTTTAATGCTTCAGCAACCTTGTGCCAAATACGACGTGATTCTAATTCACCTTGTGTTTCAATATCGGCTACTTTAGGTGTGGGTTTTTTCAGGGCAGACAAATCCAAAAAGGGTTCAGCACTTGCACCATTCTTTGTTAAAGTGGATTTGTCAGTCCACTGACCTTCAATGATAGTAGGCTTGGGCATTAATTCATCATGAGTGACCTTGGCCTTGAAATGATGCAATTCACCAGAAATCCAACCTTTAGTAGTATATTCAATGGATGCATAAAATCCACTGGATGATTGAATATATGATGTACCATAGAGTTCAACATAAGGAGCAGCATACCAAATACCATTCACCGACAAGGAAGGTAAAGTAAACAAATAAGTCTCATCACGTTGTGTTAATTTCAAAGTACAATAACCCACTTGATCCACCAACATTTGTGTTCCTGAGAATCGTGTCTTTTGTCCATCATGTCCATTAATAATAATGCCTGCATCCTTATTTTCAATAAAAAATCCAGATACTGGAGGATGATGTGATACTTGTTCACAAACAATATGTGTACCATCTTCCCAAGAGCAAATGAATTGTTCACCTAAAATAGGATTAAATGGTTTCTTTTCCCATTCACCTTTGGGAACACGACTTGAAAAAGATCCATTTAATGAAGAAATAAACCATTTGACAGCAGCATAGAAACGTTCTTCTGCAGAATCAGATTCACCAATTGTTGAGAGCTAATAAAAAAAAATAGCAAGCACCCCCCGCCTCGCCAATGTTTAATATATACGCACTTTGTTTTTCCTTCCACCTTTTTTATTTGTCATATATCAAATCACATAATGTTCCTTTCCCTCTCCCACTCCACACAAGATCCTTTTTTTTTTACTTACCAATGCTGGTTGATCAGCCCAAAAAGAACTAAATAAAAGATAATAAAAAGTCCAAAATAGGAGTTAATAACAAAAAGAAAAAAAAGCCTTATCAATGAAACAAATTGAGTTATACACGTGTTCAGAAGCTATGGATACACAATTCTATACAACAATAACAAAAACCCTTTCTTTTCCTTTTCTCCCCCCCCCAAAAAAAAACCTCCCCCTTCTTTACCATCTTTTTTTCTTCTTTTTCAATGGTTCTTTATAACTCCCATTCTATCTGACACTTATTATATATATATCAAAGAAGAAAAAGGAAGAAGGAAAAAAAAAAGGAAACGCATTCACCCTATCGTTTTCTTTATAAAAGTAAGAAATAAAAACTTTCTTATTTCTCTCTCCCTTTCTCTCTCTCTCTCTCTCTCTCTCTCTCTCAACTAAGGTGACCCAACCATTCATATATATATATATTCTTTCTTAAATGGAATGAAGAAAAAACGCGTCACGAGTTGTAATATCCATAGCAAAAAGAAACCCCACATTGCTGAATTTTTTTTTTGTTTTTTTTTTAAAAAAAAAAACAATTGTCAGGGGAAAAAATAAAAAAAAAAAAGGTAAAAAAACGTACGAATATTCCAACAATGAAATAGGAGCAAGAAGAAACGATGGACAAGTTAAACTTGAAAGGTCACCAGTAAAAGAAGCCAATGTCTTGAGAAAAGAAGAAAAGCTACCTTGTTGATCAGCAGGAATACTTTCAAGTGCAGATGCTTCGGCTGATGTCATTGTGTATGAAAAATAGAAATGAAGTGGAAAAAAATAAGTTGAAAAGAAAAAAAGGGGGGGAGAGAGAGAGCGAGAAAAATCACTTGTGAAAATATAAAAACGAAAGAGTCACTGGATTCAACCTGTTGTAATTTTTGTACGACCTGAAATTAAAAAATTATGGCGTTGAAAAATGTCAAATAATCTAGCGGTGATGGTTTTTTTTTCTTCTCCTTTTTTTTTACAAGTCATATAACATAAATGAATAAAATGCAGTTTGATAAGGTATTATTATTATAAAGAAGAACTGATTTCACTTTTTATTATAAGTTTATACATAACACTTTCTGATCGATATACAAGCAGCAAAGAAAAAAAAAAGACATTTTGCAATCGAGAAATGTCAGTAACTTGATGTGGATAAATGATATACAACAAAATGAAAAGAATGATCATTAGCTATCCCCTTAAAATCCCTAATGAAAAAGCGTTCAGAGAAGAGAGATTCAAAAAAAAGGAGGATACTGATAATATTGACGAACAGCTCTGCAATTAGGACATGTATTCGATCTCCACTTTGTAAGGCATTGAAAATGAAATTGATGATTACATTGTAACGTGGTAACAAGACCATGATCCAATGAATCAAGGTTTTCTTGACAAATAGTACATTTCTCCTCATTATCCTGAACCGGATGCGTATTATCCATTATATCTTCCCGATTTGTTCTTATGGGTTTGGATTCAATTTGAAGATAACTCCATAAAGCTTGTCTTGGCTTGTCAAAGACATGATAAATTCCAGGAGTCGTCGGGAACCATTCTTCCAACATATAAAATGTTTGATATTTAATACCATGAAACTTGTATTCACAATTAAAGAACCCAACGGTAATGACTGTGACATCTTCACTACCACAATTGGGACATGGTGTTTTTGTTTCTTGAAGGTCAAATACTCCATATCCATGTCTGACAATGACTCGATGACGAGGTGTACATGAACAAAATACTTCGATATTGATACCATCCACTACGTGTCGTCCTGTTTTTATTTGAGAATAATCGCATTCATCTTGCATTCTTTGTGTGTCGAATTCGGTCAAGTCAACAATATCAGCAAATAATGTTGTCAAATTCATAGGTATACTGCTGGATAGACTACTACTACCACTACTACCTCCATATAAGTCAGGAACCAGATGAAGCGTAGATCCATTCATGATATCATAATCTGCAATGGTAAAGGTATCTTTTAATTGTTTCCCACCAAATATAATGCGTAGATCATTTATGTTATTACTATCAGTTGAAAAATAAATGTACTTTCTTTGTTTTTGACAGATTGCTTGTTTTAATTCTTGGATACTTTGTGTCAAACATAATGGAAAGACAAGCAGTTCTCCCGTTTGTGTTAAAACAAAAAATTGTTCATCTTTCTTTTCAATACGTTTTGTAATGAGATTGTGTTTCAAGTTCTCGTCCTTTTAAACAAAAAAAAAAAAAAAGAAAGATACGTACACGCACATTAGCAAAGCAAACAGAAAAGAGGGTTCAATAGATACCCGTATATCTTTGTATATGTTTTTTTTTCGAAACAATATTAGTGTATTTACTTTTGAATTATTCTTTCGATTTTCTGATAAAACATCCATTGAAGTGTCCATCATTTTTTCAACTGACGATAATCGTGATAACTTTTGGTTCATTACAACCATAAAATAAAAAGATTGATGTGAAATAGGAATAAAGAAAAAAAAATGTTTTTCTAACTGATGCGTTTTTGGCAGCTATATGAAATACGCGCTTTCCTATTTTTGACTCTCAGAGAGAGAAAAAAACCTGTTTGTGAAAATAATAATAACCAAGGTTGATACTTGCAAAGCTGTGTATATTTCATTGGGCATCAAAATATTTAATCATCTTCAATAATATACGTAAACATAATGGGTTATTTGTTAATGCTATAGTGTACATTTAAAATTATCAATTTCTCAAGGTCTGATTTGAATGATCGAATGTGATAACAAAGTTTTTTACGTGTACCCTTGTATTTTATATTGAAACAACTCATAATGAAGTTCCTATTATCAGTAATTGTTTAGCCGAATAAAAAAATAAATAAACAAGGGTTTACTAGTACTTATTTTGCGTGACTATGATTTTAAAAATCATACTATCACTCTATTTGCTAACCATGATTTCATTATTAAAAAAAGAGCACCAGGGGATTTTTCATATAAAATTAGACCATCAATTTTTTTTTTCCTTTCTTGAAATTTTTGTTTTAACTTCTTTTATTAGTATTAACACTCTAAACAAAATGATGAACGCAGCAGCAAATTTCGCTCAAGAAAAATTGGGCACCCATCCTACATCTACATCGAATCAAGATACACAAAGTACAGACCCGAATCGTAAAATGTTAGCTTGTACATGGATGGGAAAAGAAAAGCTTGAAATGCAACAAGTAGGAGTACCACTCGTTACCGATCCTGAGGATACTGTTATCAAAGTCACTGGTTCAACTGTCTGTGGATCCGATCTTCATTTATATCATGCAGAAATTCTTCAAATGAAAAAAGGCGATATTTTGGGACATGAAGTGATGGGTATTGTTGACACGGTGGGTTCAAATGTGACGAGTGTAAAACCTGGTGATCGTGTGGTAGCTGCATTTAGTATCGCTTGCGGTAAATGTGATTACTGCAAAAAACAACTCTATACAGCATGTGATACAACCAATGATAGCAAATTACAGGAAGAGTTATATGGTATGCGAATTTCAGGAATCATGGGTTATTCTCATTTTGTTGGTGGATTTGCAGGTAATAATAAAATTTACTTTCTGGCTTTTAAATATATATACAGCAAAGATCAAATCAATAATGAAATGTTTGATCTTATTGAATTATATCTATAGGAGGTCAAGCTGAATATTGTCGTATTCCATTTTCCAATACGAATTTACTCAAAGTGCCTGAGAGTGTACCCGATGAAAAGGCTTTGTATTTATCAGATATTGTTCCAACTTCTTACCATACAGTGTGGGATACAGGTTGTCAAGAGAATGAAATTATTGGCGTTTGGGGTTTAGGACCCATTGGTCTTAACGTAGTTCAATGGCTTCGTAATGTTTTCAAGGCAGCACGCATCATTGTAATTGACGATGTACCTGAACGTTTACATTTGGCACAGGTCCATTGGGGTGCTGAACCCATTAATTTCAAACAAGATCAAGATGTTGTCAAGAAAATTTTCGAATTGGCCCCTGATGGGTTAGATCGTGCTATCGATTGTGCTGGGTTCCGTTATACAAAATCATTGTTGCACAAGGTAGAACATGCTGTGGGTTTGGAGACAGATTCACCTGAAGTATTAAACGAATGTCTTCGTGCTGTCAAAAAGTTTGGTTCCATTGGTGTTATTGCAGATTATGCTGCCTATACAAATCATTTCTTGGTGGGTGCATTGATGGAAAAAGGAATTCGATTAATTGGATGTGGTCAAGCACCTGTTCAGCGATATTGGGATGTTTGTTTGGAACATATTGAAAGTGGTTTGGTAAGTTGATTCTCTTTTTTTTTGAATATAAATATTTTATTCTATATTATATTAGGTAAACAACTAATGTATACATAAATATTACTTATTACTATAGTTTGATCCAACCGTAATTCTTACAAACCGGTATCCACTTGAATGTACTCCTGAAGTTTATAAACGTTTTGATGCCAAAGATGGTGGTATAATCAAAGTGTTCCTTGAAACTCAATATAGTAGTAAACCAACAACTGGAACTCCAGCTTTAAGTAATCCTGATGAGTAAATAAATAAACTATTAATCTCTTGTCAATGTTCGAAAATCGAAAGGGGGAGCGGGGGGGATGAATTTTTACTTGTCAAAGCTCCGAATTTTTTTGACCTACCGGTCACTTTTAAACAAAGGCCATAAGATACAGTTTGTTTTTTTAAAAAAAAATAAACAGCCAAAAAAAAATGGGTGGTCGTACTATCGATCTCCTTGTAAAATTACTGGCACCAACTTCGAGAACAACATATCCATTCCGGGCATCATTAACATCATGGAGACGTTGTCATGGTTGTGGTCACGTCGTACGAGACTCGTTAATAAACTCCAATAACATAACAACAATGCCCTGGAAACGGGGTTTTACATCACAAGCAGCAGCACCATTATCCCAGAAGCCACAACAAGACCAAATGGAAAGAAAGGTAGCAACGATAGCACCCCCATTAGAACATCCACGCGACATTTCTGCAGCTATAATCAAACTTTCACGTAAACGACGTACCAATGAAGCACTTCATAAATACCTTAAAGCACTTTACAATAATCAGTTTCCGAGCAAAGATTCGCTATACCAACTTGCCTATGCTCTTTATCGACAAAAGAATCTTACTGGCTTGTACGCACTCCATGATACCCTAATTTCACACTATAAAAATAATACAACACAACAAACAACAAACACAACGGCACAATTGTCTAATCGTAGGCGACGATCCATGATTTACCTATACACCATGCTACTTAACCTCATTTCGAATAATACACCTCGCACCCAACCTTTGGATACACAATCCATTTCACGCGTTTGCTCTGAAATGGCGGAATTAAACCTGGCTCATTATGCTATTTTGTACGACACACTTCTTCAGCTATTTATGAAACGAAGGGATTTATCCAGTTGTCATGAACTATATAATGTGATGAAGCAACGTCAAATTGAACCAACAAAATATACATATAGTATAATGCTCAAGGTGTATGGATGGGAAAAAGATCTGAATGGTATGACAAACTTATTGGATGATATGTATGATCGTAAAATATCCCCGGACGCTGGAATTGTTGGTGTGGTTGTTTTTGGATTATGTCGACTACGTGAATTTGATACGGCACGTCAATTTGTCAATCAATTGTTTCAAAGTAGTGGAGGAGATGCATGGTTGATTGGGATTAAGATGCGTGAACGATTATTAAAGAATATTGATCAGTTCGAACAAAAGAGACATAAAACGGTTCGCGCACGTAAATTATGGAAGAGAAATAACGAAATAAAAAAAAGGAAATTACTTTAAAATCAAAATATTTACCCTATTTCTTCTTTTTTCTAAAAAAAAAATTCATTTGGTTCGTTTACTTGTTTGGTTTTATCAAGTAAAAATAATAAGCAAAAGATAGTGAAGAGAAAGAGGGGGTTAACAAACTATATTTGATTATTTTTTTTGCAGTTATTATAAATTCATATCGAGATGTCATCAAGAAATTTTTTCTTTGTAAGGTGAGTAGCTTGTGTGTATATTTTTTTTTTATTAATGTGAAATTATTTTGTACACGATATATATTATTAAGAATACAATTTTGGATTTGACAACTAGTATTATACAATGTACTATGGTAATATATTAACAAAATATTATTATAAAGGATAGAAAATTTGGAGAAAAAGAAAGCAGTATATAGAAAATAGAATATGTAAATAATATAATAATACAATTACAGTATGAGTATTTTTATATGTAATAAATAGTAGCAGAATATTAGGAAATTTTATGTATGCGAGATAATTTAGGTATAGTATCTAAAATCGGGATGCTACATAGGTAATAAGAATAATAATAATAAAAGAGTATTGTTAGTATATAAAGCTTTCAAAGGTGGATAGTTAAGCAATAAATATCTATAAAAGTCTGAAAATATCTGATACTTACGTTATCACAAAGATCTTCACCTTCACATGCCTTCTTATACTCTTCTTCAGTCAAGTTATCACGAGCCTTGTTAATACGATGCAAAATGTACTTGTAAATACATGATAAGACAACAGCGGCAGCCAACAGACCGGCACAAATTTCATGACCACGAGCATAATAAGGACCATCTTGAGTACGATAGATCTGTCCACCAACTAAAAGTAATAGTTAAGATGGTTAGTACCTATAAAAGGTTTTTGATGCTTTGCCTTAGAAGAAAAAAAGAATTCAAAAAATGAATTTTACCTGCACCACCAATGTTACCCAAAGATACGATAATAGCAGTAGCAACACCACGCTTGGTATGACCACCAATATTACAGCTAAACCAGGAAAGCATGGCTGGGATCTGAGAGAATACACCAATGGTTGTAATACAAGCAGCAATATACATTGCAACCATGCCTTTGTCTGTCAACGTAATAAGCAAGATGTATCCAACCACGCCGAGTAATCCAGGAATAGCAAGATGAAGACCACGCTCGCTATGGCGATCACCATGCATAGCTGTAAGAACAGTAGCAACACAAGCAAAGGCGTCTAGTAATATTAAAATAATAAGTTATTTGATTAGATAAAGAAAAAAAGTCATGCTATTAAGAAATGAATGTAAAAGACAAAAAAAAAAGGAAACTTACAAGGTGGAGCACTCATTGCCTATATAATTCAAATAAGAATAATTATCTTTAGTTTATGATATCCATATAGTTAAAGATAAAATCAATGATTATTGAATAAAAAAAAATGATATTGATTCGCTTTTTTCAACATACCTGTGCTTGCAAAGATTGAAAACCCATTCCTTGAATAATAGTGGGCATAAACATACTTAAACTGTACAAGGGAGCAACACAACAAATGTAGATAGTGGCATGCATATAAACTTTCCAATCCGTAAAGGCGGCCCAGAATTGTTTCATAGAGAAATGAGTTTCAGTCGATGGGCCAGCATCAACCTTAAGACGATGAACAAGAATTTCACGTTCACGTTCATCCAAGACTATATTATAATATAAATCAATGATGATATTTTGATAACAACCAAAAGAGAGGGAAGAAAAAGATAATAATTTTTTCCTAGTCTTTTTTTTTTTTGGGAACACCCGTCAAAATTTGGGACTTACATTTGCTTTTGGTTTCTGGAAAATCTGGGAGTACAAAATAAGTTGTGCATGCAAAGAAAAGAGTAGGAATGGCTTCAAGAATAAAAATCCATTGCCAGCCATGCAAACCTCGAATGCCTTCCATTTGCATAATACCATATCTGATTTTTTTTTAGAAAAATAAGAGCATGTTAACACACAGAATAACCGAAAAAAAAAGAAAAAAAAGAAACTTACGCAAGAACACCGCCAAAAGCCTAAATAAACATGTTACACAATGGTAAAAAGAGGAACCAATTGTCAGTGCGCGGTATAGCAAAAAGAATTATTGAATACCAGGGAAAAAAAATTGTTTTTAAACTTACCCCAGCTAATGTTGAACAACCGAAGAAAAGTGCCAAACGGGTAGCTTGTTCTTTACGAGTATACCAAAGAGTCAAATAAAAAATGACACCCTAAATAACAATAAATATAAAAAATAGTTATTTAATTACGAAGTTCATGTCTTATTTTGTTTCCATGACAACAATAAACAAAAAAAAAAAAAGGAATCACTTACAGGGAACAAACCAGCCTAATCATTAAATAAATAAGAGCATGAAAAAAAAATGTCAAAAAACATATATACTTAATTTGGAAGAAACGTTTCGCAAGAAGTTTTAGTTCTATATTTTTACCTCAGTGACGCCAAGGAAGAAACGGCTTGCAAGAAGACCTGCCCCATTGTGTACTGCTGCCTATATTATTCAAATGATCGACATAAAAAGTTAAATTACCCCTGCTTTTATTTATGAATGTTTTGAAACCTTTATTAAATTTGAAAACCTACCATAGCAGCCATTGTCTGTATCACAAAAAAAAAGGTATAATCAGTTAACACATTCATTAAGAAAAAAATACCCCATTCAGCAAAATGTATATAAATATAACTTACAACACCCCATGCCATCATAACAATCGAAATCCATTTGCTCGGACCGATGAACTTTAACATCAAGTTTGACGGAACCTCAAAAATAATCTGGAATATGAAGAAAAAAAATGGGATCAGCATGAATAAAGTTTCTTCTCAGCATCCAACCAGACAACCCCATTTACTATGACTCTTCATCTGTGTCATATATCATATATACATACATAACCAATGAAGAAAATAGATAAAGCCCAATTATACTCATAGTCCGTAATGTCAATATGCTCAGTTAAACCAGCAACTTTTGCGTTACCTGTCATAATTAGAGAAGGGTATTTCCCCAATTGAGTTGATTAGTTATTTTATAAAAGCTATCCAATTTCTCATGTTACTTTATTTATATATATATGTAGGTTGATATATTACCAATATTGACACGATCCAAGAAAGAACAGAGGTACAAAACACCGACGTAAGGGATAATTCGCAAATCAAGTCTCCACAAAAGTTTTCTCCATTCTTCTGGACTGGGAGCAACAAAACTATCATTACTAGATCCTCGTGTACTCTCAATATCACCAGAGAGTTGTTCGGCCTTTTCATCAAAGACTTTCTCTGACACGACAGAAGGTGAATTAGTTGTCATGTTGATGTGAGAAAAGTAAAAAAAAAAAACGAAAGAAATGAACAATTAAAGTTGTAAAAAAAATTCTTTTCAACTCTTTATATAGACAAAACAAAATTCCGCAATATGCTAAAAGAGCTAAGATGATCTGTTGGATCTGTAATATTTTTATCCATAATTGCTATTCAAGGTCACATGCACCAGTTATTGCAAAATAGAAAACTGTGTTACGAGTAGATCGAGGTCTTTTATAGCGTGGGGAATAATAATAATGCTAAAGTAAAAATAACGTTTTCATTCGTAAGTACCTTTCTTATCTCGCTTAGCACCAAACAGGTTATGGTAGTGGGGATTTATCATTCCATTTTCATCATTCTTATTATCCCACACCAAATAACTTTTATTTTTTATTTTTATCATTTCACTGAATAAGATGTATATAGTTGATCCCTTTCAATATCCGTTGCACTAAAATTTGAAAGCGCCTACGCATGCAAGGGGGTGTTACATAATTAACGCACTTGTACATGCTCATTTTTAATAGAGAATAAAAAAGTCACTTGTCTTGACAACTGAAAATATTATATGATGTGATAAAAAAAATTTCCTTGTTCTCAAACAAAAAAGTCTGGTAGATTATCTAATGCTTTTTATTCGACTTTACAATTCGAGTAATGATAGTGTTTTTTTTTTCACACACATACGCACACAACATGTATATATATATAAAAAATCTTTCAATGTTCGAAACAATCTCCCTGTCATTTGCTTTTTTTTTCAAAATAACGAATGGCCTCATGTCTTACATAATATAAAATACAGAGATTTTCTTTGTGACCCGATTTCCGGCGGATATTTGTCACAAATAAAAAAAAGAAAAGCATCTTTTTTTTTTTCTTTCGTATTACGAATGCGCGCTATTTTGAATGGTTCAACCCGTGTTAAAGTGAAAAAAAGCCATCTAATTTAATCAAGGAATGGTTCCACAATAACCCCACACCCCGTAATCTTAACATGCTGTAGCTTACGTCTTTTTATATTTTCGTCGTTATATTTTGACATATGGTTATATAGATATATAAGTATAACGAAACCGAACAGCCGGGTCTTGATTACTAACGACTTAAAGAAAAAATTTGGTAACATGATTATTCTTTGAAACCTCTTATAATCATACAATCATAAATTAATACGAAACAACACAGAAAGAGAAAAAAATAAGCATTTTACATTCATTATACTAAAAATTTTATCGTTATCAAGACTGTAACTACTAATAGTATTTTAGATTCCATGTTGTGGAATAAAAATGGTTGCTCCTCTATTCAAGGCTTTCGTACACCTTTTTTATTATTCTTTTGTACGTAGCACTGCTCATAAAACTTTGAAATCTCAGTAGTAAAATGAGGTTGGTACGACTTTATCCTCTTTCCCACAATGTATATTGCTAAATAGGATATCACTAAGTGCCTCGCCATAATGATAAATCATGTATACTATCATAACTGATAAGCGTACACCGACACTTTTGTTTTAGTTGAAATAAATAAAATATAAAAAGAGCAGTTGGTAAAGTCATGATTTTGTTACTAGTAGTAGTATTTTCACCAAAAAGTTTATGATGCAGGTATAAAGTATGCCGCAGTAAATAATTAAAATTTGTGTTTAATAATAATCGCATATGCCATTATTTAACTTGTAGCTGCTTAAACTCTATTAGTTCTCATTAGCAACTATACGGAATACAAACCGTGGGATTCTACTAAATCAGCCCCAGTCTTGTTAATTTTTTTTCTTTTTTTGAGGAAAAACATCTCCCACGATTTGATTGATAAAATGATGGCTTCTAATAATGTATATGTGTGCATGAATATTCACATATCATCAAGAGTTTTATTATTTATTTTACTTTTTTTTAATAATAATAAAAAAGAAAAAGTCAAAAGCCAATTCAGCTATCCTGGAATTCGGCATTTTACTAGAAGGTTGCTCGGGTGCGTGTCGATTAATCAAAAAGGTTTGAAAGATATAAATTACACATTTATAATTCGCTTTGTGCCGATATGATAAAATAATATATAAAAAGAAATGTTTGTGTATAAGTTTATTAAATAAAATTTATAATGGAAGGAAAAGAACATAAACCACAAGAACAACTGATGGGACACTACAATTGGCAGATCTCTGTAACGATTATACTAACAAGGTTTATAATCGATCATAGATGGGCCATAACTCTGGTGTATGGTTTCTAATTCTTCTGCTCGTTCTATGAGTTCTATATGTTTGCTAACCAATGTTATATACCACATGTGCTTGGTTTTTAATTTTTTTTTTACATCTGAGATCCCCACTAAAGCACGTAAATCCGGGTCATTCGGACTTTGCTTTTGGTCTTGCATCGTAGTACATAATAATTCTTGTCAATTCAACTAGTCCCCCGCATTGTTTGCAGACGTTTTAATATAAAGACAGTTCCCCAAGCGATAATATAATTAATACCTTTGTACTCGCATCACTTTTGTAAGCAGTAACACCACTGATACATAAGTTTATTTGCCTCTAAATAATGATAATTATAAATTATATATGAATATCCAAAGTAATAAGTTTATGTGTTTGATACATGTAATAATTTAAACAAGCGCTGATAATATAATAAATAATATATAAATATAACTTAATATAAAATGATTTAAACGTAATCATTATATATTCTAAGAGAGAGAAAAATAAAGTACTCACATCTAGTAATGAAGGTCCTATTGTTTTCTTTCTTTCTTCTTTTCTGAGCATTTAAACATACAATCGCTAAATCATATTATTACATATCGCATTTTCCTCTCAGAACCCCCCCCTTTCTCTCTAACTTATTCTTTTTCTTTCCTATCCAACCCATTTTATTAAACGTGAAAAGTATCTCAAATAAGTATTTATGACTCTTGGATACTTGTATAAAGCAACCCTGCCTGTTTGGTAAAAAAAAAATAGACTAAGAGATAGTTTTCTTGGTTGGATTTTCTCATTTTATATGTATCAATTCATTCACATCTATAAAATGCATGTCTTTTAATGATAATCACTTTCTTACTTCTCTATCCTTGAAAACGACAATCTTATGGAGAATTAATTTCTTCTCTATATTTATATTACAAAACGTCTTTAAAAACGATGATGAGTTATTCAATTTTATAGAAACTTTTTGAAGAAGGAAAGAATAATAATAATACGTATTAAAGAAAGCTTTTCAATACGTAAGAGTCACTTTGTTCGCATGTAGCACCCAAATTTATCTGTGGCACCATATACTCCCCATTCCCGGCAGTCAAACACACTAGGTGCTCAAAGGCCAGATATGTCTCAGCCTAATTCAATTGGAATTTAAGTGCGTCTAAAAAGCACCGGTACGATTATCCTGAATGCACTATACATTTAATTCGAGAATATATATAACATTGTGCATGAATTAAACTAAGTAAAAAAAATTAGAGAAGTAACCGGTATAAAGTGAAAATATACAACCAATTCGACGTCAAAAAACGCAGTAATAACATTTATTCACCTTAAAAGATACCTCGCAGCCAACCCTATAGATGTTATTCTTATTGTCATCCGCCATTTTAATCTACCGCTGCTTAGTACAGTAGACTGCGATGCGATTACATAAAAACCACTTACGTATTGTGAAATTGTTTCACTAACAATAGGAATATATAAAAAAAATCAACACAACACACTTGTTAAAAATATGGATTGTGTAAAAAAAACTATATGTTTACAAAAAAAAATAGAATAGAATACTAGAGCTTTCCAAATGTTAGAGAAAAGATAATTTCTTTTGTTCAAAACATACTGTCGAAAAGTGACCCAATTCGATTTGAGATATTTTAAGCACCCACCGCGTAATAATACTGCCACCAATGAGACGATCAAAATTCTGCAGGCCATTGCTAACCCTGCGAAATTTATTATATATTTTAAGATGACAGTGTACGTGTATGCAGTAATTTCCCTTTTTCTCTATTGCTTAGTTTCATAGTACCATTTGATATTTCTGCTATTCCCCCAGTATTATCTGCCAGAACCTGTTTCTATTTTTTTTATTAAAAATGGTAGATGGGGTTATAATTTTACTTGATTGCTATTCACCAAAAGTCTGGAAATTATTTTAATCTTCGTTCGTATAGATGATTGTATCTACATGCAAGCAATATTTGTTCTTATATCAATTTGCTTTCTATTGAGTGAAAAAAATAGAACAGTAGAAGTTATAATCCAGACCACGAACCTTTATAACCATAAATCATCCGCTTTTATAGGTTACACACTGCTTATCCCTTGGCGTTACTTGGTAAAATATCATTTTTTGACAAAACTTTGAAGCGACAAATCTCAATGGAAAATATTTTTTTTTAAAAACTGTTCCGTAGCATCTCTTCAAAATACCTAAAGTAACGTATATTACGACTCAAAAAGTTCATGACTTTATTTCTGTCAATTCTTATGCCAATCCATAATTTAACGGTTTAAGTCAGTATGCACCTTAACCATAACATCTACATTGGATCCGAGCTGACCCTTTATTTGTGTTCTAGAAACCAAGGAAATGGGTGATTAAAAACCTGTTTTCTGGGTATTCCAGTAACCAAAAACGGAAACGTGCATGTCACCACTTTATCATGATATTTTTTTTTGTAAATCATAAACTTTATCGTGATCTAATAATAATAATAATAATAATAATAATAATAATAATAATAATAATAATAATAATAATAATAATAATAATGATAATAAACAAGAGAATACATGGAAAACCATACATATTGTGAAATTTTTATAAAATCTATAAAAAATCATTACTATGTAACTGTTATCCTAAATGAAGACTGATAATAATTATAAAATGCCAATGAATATTGGAACACTTGCTTTTATTTATGTCCCGAGTTCCGGATCACATGTCTTCAGTTCAAGAACAATAGTTGAAAAGTAGGCTAGCTAAATCCGGTCAATCCGCAGTTATGGAACGATACAAAAATAAATGAAGTTTTGAATGCTTCTTCTTTTTCTTCTCTTTTTTGAAAAAATTATACAAAACCTTTCAGCTTTTTTTCGTTACTTACATCAAATACTATCACAATGCCATATTTTGACGAGACATCGGTTAAAAAGTGGTCATTTATTAAAGGCTATAACGATTACCAAAAAGATCATGCAGAAAAAGAGCTTTGTCATTTGCTACATATAATCAAAAATGATCTTCGACTGTTGGAAAAATGAAACGATCCAGCCAAAGCTGCAAAAGCATCTTCGTACTTAAAAACATGGCGCTCTTTTGTCAAAGATCTCCCACAAGAAGTTGAAGCAGTACCAAATAGTACAAGTAATTCTGCTAGACAAATGATCAAGGAGTGTAATAGCGCATGACTGATTATTGTATACTTACAATCGGGTTCTATCAGCCAGTTTACGAAGAAACGTAATAGTTAAATATTGGTAGAAAGAAAAGGGGCTCGAGAATATATATGATAAAAACGAATTACTGTTTCCTGGTTGTCAGGAAACTCTTTATTTATATACGTCGAAATATCAGGGGCTAATTTACGTCTAACTAATATATATCTAATATCAATGATCAACATTTCTATATAGAATAACTATCCTAATATTTCTATATCCAACTATGTGCTCAACCATACTATCGTCTATCCTTAGTATTCCGCGGATAAGCATATAGATCAACAACCTTATGGTTGAATATATCGTTGTAATGGTCTTACACCATTACAAGGAGGGTACCAACGTAACAAACGTAGAGCCTAATATCAATGGGAGGCAATATAATTCATTGAATGGGTACGATACTCATTATACATGGCTATATACTTTTTTAAAGCTTGCTGCATATTTAACTCACTTTTGCATTTTTTTTTTTTTACAAAAAACAGGGACGGCACCATATCAGCTACAATAACACCATCAGGCGCCGTTCCAGCTAACCAAGTCTTACTACCATCCGCTTCTTTAACACCAAATTCATACACATCAATTCCATCCACGTCTGATATTGATAAGGTGAAAAATAAAGAAAATACAGTGAGTATTCGTTAAACCGGTGCTCGTTAAACCGGTATTTCGCTAAACCGGTACAAACCCTCACGTATATTGAGTACCGGTTTAACGAATACTCACTGTAAAATAGAGGAGATTATTGGATCGAAGCGGTTGAATAATGTTTTATTGGTAAGAATAAGCATAATTTTTTTTGGTTAGTTCTTTGGCCTTATCGCTAATGTTGCTTACTATTTCTTGTACTTGTTGTTCTTTGTCTCTTTTAGAATTTTGATGACAGCTTTGACAAGCATAAACGTCGACGCTATGTTATCAATTGTATGGTGGATGTTTCTCGAACTTGGAAACCACAAACACATTGGAAAATTGGTACAATCAACATCACTGAAAAATTTCAACAATTTCGAAGTCGATCGATTTTTCTTTCCGATGCTAAACAGAATTTATCAGACAACCGTGTATTATCATTGAGTAATATATTTGTAATTACTCCTTATCAAGCGACTTCATGTTTACATCGATTGGAGCCAAACGCTTACAAAGCAATCGTCAAAAATATCAAACGAAAAGAATTCTGGCCAGATTTACCATTTCCTGTACGAACCTGGTGTGGTATGATAGATCAGATGATTAGTCGAAACGATAGTCTTCCAGTAAGAAAACTATATGCACTGGTACGTAATTTTGGAGATGCGTCGGACACTGCTTTTGAAGAAGACGATTATGATGACGAAGATCAAGAAACCGAAGAAAGAGAAGACGACGATAATAATGCACATGTTAACAATGAAGAAATTGATGATTTTTTGTTGACAACAAACATACTCTATAATCTCATTGGAACGTTTCGAAACTGGATGTCTGACTGCTTCTTTGAATTAACATTTATTGCACAGCATGTGTTTTCCTTTATTCAACCCATATTTCAGCGGATCTCCGTCCACGTACGACTAGGAGAAACACACATCAATGGCAAACCAGATTCATTATTAGCAGACTGTGTTGGCTCTTATCAAGCAACAACTGGCGATAAGTTCGACGTTTTGGCGTGTGAGGTCAAACCATGTAAAACAACATCTATTTCCCAAGTGCAGTTCGACTTTGTGAAATTAGGAAAAGAAATGAAAGAAATGCTGGATGCGTTATTAGACTATGGTGTAAAATCGCCACTTGTAACTGGTGTTTTAATTGAAGGTAAAAATATGACCACATATACAATACGGCTAACAGAACAAAGCTGTTACATATTATATGAACATGAAATGTTCTCGCTTTTGGAATCTCCACAAGATGTTCACAGAGTTCCAGTAATACTTGAACATTTAATCCAATTGGCAAATTTACTTAAAGATACAACAAGAAAAATTAGCGAATGCTCACTTTCTAATGAACCATCCCAAGCAGAAGTGAATTGGAAACAGCCCTCAGCTGGAACTCCACTTCGGACAAACGAGGAAAGATAAAAAAAATTGTATCAAAGCCATCACCACATATTGATTATTACAAGGATTCTTTTTTGCATTATCAATAACAGCCACAGTCGTTATTTTATCATCTTCTTTTTTTTATCACCTGTAACCTTCTACCTTTATTTTTTTTACGTATCACTTAATACAGGCTTTTTCCAAATTATTTGCGCTGAACTAAATTAATTTTGCGTTACTACGCCAATATGAAAAACAGCACAACGAGCTGGCAACACAGTGCTATATGGATATTATCAGTGCAAATAATGCTATCAACCGTGATATTATATGGGGAATATTACAGAAAACATTGTCAAGCCCTTTGTTCCATTTGGTACGTCACATGTTTGATGATATCCAAACTGCTGTTATAATACAAAACCATTAATCGCGGTACATATACCCAAAAAAAGGTGTATTACAAGGCTCAATACTCAGTCCTTTATTATATGCTGTATTTATTGACACAATTCCCCGTTGCCTTCGACTAAATATGTTTGTACAATGTCATAAACCTTTAACACTACGCTCTACATTTATCAAAGGAACCACTGAAGCTTCCGCACAAGAACAAAGATATACAGGTGGAATAAATGGACGCCCTAACAAACATCGTCCAGATAATGCTAAAGCATTCATATCAGCGTTACTTTATGCAGATAACGTTGCTCTTTTTGGCTCCCCTCAAGACATCACCAAACTACTACACATTGCAGAAAGACATTCAAACGAATTTGGATATAAATGGCACCCTGATAAATGTGCTATTATTGAGCCACCGCCTCCTACAAGCACCACAACCACCTCCGCAACACCAAGTCTTTCATCATCAGTATCTACCTATAAACTATATGGTAAAACAATACCAAAAGTACAGCAATTCCAGTACCTCGGTATACCTTTCGATCATTATGGTATCAACTCAGCTCAACTTGTAAATCAGCGTATTACTAAAGCAACAGGCAACATGGAGTTACTTAGACAACTGGGCATACATCAGTATGGTATTGGACTTTGGCCAGCTCTTAGAGCATATCGCACTTTTATTCGACCAGTTTAAGAGTATGGTTTAGCAATTACAGCATTACTACCTAACCAAAAAGATAAATTAAACAATGCTCAAAAAACCTGTATCAAAATGGCTTTAAATCGTAATCGGTCAACACCATTCCCAACGATTGTTCCGATGGTGCTAGCAGACCTACCCTCAATGCATACAAGAATTCGCACTTTACAACTAAAATTTGTAACACCTCTTCAAGACTTACCTGTTACCACCTTAGCTCGATCAATTGAATTATCCTTCCTATGGGATAAAAATTGTGACAAACAACGGAAACACCTCACATCAAATAATCCATTTCATCAATTATACAAAAAATTACAAAAAAGCAACAACCCACCAAAAGACTCTCTTGGTACGACTATCGATCGAAAAGAGACGAAGAATACGACAGAAGAAAAGGCACACGGAAATCAATTCGATGCCTCCGTGATAAACGCATTATTGATCCAATACTCTATCTGCCAGCATTTTCACGTGATCAACACCGGCTAATTAAATAGCGTATGCACTGGCTGCCCTCATATCCCCTCAAAAACTGCCGTTGTGGCCTTCCTGCTGCTAAAAGAGAACACTATGCTATTTGTCCAATGCTACAGCCTCTGATGAATGAACTTCTCACCGTATTTGGTACTATTCCATCAACATCAACTGAATTGCAGCCTCTTGACTTTATCATGAATCATCTACCACGCTCTGAAGTTGGCTCGACATTGGGGAAGTGGCCGAAAGTCTGGAGTGCTCTTATACGAGTGCTTCGTGAAATCGATCGTTTGAGCCATCCTGATGACGCATTCGATGAAGCTGAACCAGATCCTGAAGATGCCCTGGACATTACACCCCCACCACACACACAATTTTCCGCAAACTCATAGTATCTTTTCTTTCTTGTTCCTATTTTTCTTATTTATTTTTTATTATCTTACCTTCGATAAACTTAGTCTTATTTCTCCTACGTTTCTACCTTATATTTAGCTTTTATCTTTCTCTCTCCCCCACTAGTTTAACTTTTCCCCTTAATGAGGGGTTTTTCAGTTGATACCTCTTCGCTCTTTTGTATATAACTGTCAATCCATTCTGTACCGCAAGGAAGCGACCACATGCCCATTGACGAAGGTCATCTTAGTCTTCCATTTAATAAATATTACAAAAATTAATTTAGTTCGCAAATAATTTGGAAAAAACCAGTATTAGTGTAAATTTATCTCCTTACTACCTATACTATGTTGCGTCATCATGGGATTCCACTTTATCTTAGTATAGTAAAAGTTCTTTTGCATACATATATAATACATGGACTATCGTCTTACAACACATGACATTCAAAATGTAATAAATCAATGAACCGGGAATATAAAAGAGTGTAAATTGTTATTCAATCTCGTCTTACTTCTTCTCGTCCTTATGCAAATATGTCATTACATTTTAATTTATATAAAAAACAATACACTGTTTCCCTTCTGTTCTTTTTATTCAATCCTCCGCCAAACCGAACAAAGACAGTTTTTGTGTCACACACACAATATCTAATAAGCTGTCTGATGGGATGAATCATTCCCCAGATGAATATATAATTCAACGATTATAGCCAGGCTGATGATCAAAAGTGTTCAAATACAATATGTTTTTTCCTCTTGGTAAAGTCTCTATTTAATTTGCCGCATAAGCTATGATAGGGGTATTTTTTGCACTCTTATATATAAATATATATGTATGTACTCATCCGAACTTTCGCTTTAATCACTCATTTGTCTACAACCTGTATACTCTATACATAATATAGACTAATAATATAAATAACATTGTGAATTAATGAATAAATGCGAGCACATTTTTGTACTGGTTCCAAAATCATAGTTCGTTAATAGTTACACAACAGCTCTTTTCAGCATGTATGCATATTAGTAGTAGAATATGACAGTAGTTGTTGCATAGCTGACATCTGCATATTCGATGAGGATAATAATTTGTTTGAATCAGAAGTATTTGTCAATACTGGTTGAATAGCTATGTGAAGAGAAGGAGGTACTTGAACAGTCATGTTTTCATATCGAGGTATTTTGTTTGTGCTTGGTTTACTAGCGCTTAGGACTTTTCGTTTTCTATCTTCAGACAGAATTATATCATGCACTTCCTTTCTACTTTCAGAATTCATTGACATAGATAACGACGCTGCTCTTAATTGCTCATATTTCCCGTTGTAACTACGTAGATGTTCTGGAGTTTTATAAAATATACCTTCCCCGTTGACATATGTAGACCAATTCTTTGCAAATTCCATCCAATCTATTGTACAGTTCTTATACGTTGTCTTCATTTTTTCGTCAAACAAACACTTTCCCCTTTTTGCGTGTACAGGTAAAATTGCGAATTTTGTCCCTTGTTTTTGTGCGATAAATCTATATCTTGCACCTTTTGTTGCTAGCGTGGATCCAGCGAATGTTAACAGTGCTGATGTTTCGAGTGATGGATTTTGTTATCGTAGAAAAGTCAACATCGTTGGCTTGTATGTTTTCATCTGAAGATACTACCTCAATTCCAAGTTCTTTAGCGAGATTCCAAAAGCTTCCTTAGACGGTTCAAAAAAAATAGCATTTTCATGGACTCTGGGATTATCATAGGATTGTTCCATACCAAATGATCCACGCAAATCCAATATATGTTACGGTTCATAATGACCTTGTGTATACGACCGTATCTGTTGAAGGAACCAACCTAAAACAGACAACAGTGTGAATTAATATAATTTATATCCTGTAAAAAAAATTTACGTCAATATTATGCCTGAGTCTATAATCTGCTTCATGTAGCAAGAGCAAGCATAAATAAAATAGACGAAGCGTATTCCATAATGTTACTAATACTAAGTAATAAAATTCCATATAAATAGGAAAGAAGAAAGGAGTTGGGCCATAGCAGAAAACAAAAAAAAACTGACATATTGTAAATACGTATAATACAAAATGATATAAAAAATAAATTAACATATCCTCGAATGTAATCCTCTATCATATAGAAATGTACTTCACGAAACATAGGGTACCATCTGGATTTATTGATAGGAAAACATCGTCTACAATTACAAAACACACCATTTTTGCTGCAGATAAAAAGTACTTCAGACTAACTTACGGTCTTGGGGAGATTAAAGTCCAATATTTGTATATACTTTTAATCTTCCGCTAAAAAAAGATATTTCAACATTTCTGATATTGCTTTAAGGCGAGTTGTTTTTTTCTGCTGGTAATATTGTCTATTATATATAGTATTAACAAAAGGTATTACAGCTTTAGTTTTTATAGCCAAGATATATACACCAAAAGATTACAAGTAATAATACATGCTTTCTAAGAATTCTTCATTGAGGATAGAACAATTTCATATCAATATCGATGGAAATAAAGTAACACGAGAACCTCAGGCAGTAACAAATGGATCGGCTCCACATCAACAAGATGTTATATTGAAATACTTTAAGCCAAGAAGGATACCTTTTTTTTTGCGGTAGGGGTCAGGTAGCATTGAACAATGGTTCCACAACTGGGCTGGATTCCATTGAGTATGACTTAATATAAAAATATTATATGCTGTGCTCCTTGCTTTAATTTTGTGTAGTCAAATGATTTCTCATAACCTTATGAAGATTACTTCTTCCACAAAAGGGGCCAATGATACAAGAGTGCATTTATATCTCATGACAATAGGTAGTGTTCAAGAAAGCAAATATACCAAGTTGCAGATATACCAATAGATAAAAAATATTGTTAGTCTAGCGTTTCATTAAAAACAAGCATAGAATATCCTTGAATGGTTTTACCTCCATCATATTAAGATATAAAGTATTGTTGAATTCTGTGAGTTAAAAAGAATATGATATCATAATAAGGCTCCTGTTGGACGACAGACCCAGGATTGTAAAAGTTTCTTTTTATTTTACACACACACACACATATATATATATAAACCAACACTCAATGAGTGAGGAAATATGTGTTTTAATGCCTATTGCCTTTTTCTTTATAGGAACTTTTTATAATTATAATGTGTTTCAAATGAATAATATCCATGTCACAGATAAAACACATGAATATTAAAAGCGGCCGACTTTTTTTTGAATACAAAGGGAGTAAGTGCTAATTATTCTTTTACAGTCATGAACATTTAGGGTACTAATAATATATACTTTACATGTACGTATGATTTACATTTATCGGATAATTGATTTAATAAAATAACAATATATACACTACTCTATAAAAATGGCAACATTTTTTGTAAAATCATCAATGACCTGCCCTCCCCCCCAAAAAAATAAATAAAATGGATGCATCTCTAAATGTGACCATTATAATGACTCACTACTTAAAAAAAAAGAGAGAAAACATCAGGATATAATATGATCGGTTACATTGCTATTTCAAGAACAAACATGGGAGGGGTGAGGAGAGGGGAAAGGCAAAAAAATAAAACCATATTATTATAAATGTACGTAACAGAAAAAAAAAAGACCGGAGATAACTTGATTTTGGGGTGAACCATTGTAAATGGTGCATGGATCTAAAGAAAATAATATTTTTTTTATTGGAATGTTTTTCTCCAAATAATTATATGTATAAAAAAAGAAGCACTGCAGATTGTTTCATGCTGTATTTTTTTAAGGTATAGCGCTACAAAATACAGGTCACTTAAGTGTAAAAAGAAAAACATGACCCATTTCTTTTTTTTTCACATTACATGCAGATCATTTTCTGTATAATAGACATTCGATGCATTATTAAAAGGAGAAGTAACATGACAGATAATCTAAATGTTAATCTCTCTCTGTGTGTGTGTATCCTCTCTCTCTTGTTTATTATTTTATAACATTGACATCCTCTTATACTTGAACTGTAATAAATATATTGTACATTTAGTCAAAAATTATTTCAAGGAGCTCTTACATTTAACGTTCCATTTTTACTACTACTATTTACTACTGCCATTAATTCATGCATCACATATTTCAATATCATGATGAGTACAGGATTTATTTTAAAGTTTGTTTTTTATTGAATTATAAAAAAAACCAAAAACCAGTTTTATAATGAATGCAGACATCCTAAATCTACAAGCTAACAGGTTGATCACATCAATTGATAATCTTTTTTTTCTTTTGAGCTCCTTATATATTTATTATACATATAGTATACCAGTGAATGTAACAAAGATAAAAGAGAATTATTTTCAATGATAAATGTTGGTAAGTATACTAAATAATACTAAAACGCCGAACAACACATGTTTGATGAGGACAATCCCTCCCCCCACATAAATATACCAAATTTAAATAAGTTGTTATTGAAAACTATGCAGGAACCAAATTGACTAACGTATTATACTTAGTGGATATCGATTGAATGTTGTGTAAAATTTAAAGTTATTTTCCTCCCCCCCCCATCAAATGGTCTTTTTTTTTTCATTCTACATGATGAGAAATACAACAATAAAAAAAAACGTTACGTACATTTTATTGTTACAATTTGAAATGAGCTTCTTTATTATTTTTTCTGTCAGAAAATTTAAAAACCAATGAAATGTCTTGACTTTTTTTTTTTGATAATAATAAATACACTCCCCCCCCAACATTTTTTACTTTACTAAAAAATTGTCATTTCGTGTAACTTTAATAATTGTTTGTGTTATATTGATTTTATGTGTGCCATGGATCACCAAATAAATGAAGCTTCCTATTGACTTTGCAAAAAAACAAAAAAAAAAAATTGGGGTAGGGGATATAGAGAGTAATCTCAATGTTTTCACATATTGTATTAGGAAACATTGTTAGTTGACCTTCACAGTAGTAGTACCTTTTTTCTTCCCATTTACTCGCAATAAAAGCCTAACTCTCTTTAATTTCCACACACAAAAGATTCTCATCCTTATTATCACTAGTTTATCACTGCGCTCATTCAATTATAAATCGGACATTTAGAAAATGTTTGTTATAATTATTAACCCTTTTGAACATCTAATATTCGTAATTACCAAATAACAACGTGTCTCTTTATTTTTATTTGTATATAACTATTATAAGAATCAAAGCTTATTATATATTCTCTTCAAGTTATACTTATTCATTAAGCTAGAAAAATAAAATATAAAAAATTAACCATATAGATGTCGTACAACAAAAAATAACAAAAACAAAAAGATAAACTCCTCCTATCAACTTGTATACATCGTTAAAAAAATTCATGCAATATTATAATGAATAATTAACTAGCTTAAATACAAAAAAAAACAGGCTCACTTTTGTTTGTTTTCCATTTTAACTAATTTTTTTTTGACTAAAAATTTATTTTACTTTAAGAGTTTTTGTTCTAATTTTTTTATTTATTGAAGAAAAAAAAGTTTATCTAGTATAAAGTTAAAAAACACACTAAAAAAAAAACTGGATCTTTTCCGTTATTCCGATTTTTTGTGGTCATGCACACAAAATCCCAGCGGAAGGATATTTGGATCTACAAAAAACACGCAGTAGGTATAATTTTATATTGACATTTAATTGCATTGTTTGAGGTTCGTATTTCTCATTCTCTCTCTTCACATTTATATTTTATTTTATTATTCAATTACAATTACAATTACAATTACAAAAGTGTATTTATTAATTAGAAGAAGAAAGAAGAAAAAGAAACTTTTTAACTCAGGGCTTTTTTTATTTCTTTTGAGTCTTACCACCCCTTTTCTTAGTGCGCCTTTTTTTTTTTTTTAGATCGGTTTCACTTTCTGAGAACTAAAAAAAAAATGACCCAAATATTCCAGAAAAAAATCAAAAAGAGTTGTTATAAGCTTTTTCCTTTTATTAACAAAAAGTTATACCCGCCCTTTTTTCCCTTACCTTATTATTATTATTATTATCACTTATAACACAAACTACACTCTTTTACCCCCCCTTTTTTTTCTTCTTAATGCCAAAAAAAAATGGATAGACTCCCATCATCTATAACGTTAGCATCTCGAAAAACCATATTGTTAATTACTGCTATTTTAATTACTTTTACCTTAATCTTTACATTCTCAGCATCTATTCGAGAATCATCTATTCAAATATTGGAAGAACAACAATTATTAGGAGATAATTCCAAAGTAGATTGTATTGCTGATACAGCCACGCTTCATAAAAACAAAATTGAAAAATTAACATGGGAAAAATGTCTTGCATCAGAAAGTGAACGTGAAACTTATTTATCTATTGTCATTGTTTCTCGCATGGATGACTATGCTGGGTAAAAAAAAAACCACTACTTTCTTCTTTTTTTTTTTGTGGGTTGGAGGAAAATAAAATAGAGGGGAGGGGGGAAAACTAATAATCGTTGCTTGGTAACTGATAACAATATTTTTTTTTGTTGTTGTTGTTACCTTAGTAACCAACATCATCGATTACAGAATTTTATCGATAGTGCTTATTTATTAGCTGAACATTCTCAAACCAATATGGAACTTTTAATTGTGGAATGGAATCCACCTACGGATCGTCGACGAGTGATTGATTCTTTCGTAAGTTTTTTGAAAAAAAAAGGAAAGAGGGGATAGGATAAAAGAAAGAAAAAAAAAAAGAGAGAAAGAATTGAATTAACTCATAGAATGAATATATATAGCGTTATCGACATTCAGATTACTTGACATACCGAGTAATTACTGTACCCAAAGAAATTCATGATATATTACCTAATGTAGGAAATTCACCCCTTCATGAATTTGAAGGAAAAAATATTGGTATTCGTTTTGCACGTGGTGAATTCGTTGTTTGTACAAATCAAGGTTTGTATTTCTTTTTTTTTCAGTGTGTACAAAAAAATAAAATAAAGAGGGTGTTGTTTATTTCATGTACCTGAAAATAAGGATTATAATAACAGTAAGAAACATTTTCTAATTCATGTTTTCTTTTAAAAAAAAATTAAATAATTAGATGATATTTGGTCACATAATTTCCTTAATGCAGTAAAATCTCGTGTATTTAAAAAGAATGTCATTTATTTACAACGACAAGATCAACATAATATGTAAGACACATTTATATATTTAGAGCATTACAAAATAATGACAGTTCAATATGACTAACATCAAATCTTTTTTCTATATATTTTAGTCACGATCCATTACCACCTTCTATTGTTCGTTTACCTTCCTTTGCAGATGATGATACTTTATATAATGCTTGTAAACTGGGTGATCAAGATTGGGGTAATTATAAATTACCAGAACCTCTTAAGCTTACTACTGGAAATATTCTCAAGGTAGCAGATCAAGCCGGTGATTTTACAATGGCACATCGTGAAACATGGAAAGTCCCTCGTGGTTATAGAGAAATGGGAGGTGTTGCATGGTAACTATTTATTATTATTATTATTATTGCTGTTGTTGTTGAGGGGAGAAGGAAAGAGAAATAAATTGCATAAAACGGAAATAAATAAAGTTTTGGTAATAAAAATGGAGAGAGGGAGATTGGAAATGAAATGGATATAAGCTTCTAAAAAAGGGGCCGGGGAAGAGGAGAAAAGAAAGGAGAGAAACAAGTTACAAAAGATAGTTAATAATAATTTTATTTTATTTATTTAGGATGGATATTGAATTTATTTGTACAGCTGCATGGACATTTGATATTCCTGTTGTTTATGATGAAAAAGGATTTGCTTGTCATCAAGATCATCAAAATATTTGGGAATTTAATACTGACCAACATACAGATAACAAAAATATTGATATGGGAGAAATCATGCGTAAAGAAAAAGTCTATATGAATGAAGAAGGAAAATGGGCTTTACAACATATGGATATTTGGGAACATAGATTAGAATGTCAAGAATTTCAAGGTGGTTTATGTTGGTAACCAAACAGATTTCTTAATGCAATAATAATTTATTATTACATTATATATTTTTTCTATTTTTTTTATTTGGTTTATACATTATAATAATAATATTAATATATCAAAAGAATAATATTTATAAATGATTTGCTTATATTAATATATGATAAAGTGAAACAAAAAGATTGAAAGATAAGGGATAGTAGGGTATAAAAAAAAAGGAGGGGGTTAAAAGTAAAAAATTATTCACTTTTGGCGTGGGTAACTTGCAGTATCGATGGTTTTTTTCTTTTATTTTAAAAAAAAAGAGAGAATGGAAGAAACCTCCGTTTTACTACTCCCCTACATGGTGGCGCAAAAAAAACAGTATATTATGTTTATGCAAAACAATAAAAAATATATATAGCGAAAACGGCAATCATATATCAAATAAAAAAAAAAGATGAGGTAGTCAAATCGGGGGTACCGTGCGTGGGAGGAGCGAGTGAGATTATGGATGACCCACAAATTTCTACCCCAATAGGTTTTTTCTTTTTCAAAGAAGAGTGAGAGGAAATGGTTTGTTTTTGACATAATAAATCGAATCATGTTGTGTGATATATATGAGAAGAAAGGAATCTAAACTTAATTGAGTACCTTTTAGAAATACTACAATTGTAAGAAATTCTTTTTGAACCCAATGTTTTTTTTTATAAATAATAAATGACCTCATTTCTCTCATACTAAGTTGATATTACGGATAACCGGCCGGGGGTAACAATTTCTCATTATCCAAAGGACATAGAATTTGCCCTTGTTTAGGAAAAACGATCTTTTGTTTCTTTATTATCACCTGAAAAAAAAGTTTTAAAGTTGTGTGTGTGAAATTTGTGGGGAAGTAGTACAAAATGTTTTATTTTCTTTCGTAAGCAAAAATAAACCTCTTTCTATATACAAACTATTTATTTTATTTTTTTCTATAATGATAAGATAAAGTAGTTTTGTTGTTGTTGTTGTTGTCCGAGTAATAGGTTACACAAATAATGCATTCCACCTTTTTTTCAAAATATCACTTGATTTCTTAATTGTATTTAAAGAAAAATAATGTCGCTTCATAAACAAATAAGATCTTTTTTGAGATTTGACAGGTTAACCGTGCGCTTTTTACTAAAGGGGAAAGCTATTTATTTTCTTTTTCTTTCTTGTTCTTTACAAGTTTATTATTATTATTATTATTATTGTGTATGGGAGACGGGGGGGAAGGGAAAAGAATTTGATGAATACTTTTTTTTTTGTGCTTCCGTTTCAATTTCTTTTTTTTTTCTCTCAAGTTTTTTTTTTTTTTCCCTTGGATAACTAACAAGTTTCTTTTTGTCAAAGGATCCCTCACTTTTTTTTTTTTTTTGTTCACACGAAATCTAAGTGGTGCGTAGAATTAGGCTTATTTAATATTCCGGGAGAAGTACCCAATAAGTTAATGTTCCCGGGCTAAGCGGCCTTCCAAGTTCTTAACAAAAAAGGGCCACGTGTGTACGAGGTCAATCCAAAAAAAGATTTAGTGTGTCAAAAAAAATTTTTTTTCAAAGAAAGGACTCACGAAAAACGCACGAAAAAACGCGGGGAAAATAATGAAATCATTGTCTGAGAAAAAAAAAATAAAATCTGTTGTGTTCCTGGAAACAAATAAGAAAATGTGGGAGTTTTATAAATTATTTTTATTACCAAAACTTATTTGAATCCAATATATATTCTATATTATATATTACCCCGCAATAATATTAAGAACTTGAATGACCTATTCATGTTAAAAGGCTCATAAAAAAGAGGAGCAACTAAAGAACTGCATTGCTTATATGAATCAATAGAGTAAAGAGTAAGAAAGGGAAATTTATTTTTCGGGGGCGAGGGGAGAGGAGAGAGAGTCCAGGGCGAACAGCGAGAGAGCGAGAGCGAGGGGGGGGGAGGAGGAGGGCGAGAGGGGAGTGATTAAAATTAGACACATTACATCTTTATTTTTGTAGTGAATGGACAAGGTAACAACAAAAACAAACTATTTTACTAGTTTTTTGAATCACTTTTTTTTTGGTGAGACGTATTTCTTCCCCCCCAACGTTTTAAACTTTTTGTAATGATAATAATGATAATAATTATATGCTATACAAAAATAAAGATGATTTAAAATGACCACTTCATTTTTTTGGCAGTAATATTAGCAATAAGACTATTTAAGCTCCTTATAACCCACTCACTCACACACACACTTTTATTTTCATTAGGGGCTTTTTTTGCTCTCTTCGTGCTACTACCCCACTTTGCATCATCATCATCTGAGGATTTTTCCCACCGTGCATCAAAGGAACCTCCCATTTTTGAAATAAAAAAAAAAAAAAAAGGAGAAACTGGGGGGAGTAGAGTACACAACTGAATTGTGTGTGTGTGTGTGTGTGTGTGTTTGTGTTTGTGTATATATTTATATAAATGTATTGGATTAAGAAGGATCCAATCACCCGCACCCACAAACATTGATAGCCCGACTAAAAAAAATCCTCCACATTTTGGTTTTGCTTATTCAAATCAACTTTTTTTTTAAAAAAAAAGTATATAAATACCAATCCAACTTTTTCTTTTTTTTTTTACCCCCATTCTTTACCTTTTTTCATTTTTTTTTGACTTCTTATATAATATATATAATATATATACCTTCTTATTTATCTCTAACATAAATTTAACTTATACATAATGTCTCACGAACAAGATATCGAATCTAAATACCAAGCTCCTCGACCTCCCATGGTTGCTCAACCTACCATTGCTAACCCAGGTCCTCTTGGTCTCTGTGGTTTCGCTTTGACTACTTTAGTTCTTTCACTTCACAATGCTAGTGCTGGTATGCCAACCGGTTCTCCAAATAATGTTGTTGTCGGTCTTGCTTTCTTCTATGGTGGTTTAGTTCAGGTAAAATATTTTTCATATAGTGTTATTCGAGTAAACAATAGATAATTTCTCTCTCTCTCTCTCTCTTTCTTTCTCTCGTTTTGTTATGTAACATATGATGTTATCAACAAATAAAAGAACTTACCAGATCAAAATGTATATTCCTCGTTACCCGCTTTTTTTATTCACTCTTCTTTATTCTTATTCTTTATAGCTTCTTGCTGGTATGTGGGAATTCCGTACTGGTAACACCTTTGGTGCTACTGCGTTCTCTAGTTATGGTGGTTTCTGGTTATCTTATGCTATTATGTTTATTCCTGGTGCAAATATTCGTGAATCTTATGCTAAATATCCTGGTGCATTGGAACATTCACTTGGTATTTATTTAACTGCTTGGGCTATTTTCACTGCATTGATGTTAGTTGCTTGTCATCGATCTTCTATTGCTATGATTCTTCTCTTCTTTTGCTTGACCGTTACATTTATTTTACTTGCTGCTGCTGATTTCTATGGTAACGGTGGTGCCAAGGTTGCTGGTGGTGCATTTGGTGTTATCACTGCTATCATTGCTTGGTATAATGCATTAGCTGGTCTTTTAACTAAAGAATCATCTTACTTTACTCTTCCTACTGGTCCATTGAACTAAAAAAAAAAGTTCCTATTCTTTTTTTTTGCCCAAAAATTTACACATAAAGAATACACATATATATTTTTTTTCAGTATAATGATAATTTAGTTCCTTTATTTTTTTTTTATATTTTGCTCTCTCCTTGAACTAACACTCCCCCCCTTTTATTTTTTAAACAAAAAACCAAAAACCAAAAAAAAAACATAACCTTACTTATTAAGCACACTCTAACCTTTTTGTGTCCCTAAAAAAAAAGTGTGGAGAGATTTTTTACATTCTTTTTTTTTCATATATATATATTTATATATTATAATATTCCCCCCTATCGTTGTTATTTTTCCTTTTTCTTACTTAATAATAATAATAATACTAATAATAATATTTCATTTTCTTTAATGATTACACTTTATTCAGTAAAAGAAAAAGTAGTTTTTTTTTCTCTCTCTCTCTAAAAAAAAAACCGTAATATGAATATCCAATGCTATGTGTACAACACTCCCAATTTTTATTGTGTAATTTATATATAAAAATCCTCTTTTTCAGCCCTTTATTTTTAATCAACATTTGAAAACAAACACTTGATTTTCCAGATAAAAAAGGCATTAATTCCCCCCCCCAAATCAAAAATTCTCCGGAGATTATGTTATCATGTTAATGGTATTTAGTGTGTGTGTGTGTGTGCGTGTGTGTAAGCCACCCGATAATCTCTTACCAGTCTCTCCCCCACCCCCAATTTACATAAAACTGCGCCGCCTTGTTTTTGAAGGTGGGGGAGGAGGGGGGGGTGCATCTATGTGTTAAATAAAAGTTGTGTGTGCTTTATAACGCGTTTTGAGGTTTCACAGAAGTTTTTGAAAATGTATTTTGACTTGAATATTCCGTACATCCCCGAAATTGATGACAAAAATACAGATCGTTTACGATTAATTCTTGCAAGATTTAGTTCAAGTGAATAAAAAGAAATAGTTTAGAAATTGGGCTTATTTAACAAAGGAGAAAAAAGAAATATTTGGGAGTTTTTTTTTTGTTTAACAACAGTTTTCCTTTGGTTTTTTTTTCTTAGTTGCAGAAAGTGTTATTGCTTTAAATCATGTCATTGATGATCTCAATAAGGTGGGTTCTATTTAGATGTCAAGTTTTTTTTTTCTTTCTCTCCGTGTTTTATTATTAAATATATATTTATTAGGCAAAAACCATTCAACCCATTCCCTATGACAATGTTCATCATCCTATTGTACAACTTACACGTGTCACCATAGAAACCGACGTTCCACCTTCCAATGTAAACTTTTTTTTTGTTACTATCTATTCGTTTGAGGAGAGGAGGGGGGTGGGCAAAGGGAATAACATAGAATATGCATAAGGAAAAAAAAATTATATACATTAAAAAAAATAAGCTTTTTTTTTTATAATATAGGAAGAAATTAACATGTTACGATCAAGTTATCAACTAGTTGCTTTAAGAACCAGTAATGAAACAACATTTAAAATAGCATGTCAATCTTTGGATGTAGATATTATATCCATGGATTGTAGTAAACGTTTGCCTTTTAGATTGGATCAAAGTATAGTTCGAGATGCTATGAAACGTGGTATTTTATTTGAAATATGTTATGGTGCTGGTACTCGAGGTAATGAAAATAAATAATACATCCATTGACAATTATTTCATTTGTAAGCTTATTAATTTATTTCTTTTGGGGGTATGTGTGTATATAACCGTTGGGGTCATGAATACATATATATATATAGATAATACCCAACGTGTTTATGTATTACAAATGAGTAAAGAATTAATTGCAACTACTGGAGGTGATAATCTTATTGTATCAAGTGAAGCAAATACAGTTTCTGATATTCGAGCACCCTTTGATGTTATGTATTTGTAAGTAAAAAAAAGTTTGGGGAGGGGATCGCGAGGAAAAATGAGATTTTTTTTCAAAACAATGGTAATAACATCCTCTCTTTTTTTTTTTGCTCTCCAAAAGAATGAAAGCATTTGGATTACCTAATGATAAAGCCAAATTTACTACTGAAAAGAATGGTGAACGACTTTTTCGAAAATTACGATCATGATCCGATAAACCCTAAAACTTTAAAAATCTTCATCGGATCCACTTTATTTTCAATCCGTTCCCCCTTTTTTTTTCTGGCTCTATTACCACTTTTTTTTTCCAATCAATAAAATGAAATTCCTCCTACTTTGTTCCCCACCCCCCACCTCAATTATATAAAAGGGCGTTTTTGGATAAGTACTTTTTTTTCTTTTACATTCGTTCATAATAATAATAATAGTAAAAAAAAGGTTATATATAGATAATTAGGATCAGTTGTTATGAATAGGTTGATCATTCTTGTCTCCTCTTTTTTTTTTTTTATTCGCCTAGAGTACTATAAAGGGAAAAAGGAAATCTTGAAAAATCGTCTCCCCCCTTCCTCATAAAGAAAAAAGGAGGAGAGAACTATGATAACAAACAAAACAAAAAAAAACGATAAGTTATTACATTTTTTTTTTAAAAAAGAAACTAGAAAGAAACAGGGTCTTTTATTTAATAATTATCAACGTTTTTCTTCTCTCCTTTTTATTATTATTACTACAATTTTGGTTGATAATTTGCTTTCCTGTTATTTTATACAAATAAAGAATATTATGAATATTTTTAGTAATAATGGACAATGTTTATTTAGTAATGCAATGTTACTCAAAAAAAAAAATAAGAGGGGGCTTGGGGAAAGTACCTTTTTTGAGGTTGGGTTGAATTTAATAGCGAAAAAAGATCATTTTTAAGGTTATTGGGGGGGGGATGAATTACTTTGATGGATGATATCAAATTTAGGAAATGATACCGAGGAAGAATTGTCATTTCTTATTTCCGTTTGTTTAATGCAAAAAAGTAAATCAACTGTAAACATGATTGGTTGGATTTTCCTTATACCTTAATAATAAACCTGCCTCCTTTTTTTTGTTTGTTTTTGTTTACTCACTAATCTATTTGTTGCATTAAAAAAAAAAGGGTTCTTGATTTTTTATTTGTTAGAATTTATAGTTTAGTTTTTTCTTTTTTGAGAGAGAGAGAGAGATTTTTTGGAAGATGGAATTTTAGAATCTTCAAAGTTATTACTTAATAAAGGTAAAAAGCTATAATGGGGTGTTCCTCTATTTTATAGAAATGCATTGTTTAGTGTAAATTATTTATTATCAATTGATTAAGATTAAAATGTAATGTAATGAATGGAGGCTGTCGGTTTCAAAAGATAGTATTATTATTCCCCTCTTTCCCCTGTATGATTCAACTACAATATAACAATTTTCATTGGTAACAGGGATTGTATCACCTAATTGCAAAGGATCTACCTACATTGTTAGTTACACACACGCGCATTATTGTCAATCAAACTTTCCCCTCCGATTTAGAAATTATACCTCTCCTCGTCCTTCCTTAAAGTATATTTATATAGAAACTTTAAATATTAGTCAATTAATTTCATATGATTATCTATTACTCTATCATTTTATTTATTATTATTACTTTCAGTAAAAAATGTAATTCGGGATAGGGTGTTCATATCTTAAAATTATTGATGAAGACGAATAGAGTTGAATAATACGTAAAAAAAAATCATTGTCGTCATGGACGACCATTCCCCCCCCCTTCCCCCCCCCCCCGCTTGCAGTAAAATACTTTAATTAGCCGTTTGATTAAAAAAGCTTTTTTCTTTCTTTTTCTTTTTACGCTTTTTCACATGAATACGTAAGGGCCAAGTCTCTCTTTTAATCACACAAAAACTTTCTCCCTCCCTCCTTCCCCCCCAAAAAAAATGGATCATTTCCTTTTGAAATAAAAAAACTAAACGGCTTTTTATTGGTGAGTGTGCGGTAACAAAACCATATTTTTTTTTTACATATACCATGGACACTCTCCAATTGGAAACGTATAAAACAATTAGAGTTTTTTTTTCTATCTACTCTATTAGAAGAACTATTGCAAGATTTGGATAGTCCATTTACTAAATTTATTAGAAAGAATCCACTGGTCCAACACTCGTATGGCAACTGGGAATTTATTTATTTTTAGTAACAGTTTTGATATATAATATTACTAATAGTTACGTATGTATTTTAATTATAACAAATATACATTAAAGTGTACAAAAAGACGTTCGGTATTTAACTCGGCTGACACTTGCATGAAAAAAAAAAAGGATGTCTGGAAATAGAGTCAGGTTGCAGTGTGTTCCCTCCCCCCCCCTAATGAGTCATGGTATGCAAAAAAAGAAAGTACGTACAATGTTGCCGGGGGGATGAGTATGAATCATCAGATTAAAGAACAAACGGAATCAATATATTACACAGTAAATATACCTTTTGAAAAGTTTCTTTTTAGAGTGACAGAGAGAAAAAAAAAGGGGGGTGGAGGAATAAAGATGCCTTTTTTATAAAATAATTGGAAGTTTCATAATCGAGTTGAGAGGAGAGAAGTTAAAGGGGGTCGGCATAGCAACTTGCCCGAGCTTTATTATTATTACTTGGTTACTTGGTAACACTATTTACTGGACTACGTACAGTAAAATTGACGAAAGGAGAGGGGAGAATTTTGTTCCCCAAAAAAATAAAAAATACCACGATTAGAATTATGTAAGAAGTTTTTATATTATGAAATCTAATAAAAAAAAGCTGGAGATATCGATCGCATGGTTATGTTTTTTATTGATAGTGTATAGATATATACATGCTAACGTAAATTATTTAGAATTTGTTCAAAAAATGACAATTAAAAAATTAATCAGTAATGAAGATAATATCAATATGATATCATTTACATGTCAATGAGCACATTCATGTTCTTACAGTACAGTACCTTTGTTCTTTTTAATCAAAATTATGTTGTATAACTTTTTGTGTTTTTAATAATATGAACAAACAACAATAACAATAATTATGTAGCTCTTTGTATTCGATAATATCTGTACTAGCCGTTCTGTCTCACGTCCCTCCGGGTCATTCAACGGGCGTGCAAGGGGTTCCTCTTTGACCTCCAACAACGTTTCGCGCCAGCCCGGTGTGGGCTCAATGCTGTATAATATTTTTTTTTGAGTTAATATATACAGTTAACCCCCGGTTTTTGCACACCTGAGATTTCCTAATTTTTTGTTTCAGAACCGAAGAATTACTTGCAACAAGCGAAACTTGATGTATATCAAAATACAGCATCTCATCAAGGTATCTCCATATTTGGATAAAGATTCATAAGAATTAGATACGTACACAATTATTAAATTATAGTATGGTATACTTCCGATTAGCGCAACTCGCCCAAATACCTTGATGCAAGTTGCAAGTTGCGATTCTATTAAGTATTTTTAACATTTCCAAAAACAAACGGTGCAGAACCGGGAGATTCGCAAAATCGGAAGGTGCAAAAGCGGGGGTTGACTGTACTATATAAGTCAGAAGACAATATAATAGTAATAATAAATTTAATATTAATACGTAACGGTACATAATAATAAGAATAATACAACGTATTATAAATGGAGACATCTATATGTTGCGGATGGTAAGAGAGCCTCATGATAAGCTACTACATTATTGGTTTTTGAAACAGTGTGGTCTCTGATTGAATTCAATGTAACTCTAAGGGATGTTTGTAGGATCCGTATCTCTAGAGGAAGAGCAGCATACAGATTCATCCCAAGATACATCAACAGCTGACAATGTCTGTTCTTGACCTTTATTAATAGTCATTTTGCAAAGGCACCACGTACAGGAAGCTGGTGATAGCACAGAATAAAGGGATATTCGTCTTCTATAGTAGTACACAACATGTTGATTTTCGGTAAATAATATTCATCACTTTCATATCCTTGATTGAGTCTTTTGGTACTCAAACCCTGATTTTTTTTTTTGCACACTTCTTGTCTTTTGCACACTTCTTTGCTTTTTGTACTTTGCACAACCTTCAAGGAGGACCTGTACAAAACCCCATTCAATTATATGTATACTTATGCCGAAATGAAATAGGATCAGTCATATGAAGTCATTTCTTTTTTATAGTCAGCAGTTTTGCACATCTATCAATAGAAAAATAATAATAGCTGCCATTTTAATGGCTAGTCTATTTTCTTTTCTTTTTCCGCCCCCGCTTTTTGCAACGCCTCCCCCCGTTTTTTGCACACCTTTGGGGCCAAAATCCCATATATGCAAAAAACGGGGTTTGATTAGTATGCAGAACAGTTACCCGAGAGGGAACATGTATCAACACTATTAATGTACTTCTTGATCAGGATACAGCTGCAGCAGTCTCAACAATATATATTATGACGTCCATATTGTGGTGTGCGACCACGATGTCTCGATAAGAAGTTGCTCAGTACTTGTCTTTACTGCCAATCTATTAGATCTAAGATAGAGTACGGTCTGGCCATCGCAAAACTTGATAAGGATAATTACAACACTTTTCCAAGAAGGATAAAATACTTGCTTTTGAAAAATATATGGTACCAAATAGTAGACTAAGCCACTCTATGGCCACTGACCACCATCTCGTCAATATTGAGCTACTCTACAGGCAAGTTCATATTTCGTTTGTATTTTAATGTCTGATGATACTTTATTTCCAACCTTACTACCTCATGTCTGTCAAACCATAGGTCTTCGTTCCTGGACTTCAGTCGTTAGAAAAGATAAAATTCTGGAAATCACTAGATACAACCACATAATCAGACAGCATCACGGTAACAACAAGTGGTTTAAAAACAGCCATCAAACAACATCTTAAAAGCAGACACATACAACGGCTGTCAACAAAAGATCAGTGCATTATTAAATCAATGCCGTCAGCAATTGGGAATGGATCCAATCCTATGACTACCAATTATGACACCTACAGAACGTAATTTATGTATTTATTACACCGCCCAAGGTTGAATCACTAACCACCAGAAACCACTTTGTCACCAAGCAGCTCGGCTATCTCCAAACAACACTTTTTTTCTTGTCATCGGGTCCATGCATTTTTATCAATTTCTAAAAACATCAGCGAACCTATGTATTTTGTTCCCAATCGACTCCCCAAAGCACCTCCGAAATCACATCAGAAACGTGTCAACGTATTTGAAAAACCATTTGATTGAAACTCTGCTTCATTCTACATCCATTATACCGTACGTGTCGTCTTAATTATTTATTATACTACCCCTTCACCACCAATAAATCAATTTAGACATTTATTACTGCAATGGATAGAACCACCACCTGAATCACATGTACCTCCTTTAAACTTATAAGCCTCCCCCCACCAAATGAATAAACACAGTAGCGGCATCTCTTTTAACATGTTTCACTTCTCTCTCTCTCTCTCTCTCTCTCTCTCTCTCTCTCTCTGAACATTGTTTCTTCACTACTTTCTAATTTAACTCGATCGAACCCCTACTTCATTCCCTTTATTGATATCTCTGTACTGTCGTTTTTCAGTACACCTTTTTCCTACTGCCTCGCAGGTTTTTTTTTTTCAATTCCCCCCTCCCTTTTTGAACAGACGGGAGCAATAAGCTGCAATCAGCGTGTGTTCAATTATATTTTGTCATAAAAAAAATAACTAATTTCAACGTATATGCAGAACAGTAGCGAAAAGTTAACTTGGTACGTACCACTACATCATATATTAGCAGGATTCAGATTAAGCAGAAGTAGAACAACAACTATTTTATCCTTAATATGTAGTCCATATCTTGGTACTCCATCTGTATTACTACTGTGAACAGTTATGTACTACGTACTTAGTATATGTAATTTCAGAATGTTCATTATCGTCAATAATTTTGTCGTTGGAAATATATACGCGGCCTTTACCTGGGGAAAAATAGTGTGCTGTATGTCCAATGTTTGATATTGACTACATCAATGTTTTTTACGTAGACCCGAAATGAAACCACCGTTAGTTGAATAAAATTTAGGAACATAAATTAATGAATACATCTTGGATTGATTAAGTGTTTCCATCTCTATATTATCAATATATACCGTCTCAATTGTTGCAGTTCGAAATAAAAAGTCGGCGATTCACATACCAATTGAGTTCAACGTCATCTATATCGTTATTTCTATAACTTATTCTTGTTTTTTTTTTACGTACGTAATGGATATAAAAAAAGTATCAATACGTATAAAAAAAAGAACGTGATCTTAGCAAGAAGACCAACATGACCCGTTGCTCGAAATACATATTAGAGTCTTTAAAAAATATAACTAAAATACGCCAACGTATAAATTCTAGGATGGTATGCTTTTAAACAATAAAATAATCAAAAAAACACTCATAAGTCAATGAGACCATAAATAAAAACTACTCTTTAAAACTATATTATTAAACTGTATCTATTTTGTGGTAGGGTATTTTTAATACATACATTTACAAAAATATAGCAGCATTGTAATGGTGTGTAAGACCATTACGACGATATATTCAACCATGAGGTTGTTGATCTACATGCTTCTCCGCGGAATACTAAAGATAGACAATGGCATAGTTGGGCGCATGGTTGGATATAGAAATATTTGGATAGATATTCTATGTGGAAATGTTGATCATTGATATTTAGATATATATTAGTTAGACGTTAAATTAGCCCCTGATATTTCGACGTATATAAGTAAAGGGTTTCCTGACAACCAGGGAACGAAAATCGTTTTTATTCATATATATTTTCGAGCCCCTCTATATTCTACCTAATCCTTACAACACGCTTCCTCCTCAAAAAACTGACCGATCGAACTCGATTGTAAGTATACAATAATTGGTCATGCGCTATTACAAGCATTTGTAATGATGATTATTACGTGTTCATATTACTAATCATTGTTAAACCGAAAATGAAAAAAAAAATTGTATTTGAACAACAGTTGCTTTCGAAGGATGAAGCGATTGTAATAATGGTGACCGTGCGCTGAATAAGAAAAAAAAAACTATTCGGGTAGTTCCTAATTTGGTGGGCGCGTTATCTCAAATTTGATTGTATTTTTAATAGTAGTAAATAGATACGGATAAACTAATTATTATGAGGTTCAATAGACAATCATAATAAACTTAAATAAGCCCCTAAAAAATAGTGTATATGTTTGTTTTTGCAAAAGAAAAAAACCTTAATATCAAATTTTTCCGAGACAGATTTTTTGATAGAACTGAAGAATAAATCACGTGACACGCGTTCTATTTCAAGGGAATTGATTGGGAGAACAATGACATTAAAAAAATCTGCATGAATTTTTTAGACTGAGAAGTAAGTCTGAAACCAAAAAGTATTTAGTAGTTTTTATTTATTTATTTTTATTTATTCTATTTCCTTCTCTATTTTTCTATAACACATTTTTTTTCTTTTTAAAAGAAAAAATAAAATATAATGAGTTTTCAATTTACCTCTCACGAACAATATAATAATAATGGAAAAACGTCCATGAGTTCCAATGCTACCACAATTATTATACATGAATTGGACGACAATGAATTAGCACCAGAAGAAGAAGATAGAATGCTTAAAGTACCGCCAGCCGTTTATGAAATTGAGAGTGAAGTATCTTCCGAAGAAGAAGAAAATAATATAAATACAGTAACATCATCCGATGAAGAAGAGGACAATAAGAATGATCAAGATATAGTATTAGGACATTGGTTTCCTTCATTATTACATCGATCTATAATTGAATTTTTGGATGATGATGAAGATGATGATATTTATATGATGGATCATCCATTTGATATGTTGACATCAAATGATTCTGCAATTATTTTGGAAGAAGAAGAAGAAGAAGAAGAAGAAGAAGAAGAAGAAGAAGAAGAAGAAGAAGAAGAAGAAGAAGAAGAAGAAGAAGAAAAAGAAGAAGAAGAGGATCATGTACCTATAACACGTCATTATAAGAAACGTAGTAGTCCACCACGTCGAAAACATAAAAAGAAAAGTAAACATACAGATGAAAAGGATCAAGTACCTATTGAAGTAGTTCAAATCATTTTATAAAAATCTCTTTTATTACGTACATACGTAATCCAGCCCATTTACATACTAGAGTCTTCTTTTTTTTTTTTTTCATTGTCTTTTATTGTATCAATGTTACTACGTAGGTAAATAAATATATAAATAAAAAACATATAATTTTTTCCTTGAAATTTGTTTCTGTCTAGAATTTTAAACAGAATATTTATTCATAGTAACAACAAAAGGGGAGAGGATAAGGAGCTTTGTTCTTTGTTACTAAATAACTTGGGTATCTACGTACTATTATTATTATTATTATTATTATAACTAGCTTATTAAAAATATGTTACTATGTTTATCTTTTTTGTTATTTTTATATATAACATGTGTTAAGTTATATAAACAAGTTGTCAAAAAAACCCGATTTATTTATATATAAATATAAAATTATGCAAGGATGGTCTTTTTATTTCTAAAAATAATAATACACAAATTATAACATTGAAAATAAACGAAGAATGAGAAAGAGAGAGAAAGAGGAGGGGGTGGATATCCAGTTGCCACCTCTAGAATCCACTTTTTAAAGATATTCAACACATGTAATTATGTTGTTCTATTTCATTGAAACTAAAAATAAAAACTTATAGCTCCGATCTATATATATATCATTTTATTTTTTCAGGGTCAAAAATAAAGAAGAAAAAGAGACGATCATTTTTTTATATGCTATTTCCCAATTATCCACAGGTTTTTTTTTTAGTGTGATATATTAATAATAGATAGAGAGAGAGAGAGAGAAAGAAAGAGAAGAAAGAAGAAAGGGTAGGGAAGGAGAGAAAGAGAGGGGAGTGGAATTTAAATGGTTTATCCGTTTTATTTTAGTAAAGTGTTTTCTTTATTAGCTCTAGACCTTTTTTTTCATTTTACGGTTTTTGATCGACGGACATGACTTATTTACACATGGTAGATCCTCTTTTATTATAATATTCTTTTTTTTTTAATGTTCCGCTGAAAAGACAATGGGGAAACCTACCAGTTATGAAACCAACTCATATAGAATTACTATTTTATTATAATTGAATGGAAAAAATGGTTTATATATAAATACCCTCTTCTTTTTCTTTTAATTTTAATTTTCTTTTTTTCGTTTCATATCATATCTTTCTACTTCCAAATCACTCTTTTTTTTATATATCTTTTATTTATTTATTCTTATATACCTTACATGTTGTAAAGACCTTTTTTTTTCTACTCAATTATTGACACGATAAAACCTTAATCCCAAAAAAAAACAAAAAAAAAACGTCAAAAACGTCAAAAACGTCAAAAATGATGATTCAATTTTTAGTTGATTTGGCGCGAAAACAACAAGTAGAAAATCTCAAATCTACTTCTTCAACAAATCAAGTCACTCTTATGACACAACATAACCAATCCAATAATAATAAACCAACGATGGTACGGTCACCTTCTTCTACATCATCTATTGATACTTGGTCTATTCTTGATGACGATTGGCATGATGATAAACAATGTTGGTCATTTAAAGATGATTATGTATCATTTCCAAGTTTAGAAGAAGAAGAAGAACAACAACAAGATGATATTCTTTCTTCTATTAAACACACTTGAAATGATTCCATCGAATCACCTTATTTAAAAAAAAAACGAAAACCCTTATAAAAAAAACATAAAAAACTCATCAAAAGAAAAAAAAAGGGCTACTACCTTCATATTCTTCATGTTGTATATTCATTTTGCATTTCTTTTTTTTACTATTACTATTACTATTACCCAATTTCTACTCAATTTCTATACTCTTTCAACCCCCCTTCTTTTTTTTGTATCCAAATGAATGATGATGAATGAAACAAACAAAAAATGATAATAACATAAACTCCCTCTCCCCTCCCTTTTTTCCCTTTCCATTCTTTTTATATTTACACATTTTGTGATGGCGAAAACTCACAAATCCAAACACCTTTCTATTTTCCCCTTAAAAAAAAAAACAAGCCGTTCAAACCTTTTCTATTTTTGTGTGTCCCCTCTTTTCTATTCTATTTCTCGTTTCTTGTCAATATGCTCTCTCTCTTATTACTTTCTTGTCGGTCTCTTTTATTTTTATGTCCTATTCCATTTTATTTTTATTTTTATGAACAAACAAACCTTTTATTTTGGATTTTATTGTCTACTATTAATTAAAAACACCAATTATTATAAAAAAAACATCGTTATAATGAATTCGAGTAACTGTCTTTTTTTTAGTGTAACATGACACAACAGCAATGAAAGCATTAAAAAGAAACACGTCAGATTTTTTATTTTTATTTTTATTTTTAGAAAATAAAAAAAAAATAGGAAGGGAATCTTTTTAATAATAAATTAAAAATGGAACCATTGAGGTGTTACAACAAAGTTAGAACCTTTTAAGTTATCTTATTCCTGCAGAATTTTTTATATATATATATATAAATAATGTGGGGGAGAGAGAACAAATGATAATACACACAACAAGAGAGAGAGAGAGGGGAGAAGAGCGGGGGGGGGAGACAGAGAGGGAATATATAACGTGGGGAGAAAGGAAGGGTAACACAAAAGTAAAAAAGATACAAAAAAAAAACGTGTTAAGTGATTATAGCACCTTCACGAATCGATCGTTTTATACGATCTGCTATCATTCTATCCTTTCTACCAATAAGTGACGTGGCCTTGCCTGTACGACCTGCTCTAGCTGTCCGACCTACTCGATGCAAGTAATCAATCATGGATGCAGGAAAGTCATATAGTACGACATGATCCACAAACGTGGTATCAATACCTCTGGAGGCAATATCTGTGCTGATCAATACATTGTGATTCTTTTTACTCTTATCTTCTTCTTCTTTTTCTTCTTCTTCCAATTGAATTTCACCTGAAAATAATCCCATGGTTTGTTTACGATCCACATCTTTATGTAATACCAATACATCCACATCTTTACTTGCTAACCATTGTTGTAATAATTCAGTAGAATGTTTTGTATTACAAAAAACTAAAGTTTTTTCATCCTTGATATTTCTTTTTAATACATCCAAAAGAGCTAATTGTCGATTTCCATTAAACCGTTGTAAATCAATAAACGATTGTTTTAAATTAGGCAAAGCACGATGTAAAGAAGGTGTTGTAATTTTAAGCATATTATCGGGTCCAAATAATTCATCTAACGTACGATGAACAGACCGTGGTAAAGTAGCTGAAACAACAATCGTTTTACTCGTCTCTTGAGGAATTTTTTTCATAATCGATTGCACATCCTCACCCCAGCCTGCATCAAATAAAGAATCAGCTTCATCGACAATTAAATACTGAACATCCGTTAATGAAAACGTATGATCTTTTACATATTTTCGTAACGTTGTAGGCGTTGTAATTAATACATCCACAGGATATTCCAAATCTTTGACTAATCGATGCCGAGGTGTTTTTCCGTCCAATCCCAAACTACGAAATTTAACTGAATGCGCTAATGATTTACATGTTTGTAATACTTGACTTACAAGTTCTCTTGTAGGTACCAAAACAACAGCTCTTGGACGATCCAATCTTCTTTTTCTTTTATTTTCAGTTTGTTTCAGACCGTGAATGGTAGGTACTAAATAAGCCAATGTTTTCCCTGACCCTGTTTCAGCAGCACATAAGATATTTCTAGCATCTTTTGTTGATAAAATAGTTGGAATAGTCAATGCTTGAATTTCAGTAGGTTTTGCTTGATCAGGTAAGATCGATCGTATTGCTTGTACTAGTTGGGTTTGTTCTTGTAAACCCAGATCGTCAAATGATTCGGGTAATTTTTTTGATAATGTCGATGGAATGGATTCAAGTCGATTTTTAACGGGGATATAAGGAACATGCCGTGCCCCTGTTGTACGATCGTTTAATTTTGACCTTAATACATCACGTCGTTGTCGACCTGTCAAGCCATCAGGTTTCATATGTTTTGTTAAACTCGAATAATTAGGTTTACGTAGTTGAGAACGTTTTGAATGAATACTAGGTGTCCATGTAAATGAAGCTTTTTGTTGATTATTTATTGAATGGCGTAATGGTGTCAATACCCATGACTTTGTAGTTGTTATTAATTTTTGCATTTTTTTTTTTTTTTTTTGGTGTAAATATTATTATTATCCCAAACAAATTTTTTCTTCTTTTTTTTTTTTACCTTATTCACTTTTCCTTGATTTTAAAGAGGAGCAATTATTATTATACAAAAGAAAGAAACATAAGAAAAGAAGTCCCATATCAATGATATGATATAATATGATTAAAATCAAAAGGTTCAAATGGCTTAAAGGATGGAGCGTTTACCCTCATTCATTGCCTTATTTAATAGTTAAATAATCGAATCCAGTAGAGAGGAAAGTTTTGCTTTAAAACTTAATTTTTTTTTTGGGCGCTGCTTTTGTTTTATGCAACTTTATACGTATATTGAGATTCTTTTTCATCATATAGCAACATAATTCGTTATTCAATTAATAATAATATGATATAAGTAGTGTCAGTATAGTACTGTATACTCCTCAATCTATGTATTTAAGGCAATAATATAGTGGTTTTATATCTAATAGCTTGTGAATTAACATGTATCAAAAGATAAATTCATTTATGTATTAAAACAAATTGGGAACAACAAATTGATATATTATATTATGTACTAACTATTTTAGACCAATGCGATAGCAAAGAAACACAGGATATAGTTATTATAATTAGCCAAAAAAAAAAGGGTTCGAATAGAATGTCGAAAATGACGAGAAACAGTTGATAGAAATTATTATTTCTTTTTTTTCTTTAGCACACTCATGTAAACTACCGCAAGCAAAGCACCTTTTATAGTTAGTAATGTTCTGTAAATCGGTTAGTTGTGCGGAAAAATCCCAGACTACTACTCACTGCAAAAAAGTACTGCGTCTACAGTACTGCAAAATTACCCAAGTCCCGTAAAAATGTAACGGGGAATTAAACGATATGTTGATTGATGTAACATAATGCTGTACATTTGAAGCCTAATTATTTCAAGCCAGAAAATTATTTCGATTTCACATACATTTATGACTTAATGCTACTCATCATATAGCCTTCTACTAAGATTGCCAGTAACAAAAATTTGATCGTCATCGAATTCTTCTTTAATAAAGTTATCAATAATGTCTTTCATTTCATTTGCTAGCTTTTTGAAAATCTGGTCTACTACTGTCAGCAACCTTATAGGACGGTTTGATTTCAATAGTAACCAAGGTTTGATGAGGCATATCTGTAAAAAAATCAAATACTATGGACAAGTCAGCAAATTTCCCTATTTTTTCACTTTTTGTTTTTGAGCCCATAATATGGGCTATCAGTGCTCATACATACCGTCCATCTGTTACGTAGTTTACAATAAATTTCAAAACATTCTGCAATATATGTAGTATACACATATACAAAGACTTTACCCTTTCGTGTAATCATATCAGTTTTCCTTGAAGAAGGGGGTCGATTCCAGCAAGTGTATAAATGAGCTTTCCATTTTCATTGCTTTTTCAGATCCATCAGGTGAGTGGTTATCAAATGCTATTTGATAAAGTCAGTTAACACCTTACCTAGTTGTCTACAACCGTTCACTCGGTCTTGCCCTAAAATTGCCTTATAGAAAAAAAAAGACAATGAATGAAGAGAGACTAGGAGGATGGATTTTACCTAGTTGTCCGCACCATCATAAAACAGTATAAGAGAAATGGTCTTTCTTTTGTAGAATTAAAAAAACAAACTACGGTTAATACTCAAAAGATCAAAGTCACATCCAATCCTGCTGTGTGTTTGGTCGAGCTATTGGATCCTTTCGTCACTACCCTGCCCTCCATATTGTACCTTTGCATAGATAATATTTTCTGACATATACTAATGACGTTAAAGAAACCAGCGCTTTTGTTTCGTTTTGAGTAATTTTCAGTAGTATAAATGAATTAACTTATTCAACTTATTAAAGCACAGGATAAACTAAAAAAAAATGTTGTACAATTATATTAGATATATACAGTGATGCGAAAGTTGATCATAGACCAATATATCTTAATACGTACTAAAAAAAAGTAAAAATAATATATATGTTAATAGTAAAAAACCATGAAATAGACACAATAACTATTACAAAAAAAGAGAAAGACAAAATGTGTATTTTAAGATAAACTAGAGTTCCCAAACATATTTGGAATGGTAACAATATATAAGTCAAGTTAACATAGGATATATTCTGTGGGTGTGTTATTGATGATACTTCCATAGGTAAAAAGGGCTTAAGTAAAGAACATTCATTATTAGTTTCCTGATAAATAAGAATAATACATATGCAATCTTATTATTATGAAGTCCTTATATCAAGTATCAATAGGTTAGTTATCGTGAGACGGCAGGATAGTAAGACATGACCAAAGACAGCGGGGAGTCAAATTAAGCACAGTTATGGGGGGATGGCACGACCGCAACTTTTTGGTTGCTGTCCTCCATTTTTATTAATTTCTTCCTCGTGCCTTTTTGACTTTATAAAGGTCCAATTTCTCCTCCCCCCCCAATCCCATTCTTTTTATATATATATATGTCTATTTTTTTTAAAAACCAATTAAAAAAATAAATAAGCTGAAATATTAAACATGTCTGCCATGAGAGGATTGACAGTGTAAGTTAATTATTATAATTGATTTCAATGTTATTCAAAAGATTAGTATATTAATTGTATATTATATATAACTTTATGTATATTTAGGTTCATTGGTAAGACAAGATGATTTTTTACTTTTATTAAAAGAAAAATGGACCTTTGCATGAGATAAAATAGAAATGTATTATATAGTTGTGTTTTACTAACATTAAAATAATCTAATAACTTTTATTCATTCATATTAGCCGACATTCGTAATTGTAAGTAAAAAGTTATATTTTTTTCATCATGATGAAAAAACTGAGTGGTGGTGGTGGGGAAAAGTAAAGGAGAAGGGTAATTAACTAATATATTATTAGGTCGAGTACGTGAACTTGAAGAAAAACGTATTAATAAAGAGATGGCCAACATTCGTTCTAAATTCAAAGGTAAAAAAAAAAAAAAAAGAAATACGTTTATACCTATTGATAATAGGGGAATAGAAAATTTAAACTTTTTTTTTTTTTGTAATATATTAGAAACGAATTTAAATGGATACCAAAAAAAGAAATATGTATGCAAATTATTGTATATGTATATTTTAGGTTGGGAAATTGATTTTGGACATCTTGAAGCTGTCAATCTTATTTCTAGTCAAAAATATAGTGAAAAACAAATTGTAAGTCAAAAAAAAAAAAAGAAAATGGGGTTGGGAAAAGGTTGGATGTGTTTAGAGGCTAATCAATAGATTATAATTTAGGGTTATTTGGCTGTTACATTATTATTTCATGAAAATAGTGATTTAGTACGATTAGTTGTTAATTCAACAAAAAAAGATTTAGATGATATGAATGAAATTAATAATTGTTTAGCACTTCATGCTATTGCAAATATTGGTGGTAGAGAAATGGCTGAATCTTTAGCTCCAGATGTACATCGATTACTTATTTCACCGTATGTATTCTCTTTATATACATCATTATATTATGAAAAGAGAACTAATTTTTGGAGGAAATTATTTTATTTTATATATAGGACATCCAAGAGTTTTGTAAAAAAGAAGGCAGCATTAACATTATTACGTTTATTCAGAAAACATCCAGATGTTATGCCTGTCACTGATTGGGCTGATCGTATTATTTCAATTATGGATGATTATGATTTGGTAAATATAGATTTATAGATTTATATATATTTAAAGTGAATTAAACATATTTATATTAAAATCATTATGATAGGGTGTTGCACTTTCAGTAACTACATTAGTCTTAGCTTTTGCACAAAGTTATCCACTTGAATATGCTGGATGTTATGAAAAAGCAGTCAATAGATTAAAACGTATTTTGGTTGATAGAGATTATAGTTTGGATTACATTTATTATAAGGTACCTACACCTTGGTTACAAGTGAAATGTTTACGTCTCTTACAATATTATCCTCCACCTGGTAATGTATAAATATAGAGTAAAGGGGTAGGGGAATTATATATAAAGAGATCACGAAGCAATATGTATCTGGAGAAAGCATTTTTTTTTTTAATTAACAATAATATCAAAAAATAGAGGATGCCAAATTACGTTCAGATATTAGTGAATTACTTCAAATCATTATGGCAAATTCTCAAGATGCACCTAAAAATGTTCAACACAGTAATGCTCAAAATGCTGTTCTTTTTGAAGCTATTAATTTAGCTATTCATCTTGACAGTAATTCCACCATTTGTGCACAAGCAGCTCAATTGTTGGGTCGATTTATTTCTAGCAAGGAAACCAATGTACGTTATCTCGGTTTAGAAACCATGGCTCATTTAGCAGCTTGCGTGGATTCTTTAGAACCTATTAAACGACATCAAGAAACGATCATGATGTCTTTACGTGACAAAGATATCAGTGTACGTCGACGGGGTCTTGATTTACTTTATTCCATGTGTGATATGTCCAATGCCAAAGTCGTTGTTTCCGAACTCTTACGTTATTTACAAGTCGCTGATTATGCTATGCGTGAAGAGATGGTATTAAAAATTGCCATTTTAGCTGAAAAATTCGCTACCGCTTATTCTTGGTATGTAGATATTATTTTACAATTAATTTCTACAGCAGGTGAACAAGTTGGAGAAGAAGTTTGGTATCGTGTCGTTCAAATCGTTACCAATAATGAAGAATTACAAGAATATGCTGCCAAAACCGTTTTGAATTATTTGGGTTCTCCACAATACAATGAAACCATGGTCAAAGTCGGTGGTTATATTTTGGGTGAATTTGGTCATTTGATTGCCAATTATCCTGGTTGTAGTCCTATTGAACAATTTCAAGCCATTCATGCTAAATTTAATTTATGTTCATTGAATACAAGAGCGCTTTTGTTGACTTCTTATGTGAAATTTGTCAATTTGTTCCCAGAAATTAAGGGTCAAGTATTAGCTGTATTTAATCAATATCGTTATGTATTAGATTCTGAATTACAACAACGTGCTTGTGAATATCTTACTGTATCGACCATGGCAACGGATGATATGTTACAAACCATTTGTGAAGAAATGCCACCTTTCCCAGAACGTGAATCGACCCTTTTGTTAAAATTGAACCAAAAGATTGGAGATACAGAAGATAAACGTGTTTGGTTTATTGGTGGTAAAGAAGCTAATTTGGAACGACAAGAAGGATTAAAACGAATGGCTTCATTACGTATGAATTCAACAGAATCGACAACATCTCAATCTTCACCTAAACAAGCAACAACACCCACCGTATCCACACCAACAGCACCTGTACAACAACAACAACCTCAATCCCAATTAGCTGTTGATTTATTAGCATTTGATGATTTAACACTCGGTAATAACACTACTACTCCTACTACAACTACTCCTACAGCAATAACAACACCTACGAGTATTCCACAACCTGTAACACCCTCCTCACCTCCTCCTCAGAATGTTCCATTGGCACAAGGGTATGAACTTGGATATAATCGATCCCTTTATACATCTGAAGGTGTTCTTTATGAAGACACTCAAATTCAAGTTTCCATTAAATCCGAATACCATGGTTCTCATGGTCGTCTCGCTGTCTACATTACTAACAAATCCATGACCTCTTTTGAAAATGTACGTTTCCATGCCACTTCATCCACTCCTGAAACACTTTCTATACACTTGACAGGTGAATCACCCAAACAAATCCAAAGTGCAGGTGGACAAGGATGTCAACTTTTACAAGTAGAATGCCATGATACATTCACTGATATCCCATCCTTTTATATGGAACGTAACGGTGCTGATATATTACATTTGAAACTACCTATTGTTTTAACGAAATTTCAAGAACCTATTACAACCATGGATGGTGCTAGTTTCTTTAAACGATGGAATCAAATTGGAGGCGCACCACGTGAAAATCAAGTCATTATTACTTGTCAAGTACCTATTCAATTGGATAATGTAAGGAACTTGTTACAAGGATTTAAATTTGGATTGTTGATTGGTGTAGATCCCAATCCAAATAATTTTGTTGGTGCCGGTGTGATTGATATGGGTGCATCCGGTGGTAAAGTGGGTGCTCTTTTACGGCTGGAACCTAATCTTGAACAAAATGTAAGTTATTTGCTCTCCTCCCCTTTATATTAGATAAAATAGAATAGGGTCCATAATATAAACTTTTTAATCTCTCAATGTTTATTCATCATGAATTGTATATTTTCTTCTTTTAGATGTATCGTTTGACGGTGAGAACACCGAGTGAAACAGTATCTGAACAATTAAGAATTTTGTTAGAACGTCCTCTTACTTTTGGTGCTTAATTCCCTTCCCCCCCAACAACAAAAAAATTTCTTTCTCTCACTCACCCCCCCCACATCTATACTCTCTTATATACGCAACAAAACATATTAAATTCCCATTGTATCATTAATAAATTATAAAAATAAATAAATAAAAAGCATAATAGCAAAACGTTTTGAAATAAAAATTAATTATTATTATGTATATATTTTTTATTTATTTATTTATTTTGTATATGAACAAATTGAAAGAAGAGAGAGAGAGAGAGAGAGAGCGAGAAGGAGAGAGTTTTTATTTTTATACAAAAGAAAATAGGTAAGATAATGGTTTGGATTATAGAGATGGTGAGGAAGAAGGGAGTTGGGGGTGGGGGAATTATGATATACATATAAAAAAAATTTACATTCTCTCAAGAGGTTTCAAGCCCAACAAACGCATAGCATTACCAAGAGTAACACGAGCACAATAGTACATTAACAAACGAGCATCAGCAAGTTCAGGAGCAGCACCACGAACCCATAAAGCTTCAAAACAAGCAGAAATTTCATGAGATAATTTGAAAGCATAAGTAACTACATTACATGGTTCCAAACCATTCATCAAACTACGAACAAGATCAGGGTATTGAGCAACGGTACGCAAAACTTCAATAGCTTCAGGTTCAGTCAAAAGTTCCACATCTGCATTAGGATTAATAGTCAATCCACTCTTTCGTTCAACAGACATCAAACGAGCATGAGCATATTGAATATAAGGTCCAGTGTCACCTTCAAAGGAGAACATACGGTTACGATCAAATTCATAATTCTTAATACGACGAGCTGAATTATCTTGAATCTTTACACCCGATAAACCAATTTCATCAGCAACCTTTTCGGGTTCTGCTACTTCATTATATTTAACTTCATTCTTACGCATGACCTCATGCATAATATCCTTGGCTTCATCCAAAATATCTTCCAAAAAGACAACAGTTCCTTTACGTGTAGACATGCCTTGCACCATACCGAAATTAATATGTTCTACCTTGTTAGCAAAGTCATATTTCAATAATTCCAAAGTCTTGAACAATTGTTTTAAATGTAAATCTTGTTGTGCAGCAACAACATAAATCATCTTGTCAAATTTATATTTTTCATAACGTTCCAAAGCAGCACCAATATCACGGGTCAAATAAAGCGTGGTACCATCTCGTTTTTGAACAATGGCTTTTTCCAATTTGTATTTCGTCAAATCAATAATTTTGGCACCATCTGAATCTTCCAAAATACCACATTCTTGTAATTGTTTCAAAGCACGTTCCATACCATCGCCTACTTGAGATTCACCTGAATAAACATCAAAGTGAATATTCAAACGAGCATAGACTTCCTTATATTTGACAATGGATAAATCACGGAATCGACGCCAAAGAGATAAGGCTTCTTCTTCTCCTTCTTCCATCTTTTTGAAATAAGCACGGGCTTCATCATGAATCGTAGGATCGGCTTCAGCATCACGATTGATCTTGACATAGACTTCATATAAATGCTTGATAGGATCGGCTTCTAAAGCTTCTTCATTACCGTGACGAGCGAAACCCACAGCCAATAAACCATATTGTTTACCCCAATCACCAAGATAATTCATAGCAATGGTTTCCCAACCATTGGCATCATAGACATTACGAATAAAAGCACCAATAATAGTGGAACGCAAATGACCGGCGTGGAAAGGTTTGGCAATATTAGGTGAAGAGAATTCAACAATAGCGCGTTTACCTTGATCCAATTTGTTTTTACCATAATCGAATCCAAATTTAGCAGCCATATCCACGGTCTTTTTCACTAATAATTTAGCATTGATACGGAAATTCAAAAAGGGTCCAACAGCAACAGCAGATAAGATATGATCATTGGGTTGGAATTGTTTAGCCCATTCTTGAGCGAATTGAGCAGGATTTCCCTTGACACGTAATCGAGGTACAGCAATGGCTAAATCACCATTTTCTAAAGAACGAGGTAAATCCAATGCATCAAAAAGTAACTTGGTATCTACACCTGAAATTTGATTCATTTGTGTTGCAATCACATTCTTGAATACATCCATGACGTTTGTTTCAGGTGAAGTACCAGGAAGTTGAGGAACTGTATCTAATTTAGCAGGTGCTGCACCAGCAGCAATTTCTTCACCTAAAATCAAAGCAGCTTCCGTGACAGCCCATGAATGGGGTGTAGGTAAATTAGCAGAGTGTAAAACACCCCAAGCTAAAGCATCGACAAGTTGAGGTGTATCATTGAGTAAATATTTTGTTTGTTGTTGTTTTAAGAGTTGTTGAATAAGTGTAGGTTCTTGAGTTAAGATAATATCAACAAGTCGGGATACGTTTTGAGATGAAGCCTCGGTTTCATTTATCAAGTTATATGAACGAATGAGATAACGAGCGACGGATGGTGTACCGGTAATAGTGACTTTATCATTGACTTTTAATGTAGGTTCAACAGCATCACGTGTAGGTTGAAGTTGAATAGATTCTTTTAATTGAACATTAGAGGCAATAATAGCCAAAAGTTGAAATGGAATAGCATTCACGGGAACGGTTAAGTTCATCGTGTGTGTGTATATATATAAAAAGAGTAGTGTAAAGAAGAAGGGGGGTGAAGGTTTAACTTTTTTTTTTGTTAAGAATGCGAAAAAAGTGGGGAGTCCAGAAAAAGGAAAATGAGTCATTGAAATAAGCCACATTTAAGGATATGCTAACTAACTGCAATTTTATGCAAAGAAAAAAATTGAACCGTGCGAAAGTTTTAATATTAATTAGTTTTAGGTTTCTGTTTATCTCTTATATTTTATAATGATGATAACAATAATACTAATCCTTTTGATTCTGTTAATGAAATCAGATACATCGGTTTCACTAATACTAAGTATATCATGGGATACGTAAGAGAAAAAACTTGGGTGAAAATGACTCATTCTTGTTCACAATAATAAGTCAATTCCACCACACAATATATAATATATAAAAAAAACTTTCTCACATGACGAAATACTAAAAATGAGTATGTCAAAAACATTAAGCATTTATTTACGTTAATTTTTACACCCTATTTACAATTATAAAACTTTTAGATACGAATAAAAAAGTTTACTTTTGCAATCACTTTTATAATATGCAATTGGGTCAATCCTAGTATCTTACGTATGTACTATGATTTTGTAAAAAGAAAAAAAAAAACCAAAAAAAAAAAAATATCCCAGTCATGACCCAGGTAAGAAGACATTTGTCAAAAAATTAATAATAATCATTCTTAGTTTAATTCAACCTACGTATAAAGATTTTTTTTTTCATAAACCACTATGTCAATAAGCTCTCTAATCATGTGTTTAAATTATCATTGTAAGGGAAAAATAGGATCTCTATTTTATTATTATTATTAAATTTCACTTGATTATCTAATTAAAATAAAAAAATATATCATTTGCTGCGCGAGGAGAAGAGACGAAAATGGCGGGGGTGCTGTAAAATGACTCGTTTATATAATATATAATCAAGAACATTTAATTAAGAAAACTGATCATTTTACTAATTAGTTATCATAGCGACATAACATAGCAACATATATAAATAGGTTACCATAACAATATACTTGTTAGTTAAAAAAAATCAAATCTTTTAAAGACAGGAAGCAAAGAATTTATTTATTTTTTTGGTGTAGCCATCAAAATTGTTCCTTGTAACACCAAAAAAAAACCAACAACGTGGTACAAAAAGAAAGGTGATACAGAATCATTTATTGTCTTAAAAAATGATGACAATTTCTCCACATGATTTTTTTTTTCTTCATCGGCTAATCGTTCGGATTTTTTTTTTTTTGAAACAAAGTGCAAAAAAAAAAACCATACAAGTTTATTAAATTCCATCCTTTTACTTCTAATATATAAATAGAAAGCACACACACACACACAAGCACACAAAATAGAATAAAAAGAATAGTGCATAGTCAAATATTTATTCTTTTTCTAATAATACATATATTATAAAAAACAAACACGCAACTTTTTTTTGTATAACCCAAGAAGACAATAAGCTTTTTTTTTGAGTGAGGAAAAAAGGTCCCTCATTCTCTTTTTTAATGTGATAATTATTATATATCTCTAATAACCCCATGATATTTTAAAAAAATGGGGGGGGGGGAGGGGAAGACGTGGGGTTGATTTTGATGTCCATTATTATTTATCATGCATCTTTTTCTTACTGCAGATTTGGGAAATAAGTTAAAGAACAAAGGTTCCAAGACACCCTCTCTCTCTCTTTTTTTTTTTAATGCCCTGAAACTAGTGCGTATTGAATTCATTTCACTCTAGTATGGTTTATATGTCTAATGTGTCTGTGTGGATTTAATTGACAATAAATCATTAGGTTCTCTTCTAAAAAAAGTAATCGAAATAGAAAAAAAAGAGAGAGAGGGAGAGAAAGAGTCTTTCCTTGTTCGGTAGGTGCCTTGAGTTACGAAATTTATGAAACAGTATGTCATACCTACTTTCTATTATTATGCGGTTATTCAATTCGAATTAGTTTTTTTGGGTTTCTACCTTTTCCTTTTCTTCTTTACCCTCTCTCCCTCTTTTTTTAACTTTCCCTTTCACCCCCTCCTTCTTTTTTTATTCTCCTTTTTTGAACTGTGATAATATATAACTTTTGTGTGTTGGATTGGTGCTTTTGTCTGTATAGCTGTGGTAAAAAAAAATTATACATATCCCTCACCATTAAAAACTTTCCACGCCCCTTTTTTTTCTAGACTTCTTGTTCTTTCCTTTTTGTTATCTCTAACTTTTTCTCTTCTTCTTTCTTACAAACTCCCGCTTCCCCCCCCCCTCTTTTTGTCTTTTTTTTACACCAACCAAAAAAACATAACCAAAAAAAGTTTATTTCTAAGGGTCTAAAGAAGAAGCCTATATAAAACTTTCTCAGCTTCTTTTGTAACGGCTTTAAAAGATAACAAACTTTTTTTCCCCTTTACACCATTCCAAAAGAAACCCAAAAAAAAAGACGTAATGGTGACTTCAAGTGATAACAATGTCGTGGACAACAACACTCGTTTACAAAAGATAACAAAAGTGTCAGAACAACAACCATTGTCAAACGAGTTCATTCATTTACACAATGACAATAGTCATAGTGATAAAACACCTTCACTATCATTATCTTCGTCCGAGCAAACTCAACAAGATAATATAAATAGTCATATAACTATGGAACAAAAACCACGTCCAGTAACTCATGTTCGACAATTATTCGTTGGAAATGTAAATGGTTGAAAACTTTATTATGATTTTATTATTTTTATTTTCGTGGATATGATCTTATATATAAATATATATTCATTAGCTGATATATTGCATTACATATGTATATGGAATAGCTTCCTTTTCGAGTACGATGGCAAGATTTAAAAGATTTATTTCGTAAAGCTGGTAACGTTCAACGAGCCGATGTTGCTTTAAGTTTTGATAATCGAAGTAAAGGTCATGGAACTGTATTATTTGCAACAATACAAGATGCACAACGTGCTATTGGTAAAACCTTCCCCGCTCCTTTTAATATTTTATAGATAATATGAGAGAGAGAGAGAGAGAGAGATTGGAGGGAGAGGGAGACGGAGAGGGGGACGGGGAGACGGGGAGACGGGGAGAAAGGAGCGAAGAGGAACTTAATTATATGCATATAAGAGAGTAATTGTATAATTATATTCATCCATTTAAAAATATGGTTATATATGTAATAGACATGTTACACAATTACAAGTGGCAGGGTCGCGTTTTAGAAGTCCGAGAAGATCGTGGGTTTATTGAATTATCATCAAATATACAACGTAATAATCATCATCAACCTCCTATTCATTTCTTACCGCAATTACAACAACAACAACAGCAACACATAATACCAAATACTATACGTATTCATCATCAAAATCATCCTATGGAAAATAACAATAAAAATATGGAGGTAAAAGATAAAATATATAAAGTAAAAAAGGTATGAGAGAGGGGGATAAAGATAGAGAAGAAAAATTTAACTTGGTTTCATGCGAATTTCTAGATTATTCAAGGAGGCAGACAGTTATTTGTTGGCAATGTAAATTGGAAGAATATGATTAGAAAAATGAATGAGGGAAGGAAGAAAAAAAAACAAGAGGTTTATTAACAACATATATATGTATTTAGTTACCTTTTCATTGTCAATGGCAAGATGTCAAAGATTTATTCCGTAATGCGGGGAATATATTACGAGCGGATGTCGTACAAGGGCCTGATGGTCGTAGTAGAGGATTTGGAACAGTTTTATTTGCTACATATGAAGATGCAAAAAAAGCAATGGGTAAGTGATATACATATCTAAGATAATTTTTAATATATAATGAGACTTATTCATATTTTTTTTTTAGCAATGTATGATGGATTTGAATTTCATGGACGTCAATTACGGGTTCATTTCGATAAATTTGCACCGGGTCCGCCTGTATCACATCACCACCACTCACAACAATCATTAACACAACAACAACAGCAACAACAACGATTTACATTACCTACAGTACCAGCAACAGCAACATCATTACAACCTAGACCTAATTTTCCGCCATACATCCCTACTTTATCACATCATCATTCATTACAATATACTCATCATTTACATCCTCTTCCTCCTCCACTTCCATATCCAATAAATTATCCACCCATCACGGCTGCCGCAAATGTTCCTACAGCAACTGCAACATCTTTCTCACCGCCACCATTACCAACCATGCCTCTTGCTGAGCCTACTACACCATTTGTACCATCTACTACTACTACCATGAATAACAATCTTACACATGATACAGCTTTATTACAACAACATCTTTTATCACTGGATGATAATACTCGAGCACGACTTTTACAACATCCATTCCAAAGTCCATCAAACACAAATTCACCCCATTATTTATCATTGGGTAGTAATTCAGAGCCACAACAACAACAACAACAACAACAGGTTTATTTGACCCATCCTTTTACTACAGTAGAAGATCAACAACCTTCTTTTCCATCATTTATACATAATAATGACACCACTACGAACCTTCCGATGAATAATAGTTCTCTTTTAGTAGGATCAAGAATGAATCATAATATGACACCCATGGCTGAAACTATGTATTCATCTTCTTCTAATGAAACGACACCTTCTACTGATTTACGTTCATGTTCTTCTTCTTCCAATTTATTTACAATACACCATCCGTGGGCTCCTCCTCCCCTACCATCCACTCAACCGTTAATACCACCATCTCAACATTCATACCTTGAATCAACTCATGTTGATACAAATGATGTATTTTTTTCACCACCCCCTCCAAAATCATCTTCTCTTCCAATGAGTCCTGATGAAGATCATCAACATCTTATAGATGCAGTTAAAATAATGACATTATCCAATGGTTCAGCTGGTCTGACTACTCCAACAACACAAATAACAACAAAAATGGCATCTGGTAATAATAATAATAATAATAATAGTGGTAAAGATACAGATGACATGACAACTACGACAGCACCTCAAACAACATTAACATCAAGTAGTGTATGGGAACCATTAAGTGGATTCAAGTATTAAAAAACTTTCCAAGAATAAGTTATCGTATTAGGAGGAGGGGGGAAAGGATAGAATGGACGTTTTTTTTATAATCAAGAAGAAGAACGATTGGGTGGTTTATTTCTATTATTATTTTTACGTTGAAAAATGTGTCTTTTTTTTTTTTTGTAATATTTTTCTTTTCTGGGGTTCGAGTTGTGTAGGTGTGTATGTATCTTGAAGGAGGGGATTTTTTCTTACGCATGTTTTTATTTTTTTAATTCGAGTCTTTATCTTTATTATAATTATATTAAGTATATTATTTATTATTATTATTATTATTATTATTTATTTGTATGTCATTAGTAAAATTTATTTCTCTACAATATTATTATTTATTAATTATTATTCATACAATTTTTATTATTATTATTTGTTTGTTTATATTTATACAACTTTTTATTTTATTTTATATCATCCACCCATTATCTCATGATAGTGGTTATATATAAAAATAAGAAAGATCCCCCTTCTGCATTCATTACATGACCCGTGGCCTTTTTGATCCTCTATCACCTTCGGTATCATCATCATCATCATTACTTCGACTTGTCTTTCTAAAATTTCGTGTCGCTATTTGATGTTTAGGATCTTCTTCTTCTTCTGGATCGTCTTGTTGTTGTTCTGTTGTACTACTTATCAATACATCAAGATTAATCTTGAAATCACGTGCTGTACTACGTTTCATATATTGCATTAAGTCCTTATTTGATTTACGTGTCAATTGAATTAATTGTCTTTCAAATTCTTCTACTTCATAAATTAATTTTGGAATCATTTTTGAATCTCGAAGAATTTTTGCTTTTTCCTTGATATTTTTAGATTTATTAGAATGCCCCGTCGTTGCTTTTCCTTTTTTCTTGTTTTTAGTTGAGTCCGTGAAATGGGTTCCATCTGTAAGACCTTCTTGACCATGGATCATTAAGAATTGATACATTTTATCAGTGACTTCGGTACCAGCAATATTAATCATAGATGTAAAATCATCTGATATATATTTAGGTCGAGCATTAATTTTCTATATACCCCAACCCAAAGATGAAAATCATGTCAATATATATATTTATATTTTTGTTATTCATTGAATACAATGAGTAAATGGTTCTTCTTCTTCTTCTTCTTCTGGTAATAGTTACATATTTTGTAAGAGCGGATAATGTTTTGTATGTTTTAATCAATGTTTTAATCAAGTATTCAGCATGTTGTCCCATTAGTACGGCTTTTGTAAATTCACTTGTAACGTTCAAATAAGCCTTTATACGTTTACATACGACATTCTCGAATTCTTGTACATTTTCAACCTCTGTTGAAGCTACATATATAAAGTCAATAAGTTTAGAAATTAATAAACGTCACACGTCCAAATATATCAAGATTATTTTTTTTTTACCAGCAAGTTTAAGTCGACCAATACACCATAACATATCATCATAAAGTTGTTCCATAAAAGATAATAGGAGTAAAGTAATTGAATGAGCTGTTTTTTGATTTATCATCAAATACTGTACAGGAGGTCGTTCTTCTTCTTCATCTTCTTCTGATAATAAACCCACTTCATCCATAATATCTCCATGAAGTACATGAAGGTCTTGAGAAATATATACAATAGTTATAAAATCTTGAATTTCAGCACATAAATGAATTTGTAATTGAATAATTTGTTTCGCAAGATTAATTTCTTCAAGAGGTCGTTGTTTAATCATAGATCCAAGCCAATCTGTCATATATCCTGCACGTTGTCGAAAATCTTTTCCATCTTTATTCATACGATTGGATAAGAATGTGATCACTTGCATTAATTTTGCAGCTTCTTTGTATAGGGGTGTACGATCACTTAGGTATTTGGTCATGATTTCCTTTTTTGTTTATATCCATTATGCAAGTTGTTTTTGTTGTGTATGCGTTTTGTTAATATACATAAAATAAATAAATATAATTTTTTTTTTTTGCCTCTTTACCTCTAATATCCTTACGACATTAAAAATGACAGTATTGATATTTTCTCCATTTGAAGTATTAATATTTTCAGCAATAATATCCATGGAAGCAGGTGAATTCGTTAATGATGAATAAAAATATTCGAGTCGATTAGGCCATAATTGTAATACAGTCTCAAAGATATTTTTAAACGCATCCCAAATGGATTCCAATACTGATACTTGTCCCTGCAGGGTTTTTATTTTTTTTTTGCAAATAAACAAATAAATACGTAATGAACTTAATATTACATTAAAAAAATAAAATAAACTTACTTTTTTAGGTTGATGGAGAACAAAACTACTATCACTATCTTCGGTTTTTAAAATATCCATGCATATTTTACCTAATTCTATACATCGTTGAAAACTACGTTCTTGAATGCTCGTTCCTTGTGTCGTCTATATAGTAAATAGAACAAAAAAAAACGGATCATAGTAATAATTATATATTATTGAGAGAAAAAAAAAGTTAGTGTTTTTTATTTATGTAAAATGGGTATGAAAATTTAACAAAAACCCTTAATTGATATCATCCTTCCCCCCCCCCTTTCGAACATATACACACAAGGGGAAAACAGGATTCCATTTTCGTCACCATTTTCTTCTTCTTCTCCGAGAACAGTTGATATCACAATGTATTAATTACCTTTTTAAGTGCCGTTTGGATACTCAATACAATATAATGTACATAGCCAATATCGCCACGTAATGCTCGAATAGGTCTTTGAATACTTCCTTCAGTAAACATACGTCGTGTGACATCTGTCAAGAACTCTAATGATGCTACGGAATATTCCGCTTGCATAGCCGTACTTTTACGTCCTATATAGGATAACCCATGATTTATAAAAGTTATTTTGGGTTAGTAAATATTCACTGAATAGGGTTGGTAGGATGACTTTATTATATATTCCCCCCCCTCCTCCATGAATATATCCTATTCACCTTTATCAGCAAAAGGGGATCCTTCTTTTAACAACGCAGCTGTTTCCATTCGTTTCTTAAAGATAGTTAAAATGGTTTGAAATGATTCCAAAGTATCTTTTCTTTCAAAATATTCATATTCCATGGCGGCCTAATTAGACACAAATGAATTAGAATTAGAAAAAAAAAGTCCATTTTTTTTTGGGTGGGGTGGGGGGATTCTTGTGTAATAGATATCACAGATACATTTTAATGTATATAATTATCTTTTTACCACAATACATTAAAATGACTTACTTCATAAGTGCCTTGTAATAACCCAGCATAAATATTATTTCGCATACCAACATGGGTTGCCAAATCAAAATCGGCCGTTTTATCCAATTCATAATCTTCCAGATCTGATTTTGAAAGTCGAAATACAAGTGAAGATAAATCTTCTCGACATTGTGTTACTTGATCTGAAATGACTGAACTTGTTGTCGTAGTATCCATATTATTTTTTTCCAAGTTTTGTAAAGTTTTAAATAAACTGGAAAGTAATATATGGATAGGTTCGACTAATTTGGGAACATCACTACTTTCTATACACATATCCAATCGAATTGGTGTGATCATACCATGATCTTTTTCATAAATGCGTTGAAACTAAAAAAAAAAAAAATATTACCATCCGTTACGGGAGGATTAGATGTATGTATGAACTAAGTTCGTATAGGTTATATAAATAAATCAAGACTTTTATGTACCTGTGCGTAGAGAATTTCGAAAATATCAGCTGTAATATCTCGATGTTCAGATAATGAGGCAAGACCTTTATATACTGTAGCTCGAATTTCAGCTTGTTGATTAAAACAACGTCGTAATAATCCTATATAGATATTGAATAGTTCATGAGTTTTCGTTCTAAAAAAATAAAAATAAAAATAAAAAAGGATTACCTAGAATTTCAAATGCAATTCCTTGTGAAGGATAAATAGAACGTTCTTGTTCAGTGAATACATTGGATAAAAGTGAAAGAAAACCATTCACAGAAACCATTCGTCCATTCAAGTCCCTAAAAGAAAAAGAAAAACATTGAATTATTTTATAGGCTATTCGTAACGTGGATTAGCATTTAAGTTATTTACTTACTTTGCATACATGCTTTTACGTAAAACAAGCATCAAACCATCACGAAATTGAGCATTTTTATTTGCTACAGGTTGAAGAGCTTTAAGTAATCGATCAGCTGTAGTATATGGAAGTAATGAAAGATAATCTAAAGTATCTCGTAACTAATCAAGAAATTTCTTATTAATATATATCCCTTTTTTTTTTTTTGAAAAACTTATATATATGTGTGTGTATACGTTACATTCGTAGTATAAGGCTCAATAGTAAAATAATCATGAGCAATAATTTTTTCCAATATATCAAGAAAGTGTGTTGTACTGGGTGAATGTGATACAATACGAGCTGTAATTTGATCCAAGATTTCAGATCGAACAATTTTATGCAACTAAAATTATAGAATGAGTTGAAGATTATTTCTCAATCATTTTTTTTTTTTGTATATGTGAGCAGGTGTGAACAGTATTTTTTTTTTTTACCTCAAACATTTTTATCAAGATATCTTTTCCTAATAAAATAACATTATCGATTGGACTATGTTTATTCTTATTAATCACAGGAGGAGGAAGTACTAATCATGATAATATATATAAAATGATTAATTTTCTCATATAAATGTATATATATATATGATATTGTTTAGTGTGAATTGATTTACCAGAATTATCGGTAGCGATAGTAGTGGGTCTACTAGCTGCAAAACCTTGAGAGGAAGCAAAATCAATCAATAACATGGCAAGTTGTGTAAGTGGTTGAATCACTTGATCCCATCCATGTTCTGAATTTTTTGCAATTTCGATCATGACTTCATGTAATCGATTACCATCAATACGTGAAAACTCTATATACATATAAGAATAATAATCATAAATAATCTAAATATTTATGTATAAAAGAAAAAGATTTACTTACGTGAGATCCAGTTACATTGTTTCAATTTATCACTATCTTTGTAAACAGTAATAATAGTGGATCTTAATAAGTCAAATATCTATAAACCCACCAAATATATATATATACAATAATAAGTCTTCTATTTATTCACGCGCATCATTATCCCCCTTGAAAATAAATACGAACCAGATCTTCTAAACGATGAATTCTGGCTGCTGATAAAAGACATGCAACCGGAAATGTTTCTAATGCATGACTTTTATCGTTTTTAACATATTTGATAAGCTCTTTACCGAGTTCTTGATCTTGTTTAATGGCAAATGACATATGTAACATAACGGTTCCTTCCATTCTTCGAAAACTAAATAACTCATTTCAAATTTAAGTATTTATATGTTTCACTTTCCCCCCCCCCATCCTAATCCCAACGTTTTTTTTTTTATTTACTATAGTTTACTTTGGTGTAGCGGCAATCTCAGAGGCATATTCTTTTAGTGTTAGAAAATGTTGACAGATACTACTAATAATTTCTTTCTTCATACCCTATAGTTTCAAAATAAAAGTCAATCTTTGTCCATTTTCTTTATATATTAGAAATCATATCCACTATTTTAGTTATACTATTTACCTTTCGTGATAAGAGTAATAATTGGTATACAAAAGGGGGTGTTTCATCTACATCAAGTTCTCCAAGTTCTCTAAAATAGGATAAGTAAAATTTTCAGTCCCCCCCCCTCAGCAGTTTATGCTTATAAAAATATAATAGAATAATAATTTCAACTTACTTAATAATCCGTTTACAAACTTTATTCAATTGTGAAGATGATAATTCCATTTCATTGAATACAGATGCAATACTAATAGCCGATGCTTGATGCCATGTAGCTGTTAAGAGTCGATCTATAATATCATCTGCTTGATGATCTGTTGCTGATAAAACATTCCATATTTTAGAAAATAGTTCAAATAATCGTGATTGAACTTGAACTTGATTTTGTACAAAAGAAGTAATTTCGATTGCAAATTCATAGAGTGTCGTTGAATCTAATGTATCCACTTCGGGTAATAATAAATTGAATACATGCGTTGCTTGTTTTGCTCCTGATTCAGTATCTTTACTTAACCTAAAATAAAATGACAATTTTAGACAACTTGTATTGTTAGCTTCCCCCCCCACATATATATACGTAGTTACCAATGGATAGCTTCTTTAAATACCAAGATACGACGATATACACATGCTTCACTATGTGTTACAGGCGAGCCTGTTTTTAGATATATTAATAATAATTATTTTACTCGAGCTATGAATATTTTCTTCTTCTTTTTTTTTACCAGCAAGAATGCCTTGAATAAAGAGCATGGGATCAACATCGTCATTTAAATCTTTAGAATTTAATCGAGATTGAATCGTAGATGCAATCTAGAATTGGGAAGAAGAAAAAAAAAAGAATATGGGAGATTGTCGGTTCAATAGATTAGCTTCGCTCTCTTTTTCGTAGCACTCATACAACAAGAAAGTCAATAAATATATATATATATACTTCTTCATTAGACTGCTGGTTAAGATAGTTAACAAGATTTTCTTTATCTGATCCCTTCAAGAGTTTAATAACTGAATATTCCATAATTATAAAAACGCGAAAAAAAAGGGGGAAAGCGCGTCTTTATTATTTTTAATTGTTGTCAATAAAAATTAAAGCGCGTTTCAGGACTTTTTTCTAAATTTAGTAGGCATTCGTATTATGCGATTTTATACATAATTCGTCATCTACCAAGTTTAAAAAAAAAAAGCCCTTTTTTTTATTTTTTATTTTTCACACTTTTATTTACTGGGATTTATTCAAAATCATGGCAAGTTACTTTGGTATGTAGCAAAAAAGTGTTCTCTTCCATTACAAATAAAAAAAAAACTTTTTCTATATTTAACCCTTGCCACTTCCAAATTGCTTGTTATTCTATTTAGATGATCTTAATATTAAAACAACAAACAATAGTCGACGACAACAACACTATAATGTAGATTTGGATGATTTCATGGGTCATTCACCTTCATCTAGTCAGCGAACTCATATAGATCCAACTCATAATTTACAACAATTGATGCAAACAGCACAGTAAGTTTTTTTTTTTTTTCGAATGAAACAAGTACCTTTTTTTCTTAAAAATAATAAAATAAAGTGGGTTACTCAATGAAGAAAAATAGGTTTTTTAGTCAATTTCGAGATCAAATGCAAGCAACAGGTAATCGAGATCAAGAAGAATTTCTTGATGACCTTGTTTCACAATTACTTGAAGAATCACAAAGTAATGCCAAAGGTCCACCACCCGCTTCTGACCGGTTTATTCGATTACTTCCAAAGGTCAAATCAAGTCAAATAGATAGGTAAAGTAATAACAATAAATGAGGAGGAAGAAAGATGATAAAGAGAATAACTGATTATTCTAAATCCGAAATTGGGGTGTTTATTATTTTAAAAAGTGATGAAACTTGTATTATCTGTAAAGATAATTTGAAGAACAGTGAAAGCAGCGTAACTCAAATGCCATGGTAAAATTATTTTTTTTTACGAATATTTAAGTATGAGGGAATAGAGTGAAAATCGGGGGTTGTTGAAGTATAATTGTAATAACTATATCTAATCTATACTATGTATAGTGGGCATTATTTTGATCGAGAATGTTTAGTACCTTGGTTAGAATTACATCATACATGTCCACTATGTCGATTTGAAGTAGAAACAGAACAAAAAGTAAAAGAGGAAGAAGAAGAAGAAGCAAGAGATTTTATGTATGGTTAAAGTTTTTGTTTTTTTTTACGCCACACTACATAATAATTATTCATATACGTCCTATTACTACTATTTTACCCACACAAGTTATTATTATTAATATTACCCGCTCCCCGTATTATTATTTTTTTTTATTGTTATTAAATTTGGAATAAAAAAAAAGAAAGAAAAGAATGATCGTTGTTGGGTCATATTATTGTGGGTTACTATAGTGATGATAAAACTAACTTGTTTGATTACCCATCTCAAGGTAAATTTTGATTGCTATGGTGATGATAACCATACCAACACTAAACTTATTCCTTAAAAATTGATGGCAAAAACTACATTACTTTGTTTCTCTCGCTCTCTTTTTTTTTTCTTGGTATTGTAAAAAGTGAAGTGGTCATATGCATTTCGTGCATCTCCTTAGAACATTATTATGCATTACTGCCTTGGCAAAAAAAAAAAAAAAAAGTTTTTTTTTCATTATAATATGGAAAAATAAACTGCATAATACATAAAAAAAAGTTGCATCGGTAATATATATTTTCAAAACCAGGATTCCAAGAGGGAAACTGGAACGTAAAATGATTTGTCATGGGCTAATGTTACGTATGTATACTATTTATTTATATGTATAGAGAATGATAACTTTTTTCATATTAAAAAATCATGAGTACGTACATAAAATTTACTAACGTGAGCGTTTTACTCTTATTAATAAATGAACGGCAGCTCTTACATTTTTATTTTGTTTTCCCTTTTTGGAAGAGCTTTTCATATAACATTCCTTAATTTTTTTTTAAAAAAAAAAGAGAAACGTATTATAGTATAGTATATTATTATTATTTTTTTTATTTTTATTTTTATTTTTACTGTTCATTACTGTAAAAAAAAAAGGATCTATATTTTAAATAATTTATCAATTTGATATTTAAAATGACAGGTGGGGGTAGTCCAAATGAATTAAAATAGTGGGGACCCCAAAAAAAGAAAAAGAGGGCAGTAACGGGATTGCCAATCCGAAATATGTGTGTGTGTGTGTGTGGCACTTGTTAAAATCTAAATGTATCATTTTTCGTGTTTTATGAATCACGGGTTTTATTTTTTTTTTTCTGTTATCATGCATAATATTGCTGCGTGATTGTAAATAATTATTATCATCTTTGTTGTTAGTTGCAGCACAATTTACTTTGTTTTTATAACAAAACAAAACACAACATTAACTGTAAAAAAAGAAAAGAGTTACTTTGAATTACAAATAACAAATAATAATTAAAATAGTGTATATAAAAAGTAATTTGATGATGATAATAAAATGATGATGATGATGTGTTATGTTTATGAAAATGACTACGCGTATTATTTTTCTTCAAAGGAATGTCGTTATTATTATTATTTTTAATCAATCCCGAATACGTACATCCGAGTGGATTTATTTTATCGATCCAATATTTTAGTTCATAGATTTATTATGGATTCTCTTTCATATTATTTATATTATAATTATGCATATATAGAATTATAATTTATTTATTTTTTACTCTTTTATCCCTCGTTTTCTTTTACATTTGAAAGTAGAATACGTAACAAAATAAAAAACATACTTGTTTTTTTTTTTGGGGGGGGGAAAGGGAGGATGTGTTGAAAGGTATTACGTGTAAAAGAGAGAGATTGAACAGTATCTCAAGATATACATATAAAAAGAAAAGCAAGGAGAAAGAAGAATCTCCTCAAGTCTGTGTACTCTCTCATTTTCTCATATAGATCATTGGTATGTCTTTTTTACAATAATGAAATGAGAAACTCCCCCCCCCTCCCCCTCCCCCTTACCCGTTACTTTTCAACTTTTTCTTTTGTAAAAATATAAAGATAATAAACAAGAACCACATTTTCATAATATGACAAATGGAAAAAAAGGTTAAAGAGCAGCGATAATTCCCCTTGTTTATTCTTTCTATCAATCTCCTATAATCCATCCATCCTCCCCCCCCCAAAAAAAAAAAAGAATATTTACAAGTAGTATATTTATTTACGTCAAAAAAAAAAAAGTGATTACAGTAAGAAGACTAAAATAAAGAAAGTTGAATTCGATATATGCAAACAACTTAATACTATCTGAATGTTCTAATTGAGTTACGTACGTAGCAACGAAAAAGAGAGAGAGTATGAAAGATAATGCATATTTATGTACGTGACATATTATTATTGTTCTTATTATAAATACATTTTATTTATTTTTTTAATTTACGTATCTCATTTTGTTTTTTTTTTTTAGGCCTGGAATGCTTTCTGATGTGTAAAGTGCGGTTACCAACAATTTGGTTGTTGTTGTTTTCACTTTTTTTTTTTTTTTTTTTTTTTTTTGCCAATGATAGAAATAAGTGACATATAAAAAAAAAACTAGTTTTAGAAAATTCCTTATTGAACCTTTTAGTTCCCTTTAAGAAAAGAAAAAAAGAAGTTAAAGGAGATAATAAAACGTAAGTTTTTACATTTCATTTCTCAAAATTTATTCATAAAACATCATTCTATATCATCCATAAACAAATAAATTCTTTAGAAGTAATAATCATTTTCTTTTTGACAAATATAAACAAAATCCCCATCCTTTGTTTATATAATAATAAAATGAGTGATGATAAATAATGTGCTACATCTTTTATTATAAACAACAACAATAATATATGTCAAAACAATTGATAAATAGAGAAGCGCAGCATATATATAAATAAATTGTAATCCGGTCCAAATATATATAACAGGGACTAATGACATTTCAAAAGTACAAAAGGATGTGGGGGGAGGGATGAGAGATGTTAAAAGGATGATGATTATTATTGGGGGGGGGAGGGGCGTAAAGAAGAAAAAAAAACAATCAAAAAAGAGAGTGTGTGCATTGCGGGATGATCTTTTTCCTTTTCATCACTATTATTAACCATATATTCATACTATATAAATTATTATTATTATTAAATAGTTTGTTTTCGAAAGGAAAAAAGGAAAATTACTAGTTACTATTACTATTGCTATTACCACCAGGAAAAAAATTATTACTATTATTACTACTACTACTACTACTACTACTACTACTACTACTACTACTATCACTATATACTTAAAAATACTTGCTTATACTTTATCGATCTTTTTAGCAAAATGTTTATATATATATATATATATATAATGATTAAAAAAAAGAGTACATACTAACAATGACATATTATATCTTTCCCCCTCTTCCCTCCCTTCCCCTTTATATTCCTCTTTTTACTTTTTCTAAAAAAGAGAGAGAGAGAAATAAAGGGGAGGGGGGAAAGGGAGAGTTAACAAAATTTCCCGCCAAAAAATAATAACAATATCAATCAATCATGAAAGATTTAGAAAGAAAAAAAGTGAGGGAGTATAAAGTTCGAGAGTGAGAGTATAAGCTAAGGAAAAGCGAGAAATGGGATAAGTGATAATAATGGTCGACTTTGATGAAGTTTTTTTTTGGGGGGTGAGGAGGGGGAGGGGGATAAAGTGGAGAACTATAATATAAAGAGAGAAAAAAAAAAGGGGGGGGGTTATGGAAAAACTAAAAAAGTGATCCGGAACTCATTAGGTATTTACTTCATATATGTGGGCGAGTATGCTATATGTCATGTATATGTATCTATCTGTTTATATAATTCTTATATATATATTGTCAGGGTAAGAGTCACAACAACAACAACAACAACAAAATAATTGATCAACTATATTATTACGTACCGCATAACATACATAAATATATGCTATGTATATTATTTATGTGTTATGGATGGAATAGAGTGCATATAAGTGTATATCTATGTAAATATCAGTAAGAGAGAGAGAGAGAGAGAGAGAGTAAAAGGTGAATGTTAGTATTTATATCTTAAATGTGATAAAATGGATAGATGAAAAAATTATAATTTAGCTCACAGTCCACTTCAAATGAGTGCGTCTTATGTTAATGCTTTATGTTTAAGCTTACCTTTTTTTTTTTTTTTTTTAATTGCAACCTCTTCTTTTTTTTCTTTTTTTTTTCTTTCTCTTTTACTTTTTTAACACACAAACGTTTCTTTTCTTTTCTTTTTTTTTTCCAACAACAACAACAACAAAAAACTTTCTTCTCTTTTTTTTTTTTTTTTTGTACATAAAACAAATTTTTCTTTTTCTTTTTTCTTCTTCTTCTTCTTGTTTTGTTGTTGCAAATGACCACACAGATTGATACGACTTCTTCAACTACAACACGTATTTTTGCTTGCACTCAGTGTCCAAAAAGTAATTATATTGAACCAAAGATATAATATTGCATAATGACATTCCTTTCCCTTTTCTTTTTATTCTCGTTACTTTATATATTTCAAAAAAAAAAACTAACTTTCTTTTTCTCTCTCTATTATTTCATCATCGAAAATTAATATTAAATTTTTACAAATAAGTTTTTGCCACGCGATCTAATTTGTAAGTTTTTTTTTTTTTTTGTGTTGATGCGTTCCATACTATTTTATTTCCTTCCCCCATTATAGAAAAGCAAAAGGAAAAATAATAATAATAATAATAGAAAGAGTCAAATATCAGACCGTCTTTCCTTTTTTTTTGCTTTTCTGCCTACCCTTGAACAGCTTTAACCTGTTTTTATTATTCACATTTTCACTCATACAAATATATATATATATATATATACACTATATTATAAACTCTATAGGAAACGCCACATGGAAAATCCAAATATTCATAATATCCCATATATCCGTAGTCGTGATCAAAAACGATGGAAAGGTCATGCCAAAAAAGTTGTATCCAAGGAAGAAACCACTGAAAGGTAAATAATGAAACTCCCCTCTTTTTTTTTTGCTCACCATGACAACAAAATGATAATAATATTAATATATGACCCACATTCACCCATATTAAATTAGAATGCGTAAATGGCGAGCAGAAAACCGAGAAAAGAATCGACAAAATGATTTACGATGTCGTGTTTATAGATTGGCACGTCAAAAATTTGGTGAACATGATTCTCCCGAAAAACAACAATTTGTACGCGATGAAATCACGCGACGACTTGGACGTCGTTTGATGATGGAACAACAAAAAATGGATAAACATCATCATCACCATCATCATCAAGAATCTCCTTCTCCTTCTCCTCAACAAGAGCAACATATGTTTCCACGTCGGGGTCGTCGACTTGTTCATGTTCGACAACTTCATCAAGAAGAAGATGCTGTAGTACCTCGTACACCAACAAATAATACCAGTAAAGATGATTTAGTTGAATTACCATTTTATAGTGGTAGTCAACGAAAAATTGAATTACCATCCATTGATGTGCGTCGATCTTCTTTCCATTCTTCTGCTTCATCCTCTCCTGCTTTACCTCATTTATCACCCAGTTGGCGGAATGAGCGTCGAACAAGTAGTAGTAGTGTTAGTACTTTGAGTAGTTTCTCAAGTGATCATGTTTCTGCTTTCAAACAACCTTCTTCTCCTTTGACGGAAGATGATAATGAATCACACAGTAGTAGTGGTAGTAGTAGTTCTACTGATTATTTGGCTTTGCCTCCCATGCATGCGTTGCTTTCCTATGCGCCTTCTCCGTATCACGCGTCATCATCACCATCATCTCAAACACCAGTAACAGCAACCACTCCTTCTACGCCATCATCACCTACATCAGTAACATCTTCTACTCTTTCGTCCAATAATAGCAATAATAATAATGATAATGACAGTAGAAATGAAAATTATCATCATCGAAATGCAGATATAGAACCTATCAGATATGTTGAACAAGCAAGGATACTAGATGAATTTGTCGGTGTCGTGTTGAATTATGCTGGTCATCGTCAACGTCGTGAGCATTCTTCATGATTTTAATATATCCTTTACTTAAGAACTTGTACCTCTCTCTCTCTCCTCTCTCCTCTCTCTTCTCTTTCACACACACACACACACACACACACACACTCTATTTACATAACTTCTTTTTTTATATATACATCTATGCATATACACACGCAACCAATATATATTACATTTTAGCACAACAATAGTATAACCAAAACAAAAAAAAAACCCATATACTCACATCACTCTAATTTTTTTTTCACATTATATTTACACAAGGCACAATTCACACACTTACATATACATTCACATACATTTACATACAATGACACACACACATACACACTTGAACATTCAATCTTCTTTTTTTTTTCTGATCAAGGCAATAGAAAAACTAATTTCTTTATTATCATTTAATATATATATATATATATAAACAAAAAAAAAACGCTCTTCCTTTTTCTTTATTTTAATTTATTTTATATTTTGTTATTGTGCATTTGTAGTTTCTATGTATAATATAACAGTATATGTATATACGTTAAATAGAAAATCAAACAAACAAACAAACAGAGAATCATCATACGTAATAGTATACTATTTTGATATTAGGAACAAAGCTAATGTTATTTATCCCTTAATCCCTTAACACAAAAGATAAAGTACGTAGTTGATGTAGATCATCGTAATAAGAAAACTCAAACACAAACACAAAAAGAATGCAGTTAAGAGAGGGAGAGAGAAATATTTAATAATCCATTTGTCCCCCCCCCCTTATTCTATGTATAATTACACATTATACATTGTTCAACTTCCCGGAACGTTATATTTGTATTAGCATTTAGTAAATAATAGCACCTGTTTTTTTTTTTAACCCTGCATTTTTTTTTTTTTTGCGGTCAACAATTATTATATATTTTCTATCTTTTACACATCCAAGATATTCATTCTCCTCGCCCTTACCATATACAAATAATTTGGTTATAATTAGAATATTATAACTACATGAGAGTCATAGCTTTATTTACTATACCATAGCTCTAATTAATCTTATTATTATTATTATTATTATCACTCACGTACAAAAGTCCGGGAAATAAAGTAATAGTAATGGGGCATCCATTTATGCGATTCCTCAAGGTATATAATATATAGATATATTATATAAATTATGCATGAACTGTTTTTTAAAACAAAAAAGCTTAAACACAGTAGTTATGAAATGATATAATTTTTACTGCTTCCCCGAAAAGTTCATCTTTTTAAGTGTGTGGCCTCAATAGAAGAATACCTAATACTCCATGTCTAGCATATTTTTTTTTTTCATTATATTATCTCCCCATAATATATTCTTTTCATTTACATCTCTCCCTTCCCCCCCGCGCCTCCCCCACGCCTCCTTTTATCTTTTTGAAAATAAGTTTATGCATATATATATATATATATGCTCTTCTTTTTTTTTTCACAAGTAGTAGTATAAAACGTTTATTTATACTATATTATCAAACAAGAAGAAATTGACTTTTTTCTTTTTTTTAAAAAAAAAGTTTATGTGTAAACGGAAAAAAAACGTTTTTATCTACCCGTATATCATATGTACATGAAGCAGAAAATACTATCGAACTATTATTATTGTTTTTGTTCTTTCTACTTGTATTTATATACATACTAGATGTTCTCTGTTTCTGTCCTTGCTTGATATTAAAAAAAGAAGTACTGATATATAGTCTTATCATTACCTATAAAAGAAAAAGAGTGTACGTATTATTTAAAACGTTGTGATGAAACACAACTAACATACTTGGAGTCTCAGAAGTTTACACTGTGTAAAATATAATTCTATAAATTGCATCACTGAAAAAAGAGACTCAAGTGTTATAAGATATACATAATATAAAAAGGAGAAAGTGTGCGTAAAAGATGAAAGTCATCTCTGATCATGTTCTTTTTTTTTTTTTTTGGTTGCATCTTTGTTGTGCAGTTTCTATTTTATAAAGATTTTGTTATATGGTTTTTTCTTTTTTTTTTGCGCCTACATAACCATATATTTTGGGGATTAAATGAGTAGTCTTAATTTAACTCTCCTTCTCTGTAATAAATTAGAAATATGAAAAACGAATTTTCCATGATAAAATAACAATAATAGTTGTATGGAGTAACTTCTTTAAAATGTTAATAGCAAATAGTCTTTTATTGTTTATAACGATGATATTACTCTTGTTACTGTTCCTAGATATCTGGATAGTATAACTTTAAAATCATCAGTCTGTTTGTTCTATATTGCAATTTCAATCAATAATGCGTACATATTAATAGATGATGTATAGATTAAGTAACGTTAATGATAACTTTTTACAAATAGTATTCATTATTTTATCAGCGGGGGGAAGGAGGTTCTTTTTTTAATTTCTAAAAAATATAAGGTCAAGGCTTCTTTTTCTTTTAATACATAAGAACAATTACTCTAAATGAGTCTTATTATATAATGAAGAAGTTTTATGTACAGAAACTTCTATTGAAATCCCACACACTCTCTACGTATTGCATAAATATTATTATTTTTTTTGTTTGTTTTTACGATGCGTATGGCTTATTAACTACTATTACACTGTCGTTATTGTCATTTTTTTTATATCACTCTTACAAAACTTAGAAACGTTCTCACTTGTCTCTTCAGAAATACTATATAGGTATTAGAAAGTGATTTATTATGTACTCTTGAAATATACGAAAAGGATTGAAGATGTGGGATTTTTAGATCAAATGGATGAACAAGAGAGAGAAAAGAAATGATTGTAAAGGTTGAAATTATATGGGGGGATGTTAAATCCATTGAGCGATCCACCACATATATTGAAAAATTTTAAATCATGCGAATTGTTTTTCTTCTAACCAAACTATCAGCACCTATATAGTCCGCCACTTTTTAACCATTGGCACGTGGATATACAAATATACAAATATAAATAACTTTATTACTATAAGACCATCCGCCTCCTTACAAAAAAAAAAGAATCATTTTACTGGGATCTTATGGTTTTTTGAAGTCAAAAATAATCATAGTATAATAAAAAAGGATATCAAAAGTTATATATAAGGTGAAAAATGGGGTTTATGTATGCGTAAACTTTATACAAAATAGAGTCATTATGTGTGATCTACCCTTTTTAAATTTCACACTAGATCATAAAAGGATAATATAAATATCATGGTTTAATCAAGTTATTTATGACCAGTTTTTTTTTTTGTTTGTTTCAACTTGTAAATGACTTGACATTAAGCAAAACGATTACGAAAGTTTTGTCATTAAAATATCGATAACATGTATGTTTATCATCAAAACAACTAATTATCACATATATTCTGAATGTTATATTCTTATTATATATTATTTGAGATACTTCAACATCTGAAGAACAATAAATTGCTCATGATGCCCAATTTATATATCTTCATCGATGGCACCTTTTTTTATTACTCTCCAAATAAATGGATAAGAGATACTACATTGATAACATATATTTACCAATTATATATATCATCAATTCGCTGATAAAATAACTCTAGGATCCCCGTATAAATAGTTTTTCATAGAAAGAATGAAAATAAGGATCCATAACTCAAAACTATAAACAATTGTCTATCTTGTGTTACCGATATGGTATATTAAAAGGAAGCAAAATCATGCCTTTTTCAACAATTATATCCCTCCCCCGGGTGCACAGTCCCGAGGAATGATCGTCCTTTTATATAATAAATGAAGCGCGGGAAAAAAAAATTCTTATACAGCGTTGGAAGTTAAATTTGGCCACCCAAAATGAATATGAGCCATGGTTTTGAAAGTGAGCCAACATACGAAATTGAGCCAAATTGGTTTCACTCAGCAAAAATGAGCTATACAATTTGATATTGGCCTATGCCAAATGAATTTCAGCTACCAATTAATAATAAATGAATATGATTCAAATGAGACATGATATATGTTATTTATATTTACTTGTATATGAATGCTATTACTATAGTTCTAAATCCTTTTTTCCCTGCAGTTCAAAATTGGTTGGACAGCTTTGCTACGAGCCTTTTTGATGTTTTGCCTAAAAAAATTCACAAATAAAATCGACTATTTTTGTCAGAGGCCAATGTTAAAATGAACCTTCTCTCCTACACTTTATGCCTTGGTGAACAACAAAAAGGGAAAGTAAAAAGTATTGATCTGCTGCCAAGAAACTTTGTAACGTGTGTTTTTTTTTTTTGTATCTTATTAAATCATCTTTATTACATACATTTTTTATAGTTGTCAAAAATAAATGCATCGCCTCAACACGACTTGATCTATAAATGGTGACAAACGTGCACCGCATACCGAAGGACTTTGTAAGGCATTGCCAGGCACCGTCGTGAGCAGTATTGTATACTTTGATAGCTATCCTATGCTGTGACAAAGGCCACCTCCGAGTAGCACTGCTGCTCATTATGGACAGGGCTGTGTACTTGCTGCCAATGCCTTCACCAATATTCTATGATCTTCAATCGGGCAAGAACTTTTACAAGTACCAATGAACACGGTTATTGGGAAGTATTTCGCGTTTTTCTTGCTGGTTAAAGCTTGATATTGCAACGGTGATGGTCAAAACCTTAGAAGAAGAGACACATCAAAAAAAATGTGTTGTGGATCTCGGTGGATTGCAGGTAAATCCCCGTTCAGTGGATTGACGGTAGATATGACCATTTACCTGCACGGCACGATACGGAGATTTACGTAGATTTACGGAGAAGTACGTTAGAGTACGGAAGAAAACCGAGAACCACCAGAGTTAAAATAACAGCCATAATCATTACAGAGACTCCAATTTCCCATTCAACTATTTTTTTAGAATTCAAAATCATCGAATACATAAGCGATAGATAGATAAATGATGACATACAGTACTTTATTTATAGAAATACACGATATTTTAAACTTAATGATGGTTAAGATGTAAACTCGAATAATGGTACGATATAGAATTGAATATAAAATGAATGATACTACAATATAAAATTGAATAATAATAATAAGACGATATAAAAAAAATTGAATAATATGATATATAAGCTTGAGAAATAATAATAGCAAGATGATGTAAACTTGATGAATAAATGGATATAAACTTGAGGAATAATAATAACACAATGTAGACTTGAGTAATTATAATTCGATATAAACTTAATGGATAATAATCTGATGTAAACAACTTAAATATGATAATATATAAAAAATGGTTTAGCTTGTGATCTGTAATTTTTGTTATAGGGAAAAAATGGGAGTTAGAGTTCTGATTTCGATCGTTTACTCCTCAATGACATTTATGACAAATGATTTGTTACCTTTAATGACCTCTTAAACTATCATCATCATTGTCGCGTTCTACTTGTAATATACTATGAAAGTTATCAGTATCTATGAATACATCTATGTAAAATAAAAATGAAATGTATATATTTATATATACCTTGTAACTTGTTCTTCAATACGCTGTAAGTTATCTGCTTCTGCTGTTGTTGCTACTGCTACTGTTGCTGATGTTGTTGTTGTTGTTACTCCTCCTGATGCTCTTGCTCTTGCTACTTCTTCTACTTCTAATTGTTCAAATGCTTCCTTGAAATGACTATCACGGTTATTCCAACCTTCCGCCAACATATGTTCAGCCGCCCAATGTTCTTCACAAAGCTTCAAATCGATGGGCATACGGTTCCAGACTGCTTCTGTAAACGCCTCGATGGCAACTTTTCTATCCGTTTCATGGATGCTTGTCCATGTCATATTTGTTGTTATATCGAAGAAAGGGTCTTGGGTTTGTTTACGGATTAAGGTATCACGGGCCAAGTTATCTAACGCTACTCTTCGCTCCACTTTCATGGTGTTGTATATAGCGTCTGCTTTATCATTATCAATGCTTTGGTAATTTCCTCGTTTGATTACAAGATCGATTATATGTTCTTTTGTCGATCTGATTCGGACAGAGGTACGCTTTCCCTTTGAAACTTTATGTTTCCTTGGCGCAGGAATCACATTGAGAATAAAATCTTGTCTATCAGTACTTGTACTGGCGTACGAAGACACCATAGAACCTTGTCTTGTGAGGGTTGCTGGATATACTAGGCCTGACATCATGGATGAGTTTGATCTTGTTTCAGTGGATGATCCTACAGCAATCAAATTTGTTTCATCTTTTAAGTCCCTAATAGCATTTAATACCACGTCAATATTGTTCTTCATTTCTTCATTATTCTTCTTGATCAAATTACTCAATTCCCTTTGTGTTTCGAACAATTGAGTTTGATTGGCAGCAAGGTCGATTATTTGTCGTTTTAATTCTTGTAGATCTTGGGTAGCCGTGTTTTTGGTTGTAGAAGATCTTGGTGGCATGACTATAAATTAAAATGAAAATGAATACAAGTTGCGTTGCTAAGAATACAAAGGTTTTTATCAAAGTAAAACGAAAATGAACAATAAGTGTTGCTAAGAATACAAAGAATTTAAACAAAGTAAATTGAAAATGAACAGAAAGTGTTGCTAAGAATACAAAGAATTTAAACAAAGTAAAATGAAAATGAACAGTAAGTGTTGTTAAGGAATACTGAAAAGAAAGTGTTGCTTAGGAAGAAACAAGTTTTTTTAATGAAGTAAACAAAAGGACTGTTGTTTTCTCTTGTATTTTATTTACATCAGGATTATATCTAATAATTATAGTGTTAGTATTCTGTTTGCCCCTGTCTAATTGTCATCTCGGTTTTCTTCTGTGTTTCATGGTTTATTTCTGTAACTCTCGGTTTTTCTCAGTGTTTGATAGTTTATTTCTGTAACTCTCGGTTTTCTTCTGTGTTTCTAGGTTTTCATCCGTGTTTCTCGGTTTTCATCCGTGTTTCTCAGTTTTTGCCACCGAGAAAAACCACATATAACGAAGATCTACAAACCACCGAGATTTACCAGGATCTACCTCAAATTTCGTGGTTTTTTATGGTTTTGGTCCGTATTCCTCCGTAGATCCTGGTGTGAACCGAGTTTTACGGAGAAATACTGTAATTTCACCACAATTTTTTTTTGATGTGAGAAGTGGAAGGGAATATCTAAAAAAAATTGATAAGTGGATAGTATATCTAGTTGTATATGTATGGTTTTATTAATTCGAAGGGCGGGATGATGATAAAATGATAGGTCTCCTTATTGCATGTAAAAACTATACCCCTCTGGATGGTGATGATGATAATCCGATGTGTACCAAGCATGGATTCTAATAGTGTCAAGGATGCGACGGGTGGAAACAACATTCTTCATCTCATGGATGGTATGGTCATCAATGTAGTGATGAGTAAGCCCAGTGGTAGTTTGTGCCGATTGCGTCAAGCATATCTGAATTGAGTTCATAGCTAAAAAATTGTCAAAATCAATATCAACTATTCTATTTTTTTGAATATATTTTGTTTGTTGTAAAGAATCCTAAATAAAACCTCATGGATTATTGTCAATAAATTACCTTGTAGCTTTTTCTTTCCAAAAATAAATGGATTATTTCAACCAGTGACGATGTATAAATTGGTAGTTCCAGGTTATGAGATTCCTACGCATGCACTACTAGGTTTTTGCTATAAATGATGTTCTCGAGAACTTTGACCCGCTTGATATGTGTATATTTGAGAAACAACGTAATTAACAGGATCAAGAATAATTGAACGCCGTTCATCTGTAAATCATTCATGTATTTTCTCATTTCTGACGTTAGTCCCATATTCAACAAACCTCATGGAATATAATTAAAAAAATGCATCAGGATATCCTTATTATTATTATTGATAGGTCATCCCAAAGCTCAATATATACCAACCAGACCACAACCACCCCATACTTCCATTACAAACCTTCCATACCTCACTACAGTACAAATTTGTGTATAATTTAATGATTGCATATTTCATTTGTTTAAAACCAAGAAATAATACATATATAGTTTATAATCAATTCTAAACAAAACGGTTGAAATATTGACTTTGGCAAGCAGACACAGGTTTATCTTAGAAGAATGTACCAAAGGTGTGATACAGGTAGAATTAAAGATTGAATGCACCGGAGATCTTTTGTATCTGGTGTGTGTAGAGTCACTACATCAGCACCATAATAAGCAATGAGCTATCTATTAACTACATACACAGCCATATACAACTTTTGACAGAAATACGTATACACGATTCGTATGATTAAAAATTTTAATAATTAATTTGAAAATGTATGACGATCATGCACTATCAGCCCCACTACTTATAGCCTTATCATGAGTACACTACCTATTATTATTGAAACTTTAAAAGGGATCATTCACCATAATCCTTTATTATTATTCTCGTTGTGTGTATGTCAAATATATGATTTTTTGTTATATGTATCAAATGAAGTAAAATAATGTGTTAAATAGTTGCTATGGACAGAAAAAAATTAGAGGTGATTATACAGAATGAGAACTATGCAAAATGCTACTTTTTGGTTATTGTCGTAAATGTAGTGTGTGTATTAGGGAGAAGCTGTCCAACCAATTTTGAGCTGCAGGGAAAAAGGATTTATACAAGTAAATATAAATAACATATATCATGTTTTATTATTAATTGATAGCTGAAATTCATTTGGCATAGGCCAATATCAAATTGTATAGCTCATTTTCGCTGAGTGAAACCAATTTGGCTCAATTGGGTGGCCAAATTTAACTTCCAACTCCTGTATACGACCCCATACTATTAACCATTCATTTTTTTTTTTATGGTGAGAAAAAAATTTCACCGTGCACTTCCACCGTGTCAAAAGAAAAAAAAAATTTGATTGTGAGCAATTTGCTTATCAGTAAAAGGGCGGCATTAAATATCCCAACTTGGAATAGTTTTAACATGTGTTTTTTTTTTCTCCACAATGAAAGGTACATGTGGGCATTTTTTAATTCCTTATGACAATATAATAGAAAAAAAAACCCTCCATTTTAACTTCATTAAACGGTTATATGAAGTTTGAAAAGATTATTTTCCGGGTGAGTATATTTTTTTTTTTTTTTTGGCCCTTTACTATTACATAAAAAAAATTTACACGGTTTTTTTGGCACGGTGAAATCAGTTTATGGAATGGCGTTACCTTGATTGTTTCCAGATGAACCATTCCAAAGAATACAAAACTTACAAATAAATAGATACAAGTTTCATTTTTTTTTTAAAAAAAAAGTAATAAAAAAGAAGTATTATTTATAAATTAAACAATCTTGGAGTTTTAAAGATGAATGGGAAGAAAGAGATCTGTCAAAGAAAAGTAAAACTGAGTGAGAGGTTGAGTTTTTTTTTTTTTTTTTTTACCTGAGTGAAACAATATTTTTTTTTTCTTTTTCAAAGAGTTTATTATTCGGAAAAAAGAAAAAAGAGGCACTTTCCCAATATGAAATCCGTAACATGGAAGAGATACACCTCTTTTTTTTCATGATAATCAAACAATTAAATGCATGACTTATTCTATCAGTAAATAATACAAATAATGTGAGGTGGAACAAATAGAAGAGGGAAAAAAAAAAGGGGGAGGCTTCAACTTGCAATCCCGGAATAGATAATATGATTGGATACTGCGTGTGAAAAAAAACTGCGAGGAACCCCACCTAACTCTCTCCGTTTTAACAAAGATAAAGAACCAGAACCCATTCACCGTGTAAAAAGCCATTCTATTTTTTTTTTCTTTTTTTATTTCCCCTTCTTCATAAACCAAATCCTTTTTTTTTTTCCTCTTTCTTTTCTTTCTTTCTTTCACCTTTTTCCTTTATTCTCTTTCTTTTATAAAGTAACTATGTTAGCATTCAGGTCAAAAACATCATCCATGTGGGTATCAATGGCTCGTAGAACAGCAACTACAACCAAATCATCCCTACCTCGACCTTATCAATGGACACGACCTATAGTTCGTCTTTATTCTTCATCATCCAATGAAGCAACACAACCCCATCAACAAGAAGAATTGATCCCAAACAAACCAGAACAAGATCATCATGCTGTTGTATCAACATTTGATTTGTTCTCTATCGGTGTAGGTCCATCTTCATCCCATACCGTGGGTCCAATGCGAGCAGCAAAAATCTTTATTAATGATCTTAAGGAACATAAAGTATTAGATCGAATTCATACACTTCGTGTTGGTACGTTTATTTTCCTAAATTACATTAGAAATCAGTGAGGGTAATCAACTAACCACATTTGGGGGGTGGTGATAAATGTTCATATAGATTTATTCGGTTCATTGGCATTGACAGGCGATGGTCACGGTACACCTAATGCTATTCTCATGGGTATTGAAGGGGAAGCACCTGATGAAGTCAATACACTCACTATTCCATCTCGTATCAATGATATTAAAACAAATAAATCGATTTGTTTGGATGGTACTCATCGTATTCGTTTCGATTATGACAAGCATATGATCTTTAATTACTTTAAAACTTTACCACAACATCCCAATGGTCTTCGTTTTTGTGCATTTGATGAAAAATCAAACATGGTAGCTACCAATGAATATTTCAGTATTGGTGGCGGATTTGTTGTAAATGATGATACACAACTGGATCATGGTGAAAACGTCTATTACAAGGAAGAAACTCGTAAAGAAAAGAAAGATTTAGTGGCAGATGATCGTAGACAACAAGATATTGCTGTTGTCAGTTTACCCTTCTCCAATGCTGAAGAATTACTCAAAGTCTGTAAAAGAGAAAACATGACGATTGCTCAAGTGGTTTATGAGAATGAATTGCGTTGGAATACACATGAAGAAATTAAAGCCAAATTGTTACGTATTTGGGATACTATGGACGCAAGTATTCGTAATGGTGTCATGGCTTCTTCTGAAGGTAAAAAAAAAAAAAAAAAAAATTCCTATATTGGAAAAAACTGGAATTAATCGGGAAAAAAAAAAACTTAAAATATTTTTATTATGTCTGTGTGTAAAATAGATCGTTTACCTGGTTCGCTCAAGGTGCGTAGACGTGCACCTGCACTTTATCAAAAACTTCTTAAAGGACTTTATCCTAGTATACCTGAAAAAGGTGGATACAACAAATCTCAACTTACTGCTGAAGGTACACCTCTCGGTGAAGGTGTTTCTTCAAAGGATCTTGCTAATTTCAGTAATGGTGATGTAAAGACTTCTTTGTCTGTCTTACCCAAACGTCAACGTAAACGTTTCTTTTTACCAGGTAATGATCAATAATTAGAGTTAAAAAAAAAAAGGAAATCAGTGAGAGTTCTAAGACAACAATTTTTGTTTTTGTTTTTTTTTTTTGCTTTAGCTTTGGATTATCTTTCTGTCTATGCTATTGCAGTAAATGAAGAAAATGCGTGTGGTGGTCGTGTTGTCACAGCACCTACAAATGGAGCTGCTGGAACTATTCCATCTGTTCTCAAATATTATATTGAATTCATTTCAGAAAATCCTGAAAAGGATGTAATGGAATTTTTATTGACTACTTCAGCTATTGGTATGCTTTACAAACGTGGTGCTAGTATTTCAGGTAAAAAAAAACATGAACAATAGTTCTATATTTACTTATTTTTCCCACGGTTAGTGTAATACAATATGACTTATATCTTCTTTTTTTTTAGCTGCCGAGGTAGGTTGTCAAGGTGAAGTAGGTGTTGCTTGTTCTATGGCAGCAGGTGGTTTCACTGCTGTGATGGGTGGTACAGTGGAACAAGTTGAAAATGCTGCAGAAATTGGTATGGAACATAACCTTGGTTTAACGTGTGATCCTATTGCTGGTTTGGTTCAAGTACCATGTATTGAACGTAATGCATTGGCAGCAGTAAAAGCTATTGCAGCTTCCCAATTGGCATTGAATGGTGAAGGTGAACATAGAGTAACATTGGATCAAGTTATTGAAACCATGCGTCAAACTGGTTTAGACATGATGTCCAAATATAAAGAAACGAGTCAAGGTGGTCTTGCTGTGAACGTACCTGTCTGTTAAAGCAATCATTTACTTTTTATTTCAATCGCCTTGTACACATATATTTATCTTTTTTCACACACACACACACACACACACACACACACACACACACACACACACACCTCATTTCATTCCCCATACGTTACCTCTTTTTTTTTTTCTACAGACACATCTTTGCATTTTTAAATTTTTGTTCATATTTCTTTTCTTCTCTTTACTTTCTCTTTATTTATAAATATATATTATATATACGCAAAACACACACATACGTACATATATACAAATCTTGTTCATCTATATATATAATCATTATAGCGATTGAAATATTTAATTATGTCTGGACCAAGTATTCGTCCTGATATAAGATTTTTTTTTTATTCATCCCATTAAAAACAATGTCGCATGTTTCAAAAAGGACTATATGGACTGACATGTGTTCTATAAAAGTTCAAGACTGTACATAAAAACAGGAAAATACATTTTTGTTGAGAAAAAAAACACGTTATTAGGAGGAGGACGATAATAATGATAACTGTTTTTCTTCTTCCACGGCATCCTCTTCATCATCTCTCGGTGATGGTGCAGATAAAACCAATATACAATTAATGACGAAAATCCAAACAGAAAACATATTTTGTGCACGCATGGAGATATTATAATCATCATTTTTTGGCCACCACCATAAAAAGTATAAAATAATGATTTGAAATAAGAGCATCACAGGATAGGTTAACCAACTGAGTATATCATGAAATGGATAAAGAAATTGAAGTACTATCATTTGATTCGTTAATCGGATCACTTTTTTATCTAGTTGACGGTTCTGTATTTCTTGTTGGTATTGTTCAAGTAATTCGTCGTAGGTAGTATTTCCTTCTCGAGTAGGGGTCACGTTGTTATTGTTATTATTATCCAGTAATTGTAACAAGGTGCGCTGATGGTATATTTTGGGTCGTATTTTTTTACCCCCCTTCACGACAGGTTTCTTGATAAGTTTATGTGTGACTTTGCGATGAACATAGGATGGAACGATTCGATACCAAAGAATGGTTTGAAGAATACTAAAAGAACACCAGATGGCTAATAAAATGAGTAGTTCACCCACAATGGATTGATCATAATCATTGTAAATAGGTGTGGCAGACTCGTTGTACAGAATACCAAGAGATGATATACAGGCTGGAATAAAACCCACTGCACAAAGAACCATAGGCATAGAAGCTATACCTTGCATACGTGCTTTTGCACCATGGATCATTTTTATTTCTTGTGTCTTGAGTTCTAATACGAGTCGAGCGTATTCTTTAAGAATGGAAGGTCGGGGTCGCGGTTGTGATACGCCATCATGCATGATGGTGGGTGTGGTTGCTCTCGTAGGATGATTGCGCTTTTTGAAATTTTCTTCCTCCAAGAGTAACACCGTGGGTGTTGCCATGTCGATACTATTATCATGGTTGTTGTCAAAGTAATTACCAGAAGAAGATTGATTTAAAGTATTCAAGTATTCTTTTTTTAAATGACGTAGATTTCTCCACTGAACCAATGAATCTCTAGTCATGATCATGATTTGTGAAATGCCCAAGACACTTAGAATAACACGTAACATGGGCTTCTATGTTTAGCAAAGCAAAAAAAAAATAATGAAAGAGAAAAAGGAAAAGGAAAAATAGTTGTATAAGGGGGAGGGGTCACAGTAAAACGAAAAGATAAAAACATGTGGAGAAGAGAGTAAGATGATTGTTCTTTACATATTTTACAATAAACAAAAAAAAACACAGTAACTATAGATTAGTTATATGTCTCATTGATTTTTTGATCTTGGTGAAATTCCAATAAAATGCTGATACCCAAGTCAATCTAATAAGTTATAAAATTGTATTGCCTTTCAACCTTGCCGAGGACCACCACCACTAGAAGAATCCTTAGTACATAGGGCATATATGAAATGTATTTATTTTATCTTGTCAGTTGAATCATGTCTTTCTTTTTTTGATAAAAATAATTACCTACAACAACTACAATAATTGAATGAGCAAGAAAAGGCATTCCATGAACTAACGTACGTACGTACTTTCAAAAGAAAAAATATGTACTTTGTCAATAACATTGGCATGGAAACTACATTCTTTCTTTACTATCTTGAAATTCATAATTCCCGTTTTTCCAACCCTCCGTTCATTGTTGTTTCTCATATTCTTTCACTTGTTATTACCGAATGTAAACTTTTCTTATCTCGTTCGTCAGTTTTTATATAGTATCTGGTATTTACAATGATAGACATATTTGGATAAGAGTACGCTATATGCAATGAGAGAAAGATATACAAAAAAAACGATAAATATTAGAGTAATATTAATAGAAACCAGGAGTTATTTATAAAATCCATGTAACTAAACAAGGCAACTGAAAAATCAACAAAGAGCGTACCTGTACCTACTTGTTTTATATGGCGGCTAGGATGCTACGTAAAAAAAATATATAGCTCATACTTTTGTTATTGTTGTTATAGATCATTATATACCAAAAATATATTATAATAACTTATTACGTGTACAGCAAAGCATTATTATCGAAAACCAACTTTTTATTTTATTTTTAAAAATGATTTTAATACATTTGTACGCAGAAAAAAATTAATAATCTTTTATAAGAGAGACAGGATACAGATTTATTATTATATACAAGTGATGTCACCATCGTCTTGCTCACATATGCACCAGAAGATGGGGATGTAAAAGACCAAGATACAAAATGAATAGCGAATACCCATGTTTTGACCTTTCATAGCAGTATGGTAGTCATCATTTTTAGGCCATCACCATAAAAAAGATAAAAGATGTAATAAAAGCATGACAGGGTACGTATACGAGAGCCAATGAATAATATCATGACAAGGATAAAGATAATAAATTGAAGGATCATCATTCGATGCGTCGATTTTAACAAAACATCTGGTTCCTTGTTGATGTACTTGTTGAGTAAACTAAAAATTGTTATCACTGAATCAACATGATCAGTTATTACTGCCGTTATCATTGTCTTCATGTTGTTCAGTAAGTTTGCCCAATTTATGTAAGACGTACGAGCGTGTTGTATCTTGATGATCATTTTTATGTCTTGGTTTCACAAATGGACGCAACAGCTTGTGACGAACGTAAGAAGGTAACCATGTGATAACCAAAAAAAACTGGTTTGTAATATACTTCAAAGGAACATTATACATCGAGTAGTATTAAAAGAATATCAATAGAAGTTTGATCATATCCAACAATCTCATCAACATCATATAATACACCCATAGATCCAATACAAAAGGGAATAAATTCCCACAGCACAAAGAAAACCATAGGTGTCGAGGTTATACATACTGCCTCTAGCATGGGATTTGAGCTCCAAAACTAACTTTGCATATTCCTTGAGCGCGGACGGTACATCCATTGGTAGCTCTTGTCAATGACACCTTTTCTCTGTTGTTAATGAAACTTTTTATTGAAACATGTATATCATCAAGATAAGGCTTGTAACTTTTATCTTCCATTTATTGGATCGTTATTTCACTAAATGTTGGTTCTTCTCGCTGATGATAAGAAAATTATTATTACTTAAATAGTGTAAGGAGGTATATGCATCAAGTAGCTCAAAAAAGGCTTCTATACCCAAAAATATATATATTTTTTTTATTTAAGCATAGTATTTATCGCAATATGTATGTACTATCTCTTTTGATCCTTGTACATGCTCATCATACAACTCTTGTGGCGGAAATAAGCAAAAAAGTTCATAATACAATTTTTTTGGGGCTAAAGCGTTTCAAAATTATCACCAATCATGTAGATTTTTTCCGCATTGGGGGATGTCAAAATTTAGAGCGCCATTTATAGTTATAGGTATCATCAAAAGAAGGTTCAACTAATTAAAGTGTTATCACTCCTTGTCTTTTTGAATGAAAAGCATTTTTGTTTTGTTTTTGTTATTCCCTCACTGTAATAACATGTTCAAGTAACTTTATATGATTTATATTGATCATAATTTTTTTTGATTAACTCCCTGTCATTCTTGGTCTTTCTTTTTTACTGAGAATAATATCATCAGTCATTCACATAGAATAAAAGATAAAATGAGGGTGATACTTATAGATCAATTGTAACTATGTTCAACTGTTTTAAAGAGTGATAACTAGATAAATATTTACCAAGTAACTGTATAGGTATGAATAACTTATCATGAGAATGAAAATCCCCCCTCCCCCCCCAAAAAAAAAAGTGATAAAAAAAAGGTCACCTATAAATATGATCGCCGACCCCTGTTTGGCAAATAATCATCCTGTCAGCTAAAAATATTGCCACTCAACATTTATAGATATGTACAAACCCACCATACACACAACAATACTATTTATAATATACATAATTAAATGCTAATAATAAAATATATTTATGTAAATAATAATTATAATAATAAATGAGATAACTAAACTATAAAACTAAAAAAAAAACTTCAAGCACGTTTGGCTAAAGCCTTATGAGCTTGAGCAAGTTGGCATTCAAGCATCTTGATGCGTTCTTCATAAGAAGATTCCTTAGACTTCAAACCCGTCTTTTCCGAATCCAATACTGCCACACGTAAGATTAAATTGGAATTGATCTTTTCCAAATCAGACACACGTTTTTCCAATGTTTCCATCTTGAGTACTTTCTTCAAACGAGATCTTCTAGCAGCATCCGTATTCTTTTGACGTTTGATAGCTGCTTCGTCTTGTGGACTTAGGGGTGTTTCATTTGAAGCATCACGTTTTCGCTTGGTACTTGTACTTTGGGTCGTACTCGTAGTAAGAGAAGAAATACTTGGGGAAGTAATAGGAGTAATAGCAGTCGGAGTACAAGAGCCACTAGGGATTTCGACTACCGTCGATGCCAGTGTCCTTTCTTGTTGCTTGACCGCGGGTCGTTTGGTCGGAGGAGCTTGTTTCATCTGTAAAGGTTGAGATGCAGCAGCGGACATCAATGCTGCTAAAGCTGCTGTCAATGGATTATTCGCTAGTCCACCAAATAAGTCTTGAATCTGTTGTTCTGGTGAAGCAACACCAGTCGATGAAGATGATGAAATGGGAGATGACGAAGTCGATGACAATCCAGGTGACGGATAAGATAAAATAAAAGGTTCAATAGAAGTATCATTGGGTGAATACGATGCTACTGGTGATTCTTCCTGTTTGATACAAGGAGAAGATAATGGTGATGGAGAACCAAGGGCGTCTTGGACAAGCCAATCATCAAATAAAGGATCAACTGAGGGGTCAAATACGGAGTTATTCATTTTAACACTTGATATTTTACTTCTTGAGGAATAAAAATTCAATTTAGGAGCTATTATTATTCTTGTTGTTTAAATTATTATTGTTATTGTTGTTTACTCGAGTTTTGCAAGTCTTCTTGTTGTTCAAGTTCTTGTTGGAAAGTCGTAAAGAGTTTAAAACCATCATGGTAAAATTTGAAAAATAAACACGAATGTGCTAATGTAAAAAATGGATATGAAATTATAATCGTAAAAAAAACGAAATATATGGATTTGGGGGTTCTGAAAAAAAATATGTGGTGAAATATGTAATTAATGAAATTCGTAAAATGTATATACGAAACTATACGCTTAAGCGGAGAAATAGAAGGCAGCAGCCATGATGAATAATATTAAAATAAAGGGTTTATAGGAGTCAAAAAGTTAAAAGGGGGTTATTAAAGAAGAATAGTTAATTAAATAAGAATTATAAATGCTTTCACCACAAAAGCAAAATAAAAAGAAGTGAATAATAAAAAAGAAAAAGAAAAAAAAATTGGGGATTGAATTTGAAGCTTTCCTTTTTATAAAGAATCCCAGGAACTATTTTGATTGGCTGATGATATTTCAATGACTCACAATATGTCCAAACTACTTTTTTTTCCTTTTTTGTTATCCTTAACCTTTTTTTTTTTATCCACCGAAAACAACCAAACTTTACTTTACTTCCTCTTACCCCAATTTTTTTTCTTGTTTTTTACCCTATCTCACTAATTGTTTCAATATTTATTTTTTATTTATAGATAAAATAAAAATGTTGAGTTTTTTAATCAAAATAAAAAAGAACCAAGTATAAAAGGGTATCTATGATTTTTTTTTTGATTATAATCATATGGAATTAAATGTAGGATAATCGGGGAGTGAATTAAGTTACCATTAAATCACTTATCTTTTTCCGTCGATTACAATTTTTTCATCTGTAAAGTTTTGATAATCAAAGACATGAATTGATGATGGGAACTCGGAGTTTATTTCTTGTGAACAGTATTAATTATCATTATCATTATCATTTATTGATTCGGTCTCCCGGATTTTACCAATCCTCATCAGTATAATAAAAGTAGCTGGGGAAATATATATCCCTCCCCCTTGTTTAGGGGACCATTTGTTCGCGAAATATTTATTCATGCAGTGTAACACATAAATTATAAATGGCCATTCCTGCTTGTTTACTAAAAACCATTTCTTTTTTATATTTAAGGAAAACCGATAAAGTTATTTTAGCAATGAAATAAGAGCATATACTATTAGTGAAATATATCAATTTTTAAGCTATAGGATTATAACATTATTAAAAAGCTACTGGGCCTCAACAGTAAAAAAATAAAATGTTTGATATTTAATTCATATATATTGCCACGAAGCTCATTTATTTATAACCTTTTGTTTATGAAATAACATATACAATCACAAAAAGGCACTTGAGCTGTGATTATGAAAATGATGGTTCCGTGTATTGGTATAAAGATATTGTTACATTTTATATAGCTGTTATTTGAATACTTTGAAATCCTCTGAGGTTATTGTTTAAATAGAAATATGTTGTGGTGTGGAAAAGACATATTTATTAACTAATTTATTTTTCTATTATAATCAAAGATTTCAATATTGCTAACTATACACTTATCATCTTTGTTGAATAAACTTGAGTTGTAACTGTAAATGCTATTTTAGGGTCCCACATGAATCGAGTTCGACTCCCCAACTTTAATTACAGTGGGCACCCATTAATTTCACCCATTCTATTCCTGGGTATTTTGTGGAAATAAATGGAGAAGTAAACTTATCGGTACGTACCGTATTGGGGGGGGGATCGGTCATCTTTTTAAATCAGAAAACAACTACGTATTTAATTATTAATTCATATCTGCAAAACTCTTAAAAGGTTATACTATAAGATGTGCTGATGACAGCCTTGCTGCCACTATGTTTAAGAAAATTACCCAATTAGCTTCATTACATTCTCTTGCTTTATTTTATGACTTGCAACAAAAACCATCAATAGAGTACACTATATGTCTTGCTTATCATACCTGGCTACTTTTGCTACTGTTATTTCTATTTCATTATCATTTGATATGTAAGTCAAGGCACCTATACTCTCATCACGTCTAGAGGTACTGTATCATAACGTTCTTCTCTCGATACGTATTGTAATTGCTATTAGTAGTATATCTTCGAACAGATTAAATTAGGTTTGGTATGTAGCATTACATTAGAGTTGCATACTACACTATTGATAACGGTTAAAAATTATTTATGTCGTCAGGTTTGCCTAAAACGTCCGAGATGCTATTGGTAAATAAGGCGTTTTAGTAGTCAAAGTAACAGTTCTCCTTCAATTTGAGATAAAAAAAAAATTAATGCTTTTAATAATAGCTTGAATATTAGTATCAAATTTTCAAAGTATTCCAATATTACTTGTGTTTTACATATCACTATTATATAGAACGAATGTAGTACAATACTCGCGGTAAAAAAAAATTACATAGTAATACTCCTTTCTCCTTCTTTTTTCTTCGTTTTTTTTTATATTCTCCCCCTTTTCAAAACGTGCCATTGTAATCAACTTTTATATTTTTCAAAAGAAGAATATGTGGTTTTTATTAATCTTAATTATTGATAGTATAACAAATAACAACGAATGTGGTAGCACACATCATCGGGGGTAAGCACAGACCATGCAAAAAAAAATTCTCAAACGTAAAAATCACAAACAAACCGCATCAAATAAACTAAGGACCAGTTTCTCAAATTAACATTGCCGTGACAATTATTGTTTCCTTGTAACCATTTCTTTTTACCTTTTTCTAAATCACCAAACTTATGGAGGGGAGAAGTAATAACTATAAATTAAAAAGAAAAAAAAAACAACGGTTACGCTCATTATACAAATTACAGGAAGGAATTTTAATGCGCAAAAAAAAAGCATAAAGTCATTTTTTTGAACATTCTTTACTTTATTATAAAGATCTACTTTCAACTTCTGGACACCATTCGAAGTTATACGTGAATAGTTGTTTCTTTTAAAAAAACAATAAGAAAGGTGGTAAAACGTTTAGGTTATAGTATCGATAAAATACTCGCTCCTTTTTTACTCTTAGAGTAAGAAGTTCCTTATCCCCCACATTCCCAAAGAGTCCTTGAATGGTTTCAGAAAGTTGAAAGTAGTTATTACGTTATTCCTCCTAAAAAAACAATTTGATTTACAAAAAAAAATTGTACTTCGTTTCACTTAGGAAGGGTAGATCTAATAAGAACAAAGAGTTTAACTTATACACACTCAATAAAGATCTCTTTACGTATTCTTTTCTATATGATCTTAATTTGCTTTTCTTATTATCATTGATAGTTTGTGAAATTCATTTCACTGCATTGAATATATAAGCATTGTGACTCAATTGTTTGACTTCTTTAAACTGTACTTACTTCTGTTAAGTATATAATTATCTCAAGTTGCTTTATGTTTTGTTTGATTTGGTGTAAATAATATGTTAGCTGTGTCGAAGGACTATTTGACAGCTATCCGTAATCAAACGTTTTCTACGTAACAAGTTGTAGAAGTCGGTTTTAAACCGATTATTCACAATCAAAACATTGTTTCTCTCCGAGAAGTACACAAAATCATGTATACGAATTTCAATTGTGTGGTGATATTCTTGGACCCTGAAGCCCACGTTTGTGGGACAAAAAAAGCTGGACTTTTACTTGTAAAACACTCAATCACGTCTTGCATTATGAAAAAGGCTTTACATTCCAAAAAATAAAGACCATAAGTATATTCCTTTTTACTAAAATAATTACTCTAAACTCATTTAAATCTACTGTGGCATAGTCACAATGTCATTTGGGAACCTTTACACTAGAGAAGGTGTATCACTGTTAAATACGTAATGCAGTGGGTTATTTGAGGCCTTCATATTAGCTGAGAACATTTTTTTCGTGTCAGCAACTGCGGTAAGTACAAATCATTCTCCTTTATTGGCACCCTCTTTTATTGTCATGTACCTTACAAGTCATGACCCCTCATTTTACTTTTATATTGTGTTTTTTTTATTATATTTTTCTACTAGAGTTATTATTCTTAACTATACTTCTTATTCTTTTACTTATATCACTTTGTTTTTTTAAATAGGCAAATGACAATGTATGCATGGCTTTCAATAGAGAAAGTGTTTGAGAAGCACTTGTTTTATTGTTTAGTTAATGCAATGGTCGTCTCTCATGCTGACCCTCCTGTGTATAAGCTTTGCTGAAGTTGTTTGGTTCACCCCCCCCCATTCACTTGGAATTGTGTGCATAAACCTAACCGTACGTATGTAGTATAATTATCAGTAGAGCTTTTAAGTTTTTTGCTGGCTTCATACTTTTAGTGTGATAAAGCACATCGTAAAAGAAAAGTTATCTCACCAAGTTTTCTTATATTCAGAAATGAAATTCCAATCTGAAAAAGAACTTTTATGAATGACTTTTTTTTCAAGCTTTATCAAGATGAAGTCTTGTAATGGACACGTAGTGTTTATTAGGGCTTACACTGGTCCCGATATTGCGGAAAAATCCAGTTGCACTTTTAACTGTACATTTATTTTAGTCTTTTTCATTGATAGTGCATGAAAAAAAAGTCTTATCTGTACACAAGAATGACAGATATGATACGGTAGAGGAAACAATCTTAGTAAAATAAGTGCTACGTATAAAAGTTAGTGATGGGGAAAAATAAAAAGAAACAAAAAAACACGACATGCGGTATTTTTTTTTAAAAATTTAATATATAGATATCGCAAGTAGAGTGATTGTAACGTACTAGGGAGTTCCGAGAAGGTCCGAAGAGGAAGGAACAGATTAGTAGTATAGGTATCTTACTAGGTTTCCTCAAGCAAGAAAGCCGAGTCATAGAACCAAAGGAGAGTTTTATGGCGAATCGACACTTTTGGTGCCGCGGATCACTGATCTTTTTTCTGGTAAACAAGATACCCGCTTAGGTTTTGGATTACATTGCCAAATCATCACAATCAGAGAGTATTGTATGGCGTTGCTTGAGTAATGATAAGCGCGTAGGTTTTAGTGAGTTACAAAACCAAGTCATGATGATCAGAATGTATCGTATGGCGTTGCAAACAGTCATCTTCACAGGTTTCTCATACATGGAACCGAGTCAGAAATACCACAACGTGATCATATTCTATGGCGTTTTCGCATCCACGAGGGAATGAGTGACGGATGTCTCGATTTTCTTTTGACCATTTTGGACTTTGGGTGCCTTTGGGTGAAGGGTAGTTGGGAAAAGGATAGTTTGTGACGTTGTGAAAGACTTGGTATATTGGTAGTAGCTGTTTGAAATGATGATATTAAGCCATCGCCAATGCGTGTGCATATATCCATATGTATTATATATGGCATAAAATACTTAAGTCTGATTAAAACATTAAAAGCAATAAAAATCATTTCACATACGTATCTACAAGAATCTTTTTATTTTTCTGTGTGAATATTAAATGTCAATATAGCAATATAAACGTGATAGCCTTGTGTTGTAGCCAAAAAAGATTGTTGATCAATATTTTTGTGGGGTGGCTCGTGGATAAAAAAAAGAGAGAACATTATGATTGAGCATATCAGTTGAGAAAAAAAAATATTAATATCAGATATAGTACGAGTTGGGGCTTTTATAAGCCTTTAATAACTTTGCATACATATATAAATAAAAGGTTTTGTGGTTTTAGAATACATATAAAACATGCGAATAGATATACTACACGAAGCTTACTTAATTTTCTTTCCTTCAATGTGTTTTACATGACCGTTTGCTTCAATAATTTTCGAATGCTGAAAGTTTGATAGACCAATGAAAATCTTTGAATGGATTATTCCTTGGTATTGAATCGTTATTTTTAACTGTTTATGAGTTGTATTGATCAATAAGAGGGGATACAAATCAAACGTCTTCAATTATAATACAATGCAGTTAGCAAAGTAGAAAAGAAACTCCGGTTAGTTACTTCCCAAAGGGGGCAATTGACAACTTTTGAAGCATATAAGCCTCTCATTCAAATTAGCGGGGAAGGCACTGTCACAAATTTCGGCAATTTCGGGATCCAACTTTTTTTTTTGACTGGTGATAAAGGAAAAGACCTCTTTTTTTTTTCTTGTGTGATATTGTCCTGCATAAAAGTCATGGTGGAGGATAAACCCAAAAAAGCTCACAATGCTCCACAAGCCGGTAAAAAGGCTGATAAAAAAGAAAAGAAATTAGGAAAGCATTCCAATGCTCCCAAGAATGCAAAGGTAAAAAAAAAACACTTGTATAAGAACCAAAAAAAAAAAAAAGAAAAAGAAGTGGATAGATTCTTTCTCTTTTGATCGATCTCGTCACTAATAAAAAGAGGTTATTATTATTTAGGCATTCACATTTCAAAGTGCAGGAAAAGCGGAAAGAACAGCACGACGTAATGTAGATCTCGGTGAAAAGAAACTTCATGTTCCATTAGTCGATCGTACACCTCTTGAAGCACCACCTGTTGTTATTGCTGTTTGTGGACCTCCAGGTGTATGTATTCAAATATATATAAATGAACAGCTTTTTTTAACCATGGGGTTATATAACTTATAGGACTAACATAATTTATATAGACTGGTAAATCGACATTAATTAAATCGTTAGTAAAACGTTATACAAAACATAATCTTGCTGAGATCAAGGGACCTATTACAGTTGTGAGCGGTAAAAAACGACGATTGACTTTTATCGAGTGTGCCAACGATATGAATTCCATGATTGACGTAGCCAAGATTGCTGATCTTGTTTTGCTTTTGATTGATGCCAGTTTTGGTTTTGAAATGGTAAAGAGAAAGAAACTTTCCAACTTTTTTTTTGTTATTAAATAACGCAAATAGAAAGTGAAAAAAAATAACTAACAAAAAAAACATGATTAGGAAACATTCGAATTTCTAAATATTCTTCAATCTCACGGTTTTCCTAAAGTAATGGGTGTATTAACCCACTTGGATAAATTCCGTAACAACAAAGCATTGCGTACAACGAAAAAAAGATTGAAACATCGTTTCTGGACCGAGATTTATCAAGGTGCTAAATTATTTTATTTATCTGGTGTTATTAATGGTCGTTATCCCAATCAAGAAGTTCAGAATCTTTCAAGATTTATATCTGTCATGAAGTTTCGTCCTTTGGTATGGCGTAACACCCATCCTTATGTAGTTGCTGATCGTGTGGAAGATTTAACGGATCCAGAATTAATTCATCGTAAACCTAATTGTGACCGTACAGTTACATTGTATGGTTATTTACGTGGTACCAACTTGAAACCTAATATGAGAATTCATATTCCTGGTGCTGGTGATCATACATTAGCTGATGTTTCTGTTTTACCTGATCCTTGCCCTATACCTGATAAGGAACGGAAGCGATTGGATGAAAAACACAAACTGATTTATGCTCCCATGTCAGATGTGGGTGGTGTTATGTATGATAAGGATGCAGTCTATATTAATGTACCTGGTCATTTCACCAAGAAATCAGCATGGGCTCCTTCAGAACGTCAACAACGACAACAAAATGAAGATGAGGATCAACCTGAGGAAGATGAAGATATGGATGTACCTGCAGGTCCGGGTGAAAAGATGGTCATGGATCTTCAAGATGCTCAAGATACGTTAGCTGCTAAATTGGAAGAATCTCAATTACGTATTTTCTCAGGATCAGCTCCATTACGTGCTGGTGATGTTAAAAGGAATGCTATTGAAGAAGGTGATATCACTGAATCAATCGAAGAAGACGATACTGGTAGAAAACGACGACGTGCAGTTTTTGGTAATGAGGATGATATGGAGGAAGATGACGACGACGACGAAGACGAAGATGATGATATGATGGATGGCGGTAGCGATATGGAAGATGATGATGTAGAAGATGAACATATCCCACAACGTGGCAAGGCATTAAGCAAGTTTGATACACGTAATATTCCACGTAAAGGAGATAAGGACGAGAAAGAAGAACAATCCAATGAACAAGAATTGCAATTTGCCGATAGTGATAGTGATTTTGGTGGTGAGGATGATGAAGAAGATATGATCAACATCGGTGGACGTGTGGCGCATGATGATTCTGACGATGATGAAGAAGAAGAATTGTCAGGTGAATTACGATGGAAAGCCAATCTTAAAGAAAAAGCAAGTAAAATGTTCTTTGGTAGTCGTCGTGTCAATTTGATGAGTCTTATTTATGATCGAGATGATTTATCACCTGAAGCAATTATGAATGGTGAATATGAAGATAATAGCGAAGAGGATGATGAAAAAGACGACGAAGAAGAAGAATTCTTTACTTTGAAACGAGATCATAGTGGTAAAGTCAAGGAAGCAGTCGATTCAGCACGTGAAACTGTGGAAAAGGATGATCTTGATGTTTGGGGAGAAGAAGAGGTAAGGCGAATTTTACTTTTACCAATGTATTACAGAAATAAAGGAGTTATGATAACTTACACGTTTATGAATTTATCATGATAAATTTAGATGCTTGATTCTATCCGTAATCGTTTCATCACTGGTGAAGATGATAATGGAAATGGACAAGAAGAAGAGGAAGAAGTCTTTGGTGATTTTGAAGATCTTGAGAATGGCGAAGAAGGTGCTGGACAACAAGAGGAGGAGGAAGTGGATCCAAACATGGATCCTGTTGAAGCCGAACGTGCACGTATCGCTAAACGTAAAGAGCAATTACGTAAAAAGTTTGATGAAGAATATGGTGACGATGAAGAAGGAGGACCTAAGCTGGACTTTTATGAACAACGTAAAGCGGAAATTGATAAGCAATTACATGTCAATCGAGCCGAATTTGAAGAAGATGATCCCCATACACGTGCTATGGTAGAAGGTTATCGACCTGGTAGTTATGTTCGTTTATTGATTAAGGATATGCCATGTGAATTTATTCAAAACTTTGATCCAGTTTATCCTGTTCTTGCGGGTGGGTTGTTGACATCTGAAGATCAATTTGGTGTGATTCAAGTACGTCTTAAACGTCATCGATGGCATCAAAAGATCTTAAAGACCAATGACCCTCTTATCTTTTCCATGGGTTGGCGGCGATTCCAAAGTATTCCCATTTATTCACTGAATGATGGTACACGAAACCGTATGCTCAAATATACACCTGAACATATGCATTGTCTTGCTACCTTTTATGGTAAGTTTTTAATCTTGTTCAAAACGACTTTTATGGTATCTTTTTATACGCAATCCTAATTCTTTTTTTTTTTCACTTTATAGGACCTGTACATACACCTAATACTGGTTTCTGTGCTGTACAATCAGTTTCTGATAACAAAACTGTAAGTTTGTGGATTTAATTCGTGTGCTAATAGATTAAATGAAACAAAATAAAACTAACTTTGAATTGGCTTTCTTTTATGGAAAATTATAGTCGTCGTTCCGTATCAGTGCAACAGGTGTTGTAGTTGATATTAGTCAGTCTTCTGAAATTGTAAAGAAACTGAAATTGACTGGTACTCCATACAAGGTTTACAAAAATACCGCATTTATCAAAGATATGTTCACATCAGCACTTGAAGTTGTTAAATTTGAAGGTGCTACTATTCGAACTGTTTCTGGTATTCGTGGTCAAGTGAAAAAAGCACTTCCGGTAATTATTATTTTGTTTCCCTTTTACTGTATTCGAGAGAAAAAAAAATGCACATAACAACAATGTTGTCATGGTAATTAACTAAACCTTATTTTTTTCTCATCACAACAAAAACAAAATACAGAAACCTGAGGGTCATTTTCGTGCAACCTTTGAAGATAAGCTTTTGATGAGTGATATTGTCTTTTTGAGAGCATGGTATCCTGTTAAGCCTCGTAAATATTATAACCCTGTTACATCTTTATTACTTTCATCCAAGAGTGGATGGCAAGGTATGCGATTGACGGGTCAAGTACGTCGTGAATTAGAGATGCGAGCACCACAAAAAATGGACTCAGCTTATAAGGTATAGTAGCGTTTAGATAAATAATATACACACGGTCTCATGTGACCATTATCCAGATTACACACGAAATTAAAAACATAAAAACTGACTTTCTTTTTTTCTCTGTAACATGATATTAGCCAATTGAACGAAAGAACCGTCGATTCAATACATTAAAGATTCCCAAATCCTTACAGGCTGAACTTCCGTTTGCAAGTAAACCCAAGATTGCTAAAGCATCTAGCAAGAAATCTTACCTTGCCAAGCGTGCTGTTATCTTAGAACCTGAAGAAAAGAAGATTTACACAATGATGCAGCAGCTTAATACCATTAAGAATGACAAGGATAAGAAACGAAAGTTAAAGGATACAGAACGTCGTGTGGAAAATGCCAAAAAGATTGCCAAGCTGGAAGCAACCAAAGCAGACAAAGAAAAGGAACGAAGGAAGGATTATTTCCGAAAGGAACAACGCAACAAATCAAAATCATCATCCAAATAATATTAAGCATCATCTTCATAACTTTATCATTATCAATCATTATTATTATTCATCCTACAACTCCTCCTTCTTATTATGCTGCAATTTGTTTTTTTTTTGCCTTATTATTATTATTGTTACTTAATATATTGTAATAAAAGAAAAGTTTATATATATATATATAATATAACCAACGTGATTATGGATTTCCCAGAGTAAAACCCTGAATAGCCAGTATTTTTTCAGGGAATTCTCAAAACTATTTAGTAACAAGATCAGGGTCCTTTTCACTTGTTATGTAATTTTAAGTTCAGTTCACTGATTTAGTATATTGACCTAAAAGAGGATATTCTAATATCTTTATGCCCTCAGCCTTTCTGTTTTTTTTTTTTTTGCTTTTTGTGTGATGCAGTGGTTAACCTATCAGAACAAAGGATAGGGAAAAAAGCAGGAGTAAGAAAAATTATAAAAAGAAAAATCAAGTTTAATTTGTTTTACCTTTTTTTTAGCTCTTTTTCTTCTCTTCTTTTTAATTTTCAAAATACCCTTAAAAAAAAATGTCGCTACGCGATCGGTTTTTAGCTGATCCATTTATTATTGAAGAGGATGATCGAGAACATGATGATACCATATTAAAACAGCCTCCTGTCACTCGTAAAGAAATGTGGTCTTATTATCTTTATTATAACGGTGTATGTATACTTTTTTTCTCTTACATACTGTAGCAACAAATGAATCCTTTGTTTCCCTTTCACTTTGTGTATTATGACCTAAAAAAGTTGTTACTGGCTGTTGTCAACAAATGATATAATGTATACAGGATAACGGCTATACAATGTTTTCCTATATACCCAATATTTTACAATCCCTCGCATACAGAGCAGGTATAAACCCGGATACAGGAGCTCCTTGCGACATGAATGATACTTTGGCACCTTGTAATATATCTTGGGCGGGTGGATCTATGATTCCTGTCGCCTCCATGATGCTTTATGTTCAGGCGATTTCTTTTTCAATCCAATTTTTATTATTTACAACTTTTGGCAGTTTGGCAGATTATGGACGATGGAATCGAGATATTTTATTATTGGCAACTATTATTGGTTGTGCTGCACAAATTCTTCCTATTGTTCTTGTAAATAATGATGGTTCAGGTTGGGGTGGTATGATGGCTATTAATATTGTGGCATTAATTTCTTATGGTACCTCATTAGTATTTTATGGAGCAGCATTCCCAGTCTTAAGGTAAGTTTTATTTATTTATTTACGGGACAGCGCCAGTTGTGTGCAATATGAACAAACAACAAATTATTTTTAAATACATAACAACAACAAAATTACTATTGTTATTACTACCGTAGTGATAATTTACCAGCAGTGCGTCATGCAACTACTGATCCAAGTTTAAGTCGTGAAGAAAAATTGGCAGTCAGTGAAAAATGGAGAAATTATGTTTCAGCTTGGTCAACTATTTTTTCAAATATTGGATTTTTGGTCATGACGGGTAATAAATAGATCTTGCTTGGGTCATGTGAATATAATATGATGAAGTTAAAATTAACATCTCTCTTATTAGGTGTTTTATCGGGTGCATCATTTTATCCGTGGTACAATGGTGATGTTTTGGGCAACGATCCATTGTACAATTATATTAGTACAGTTGTATGTGGCGGTTATTGGATTCTTAATGCCATTCCTTACTTTATGTTTCGTCCCCGTGGTCGATCTGGTCCTCCACTTCCAAAAGGCTCAAACCATTTAACGATTGGTTGGAAGTCTATTTTTGTTGCATTCAGGTAAATAAGAATTATAAACATATGAAATAGAAATAGAAGCATTATACTTTTCTCTTACACGTGGACAACAAATGCTGTTTATAATGAGGCTGAAGCAATGCATAAATATTGTTATTATTATTCATAGGGAAATCCGCAAACTCAAATATCTATTTTTGTATATATTTTCTTATTTTATGTTTTCCGATGCTGTTAATACAACGAATCAAATGATTTCCATCGTTCAAGGTGAAATCACTCAATTTTCAGCTCAACAAGTCACTATCATGAACCTTGTATCAGCTGTAACATCTATTATTGGATGTTTCTTTTTCCTTTGGCTTTCAAGACGTTTTGGTGTTAAAACAAAAACAAATTTGTTAATTATCCTGTTCCTGTCTGGCATTGTAGCAGTTTGGGGATGTTTTGGTATTGGTTTGGATAACTTTGGTATTAAGGTACACATAATTAATTACATATACACTGGGAAATTATTAAAATAAATTTGATAATTATATTAATTGATATTTATATTAGACAACTTGGGAGTTATGGGCATTTTATGCTTGGACTGGTTTGTTTACTGCACCGATCTGGGCATGGCAACAAACGATGCTTGCTGAGTTAGTACCAAAAGGAAAAGAAAATCTATTTTTCGGTTTGTTTGGTGTTGTCAACAAAGCGTCTTCGTAAGTTTTCTGTTCCTGCTTTCCATTCAAATGAATATCTATATAAAATACGTACGTACAGATATTAAAAATTTAAATAAAAAAAAATACTATTACAGATGGATTGGACCAGTCGTTATTGGTGCCATTACTGAACATACATCGAATCTTTGGAAAGGTTGGCCGTTTATTCTTGGATTATTTATCATTGCATTTGGTTTGGTTTGTGTTATTGATGTAGAAAAAGCCAAAAAACAAGTTGAAGAATATCAAAAAGCTCACCCAATGCTTGATCAAGAAAGTATTGAGGATGATAATTCATATAATGGACAACGACATCAACAAGAACAAGAACAACGTCATGAATCAAGTGATAAGACTGCTGTTGCTACTACTAGTAGCAATTCAGAAAAATACGAACTTTCTCCTTAACTTAAATATACCTTTTATAAATGCTTTTTTTCTTCTTCTCTGTTTTGTAATGATACTATTTACTCCTTTCATGTTTCTATTTCGTGTAATAATTTTACCTTGTATTGTTTTCATATAATCTTTAATCAAAAAAAGAAGTTTTGAACAGACGGTCAACCGCTATCTTTTTAATTGTTGTGTATAAAGAGGCATGAAGGTGCTTCCATCGGGGATTAATGCTTTATCTTTTTCTCTTTCTACTTTATTTTCCTAGTAAGTTTTTGTAGGGCATTCTATACCAAATAAATGAAGTGTACTGACTTCATCTAATTTCTTCCATTATATATTTCTAAATTTTTGAAGGTTTAGAATCAGTAGAATTGATTTATTTTACTAACACTTAAAAAAAGTTGAGGATTGTTTTAATTTTCATGGAGGATATGGTGTGATTTTTCCGACTAAAGACTTGACATTTCTGGAGATCCTGTAACTTATGAGGATTATTTTAATAAAAAAAACATACACGAATACTACATATTTTGGAGAATTCAATACGGACAGGAGTAAGTGATCTCGTTCCTATTCAAATAATCCCTTTCTTTATTAAAGTCAAGCACTGTGGTATTAAGAAAAAGCTTTTATAAACTAAAAAGAAACAGAGAGAAAATGTGATGTATAAAATATGACTTCCTTCATACATCTTTTCAGAATTTGTAGCAAATCTATTTTGGCGGTCAGCATCGAACGTCTATAAAAATTAAAGAAATGATGCGACAAAAATAACAATAGGCAGGAGAGAGAATCATTAACAATAGTAATTATTAGTCGAATTGCAAGCTTATTTGCTTTATATATATGAATGAACAGTTGGAACCATCGAACGTCCGTAGTACTGAGAATATTACCGATCCAGAATCGTACATATTCATTTGTTATTAGTCATAGCTCAAAAATATAAACAAATGTTTTTATTACGTATGGAAAGAAAAACATGTTAAGTTGATATATCACAGTCTTGAAAAGATAAATTATCTAATCCCTAGTGATGGTTTCACAAAGAATAAAAAAAGTAAAATGTTAAACAATGCTATCATTCGGTCAGGTGACACACGTTACATTCTACAAGCACAAATAGCTTCTTTTTCTTTCTGTCACTCATTCTTTCTTTATCTAATCAACTTTTTTTTTTGGAAAAAAAAGCATGAATTCAAATTCTGAAGAAAACAACAATTTACAACAAGCATTATTGGAAACCATTCGACAAAACAGTAGATTGCTGGACGAATTACAAGCGGCTCGACAACGTGAACAAATTCTTACTGATCGTTATTTCCAACTTGAAGAAATATTAGACAACCAACGGGGAGCGCAATCACATAATACTGGAGATTCCAACGACTTGTTAAATGACATTCACAAGAAAAGTATTGGAATCCATAATAAAAAACATGCCTGTAGACACCACACCGACGAAGAAAATTCTAACAAGAAAGAAGAGGAGGAATGGGTTGAATGGAAACGCATCCCACGCTATGAAGTTATTGTTAATCGAAACACCACGGTCGAAGCATTTGTTGCTATTAATTCAAGTGTATGCTTTATTCGTAATGACGTTGTTCAGCGCGCTGGATTAATGCCTCAAAAACTGAATTCAGTAGCAAGGTTCAAGTGTTTTGGTAGTGATCAACCAATGGTTGTAACAGAAGTTGTAAATGTTCCAATACAGATAGCAGCGTATCATAACACATGTCTCATGTTTGTTAGTCACATACAATCAGAAATTATTTTAGGTGCAAGTTGGTTACAAAGTGAACATGTTTATTGGAATGTCAATTGGATGTTAATAGGTCCAAATAAAATCCGTGTTGATCCTAAACCTCCTGTTATGATTAAAAAGACGGATCCAAGAACAACCATTGTGGATGAGCCTGTTATTATTGAACGACTCAATTAAATGACATAGTATAATTTTGACAAAATAGCCCTTCCCTCATTAATGTATATATATAAGCTAAAATTTTCCCCGCTCCCGTTAAAAAGGTTATGATTATATTAACATATATTCCTCATCTCCAGTTTGTATATATTTTGTATAAAGAAGTAAAATGAAAAGTAAGAGTTTATATTGATTGATGATATTTATTTATTTATATATATCCATGATACAAAGTTAAAAAGATGTGAAAAGTTGAAAATTACAATTGGATATGTAGCTATTTTGGATAAAATAGAGATATATGATAATAGGCTATTTTTAAGCATTAGAACGACGAACACGACCATATATAAGGCTTTTATCTTTATTAGGCTCGTTTTTATATTCGCCAGGTGTACTTGGATGTCCAAATGTTGTGGGTGTTTTTGATCCATAGTATATAGCAGTTCCATCCTCATTAGGTTCGTTCTCATCAGGTTCTTCTTCATCAGGCTCATTCTCATCTTCGTCAGGTTCACCTCTGAAAATAACACCACCAGTATATGGACCTCCTTGTCTCTTTGGAAATCTACCAGGTGTACTTGGATGTCCAAGTGCTGTGGGTGTTCTTGATCCATAGTATGAAGCAGCTCCATCCTCATTAGGTTCGTTCTCATCAGGTTCATTCTCATCTTCGTCAGGTTCACCTCTGAAAATAACACCACCAGTATATGGACCTCCTTGTCTCTTTGGAAATCTACCAAATGTACTTGGATGTCCAAGTGTTTTGGGTGTTCTTGATCCATAGTATGAAGCAGTTCCATCCTCATTAGGTTCGTTTTCATCAGGTTCATTCTCATCTTCGTCAGGTTCACCTCTGAAAATAGCACCACCAGGATATTGACCTCCTTGTCTCTTTGGAAATCTACCAGGTGTACTTGGATGTCCAAGTGTTGTGGGTGTTCTTGATCCATAGTATGAAGCAATTCCATCCTCATTAGGTTCGTTTTCATCAGGTTCATTCTCATTTTCGTCAGGTTCACCTCTGAAAATAGCACCACCAGGATATTGACCTCCTTGTCTCTTTGGATATGGGCTAAGGATACCATCACGACGTTCAATATTAAGTTGGGCTGACAGGTGACTACCGTCAGCATGAACTGATGATAAAAGAGAACCAAGGCCCATAACAGCAGCAAGTGTTAAAGTAATAAAATAATATCGCATCTTTATTATTCTTGTAATAGCTGAATTATGATGTAGAAAAATTGAATGAATGTGAAAAAAAAGACTTGATATTGTTCAAAAGCTGACCTTATATATACTTTTTCTAATAGAATTACTGTATATATATTTATTATCACTTAGCAATTGTTGCTGCAAAGTTTTAATGTGCACTAGTTTATTGACATCCTGGAAGTATAGTATAAAACAACATCAACTACGCCACTTTTCATTAGACACAGAAAAGCTGATAAAGCTGCAAGGGTATCAAAGTAATAATATAAAGTAGTAAACTCAGTTATTTTTTTGTGACCTAGAGCATAATAATGATTTCCAGCATACATGTTATGAATCTGAAGAAATATTCCAGCATGTGCTTCTATGTGTGTATATTTTCTGCTGCTGTTGTTGCTATTAATATTATAAAAAAGTTTAATCTACTGTGATTATAGTTCCTTTTGTTGTTTATTAATTAGTTTCTATTAATATCACTTGATGCATTGGACTACCCATTATCAGAATATCTCAAAAGTAACTTCTTTTTGATAATTATATACAAACCATTGATCAATGCATCTATATAAAAGCGATAAATTGAATTAAAGTGTAATAGAACAAAAGAAAAGGGACTTACAGGAGCAGTTGGGTTCAATATGCATTACATATAAAACAGACTTCACGTAGAACAAAACAAAAAAAATTGTCGTGCTTAACAGGCTGATGATAAGATGGTACATATTTGTGAATACCTGGAATTCTAGCAAAGAAGAACGAAAAAAAAAATTAAAATGAAAGTAAAATGACAAAATTGTTCGCTTTACGATAGCTCATAATATTCCCTTCCTTTCTAAATGTGTGTAAAATATTTTCAATATTACGGAAGTATCATCAAACAAGGAACAGCATACTGTACGTTATTGTATATGTTTATTAACTAGCCTTTTTTTTTATTGATATAAATAAGATGTCAATCTTTAGCCTCTTACAAACTACATTTTTAGATATTGATGTCAATCGAAAGCATAAATATATAAATATGAACAAACAAAACTGTAAAGAAAAGGGAAATAAAACGTTTTTGAAGGTTTTCAGGGTAATTTTTGAACTTTATTTTTTTTATAATTATTATAGTTATCAAAATATGGAATATGCCCTGTAAGAAGGGTGGGGGGGGAGATACGTATCCCACGCCTAATCCTTTTTATTGACGGAGGCGCGTTCCGAAAACACTATAACATCTATATGCTACCACTATCCCTACCAATAGAACAATAACCACAACAATAAAAACATTGTATTGTATGCTTCTAACTTACTAATACAGCAGTACAACTTTAATAGAAATTGAACAAATAAAAAAATTATTGTATTCATGCCATCATCATCTAATCAGCCTACGTCGAAAAGTCTGCATTTCTAGAAAATCACTTTTGATGCATCTTTTTTTGTATATATTATATCTATGTTTTTTGAAACAAAAAGAAGTTACTCATCGAAAAGAGAAGATATGTACGATGTAAGATTAAGATTTCATAGAAAACAACGCCAGGAATGTATGCGGTTAAAAGAAAAAAAATACATTGCGCCAGAGCTTAAAACTATGCGATATGCAGAGTAATGATATTAGATAATACTGATAAAACAGCTCATTTATGATTTTATTAGTAGGAAAAAAAGAGTATAGAACATTTCGGAACAACACACAATACTTTTTATTGTTATAATAATCAACACATATATGCTTTTGTATATGTAACAATTTTAAGGGTAGTACTTGTTTTTACCAATATATAGACGCGCCGTAATGAACTTTCTGTTACACCTCATTACAAAAGTAGTTTGAGTATACATTAACATCCTCGGATGAGAAAAAAAAATAAAAGATGATATTTTTATGTTTGTTAGTAAGAGATTCACACGGACCGATAACAGCAGCAGCGAGTTTTATTACAAGAAAAGTGTTATAGGAAAAGAAATTAACAGCTAATGTATACATATTGCAAAATTCTTAGCGGTGTACCAATTGGTGAAGTGATTATGAACCCATTCTCAACGTAATTTGCATATTTCAGGGGTGCAGGTAATACATAACAAAGTATAAATTTGCCAACTTTTATATAGGACTCGAAGGGATAAAAAAGTTTTGTATTTTTCTTTTTTACTCCGTGATTATTATTTATGTCATCTCAGACATTACGGAAAAAGTTTCTTAGGCAAAACAAAGAAGCAACAACAGCATACTACTTTGTCGTATATATACAAACTACATAATATCGTATTATCATTTTGAGAAACAGGCTAATTTTTATTTTTGGAAACTCGTATGATTTCAAGCAACAACGATAATAGCAGCAAAACTAATATGTAAGACGTAGATCATGAAATGTAACATGCATCTTATGATTATATTTAGCACAAATATATATTGTCGCCAGCAAACTGTTATGTAACAGTTTTATTTCAGTATATACTTGTTTTCCACGCCATTTTCACTATCTCCCGATGGGGTTTTTTATTTTCTGATTTCTTTTTTGTCCCGTCTCAATCAATATATCTTACTAGAGACGTAGATTATGGAAGACAATAAATAAAAACCACAAATTTTCAGCGAATTTGATGTCTCATAGAAATGAACATTAAATCCTATATAGTACAAAGCACAATACCCTGTTATGACTACTAGGGGCAAAATTGTAATCAACCAAGAAGTATATAATAAAATTATTCGAGACACCTCTTTTTTTAAATAATAATAATACATAACAATACCTTTGAAAAAGCAAACTTAATATACATAAATAAAGTCATGGCGCAATTGCATCAAATTAAACAATAACAAAAAGAGAGCATAATATGCATTATTATTTATTCATCTTATATCTGATTGAGAGCACATTTTGCCCAGAGATTGATAGTTGGTTCTCTTCCTGTGCATTGAACAATATCATTAATACGTAACATCACGATAATTAAAAGCAGCTCGGGGCTTGCAGGTATAAGGGCATATATACAGAAAAGGGATCAAATGTCACTATGACGTATCATATATAATAGTTGTTAGAGAGATAACTTTTGTAGGTCCATTCAAATGCATATGAGGCTACGCATGATTTAAGGTAAAACCAATGCTTTTTTTCTTGCTTTTATATATGTACTCTGTTTTTTCTTTAAGAAAAGAAATATTTTAAAGTTATGTCGTTTTCTTCACTTTTCATAATATTTAACTTGCATATATAGGTACAGTATATTGTAACATGACAGCAGTTATTATCTGACGGTTACACGTAATTACGTATCCTTATTTTTGTTTAAAATACAGGCGAGGGAGGAGTATAGAACACAGTTTGGATACATCACTCCTTTTGTATTTTTTCTTTCAACTATTCTTACTTCAATAATCACAATAATGGAACATTTGAGCCCTTTGTTAAATCAACCACTGATAGACTTACTGTATTAATAATTATTATTGGAATACAATATAATAATTCAACGTTTTTTGTGTATATGAAGTACTAACACAGATTCAAAAGCGACCATTACCCCTGTTGAACAAATGGAAATTTAGCTTTCGTATGTATAAGCTAGATCATGATACTTTGTTATTACAGTTTTATTACTACAGTACTATTATTATTTGACAAATGAAAGCTTATTATACAGAAAATTACTGTAAATAATGATGAGCTTTCTATCTCAAAATAGAACTCTTTTATTTATTTTTTCATACATACGTAATAACTAGCAAGCATACATTATCCTTGGTTATGATCCAACCGACACTAAATTATTTTATCAATAATAGACCTACTTTACGCACTAATCTTCTTAAAGTATTTAAATACAACTGTACATATTACGTAATAGAAATTTTCTAATGTTAATGAATACATGCGCATTACTAACAGACTCACAATGTAATTCTTTTTCAATCGAGTCAAGACATTTCTAATTCATTTTTCGCAAAATATGAATCATACGTACAATTTCGCATGTAGCTATCGGTTCAATTGCGACTAATACGTAACTTCTGCTGGCGCTTTAGAGTAATCCACAGTTAATTAGATGGAATACGTATCATACGTACAACGACATTATGTATATAAAATAATAAATTAATACGTAAAGTCCAATTTAAATAATTTCGTATAACAGAGGCTGTTTAATTTTATTGTAAGTCGAACACTGTCAACGTCAAAAAAGCAAATTTATGCATATAAAAAAAAACGAAGCATACAGTATCTTCTTTATTTTTTTTAAATTTCTTCGTATACAATGATAAATAGCGATACAAAAGTGACACATTTTTATATTGTTATCTACTCTTAAACGTCACGTTGCTTAACTGTTTGCTTGCTAGGGTCCTTTTCGTGTTCATCCGAAGCACGCTTTTCAGGCTGGTTAGCTGCCTGATTTTTTTCTTCGCCAATAGCTTGTTGACCAGATACTTGATTTTCTTGCTGACCGGGAGTAGGATTAGTACCTACTATTGTTCTTTTGTTATGTTCTTCAGCAGACTTTTTTTGGGTTTCACCAGTAACTTGTTGACCAGATACTTGATTTCCTTGCTGACCAGGAGTAGGATTAGTACCTACTATTGTTCTTTTGTTATGTTCTTCAGCAGGCTTCTTTTGGTTTTCACCAGTAACTTGTTGACCAGATACTTGATTTCCTTGCTGACCAGGAGTAGGATTAGTACCTACTATTGTTCTTTTGTTATGTTCTTCAGCAGACTTTTTTTGGGTTTCACCAGTAACTTGTTGACCAGATACTTGATTTCCTTGCTGACCAGGAGTAGGATTAGTACCTACTATTGTTCTTTTGTTATGTTCTTCAGCAGACTTCTTTTGGTTTTCACCAGTAACTTGTTGACCAGATACTTGATTTCCTTGCTGACCGGGAGTAGGATTAGTACCTACTATTGTTCTTTTATTATGTTCTTCAGCAGGCTTCTTTTGGTTTTCACCAGTAACTTGTTGACCAGATACTTGATTTCCTTGCTGACCGGGAGTAGGATTAGTACCTACTATTGTTCTTTTATTATGTTCTTCAGCAGGCTTCTTTTGGTTTTCACCAGTAACTTGTTGACCAGATACTTGATTTCCTTGCTGACCGGGAGTAGGATTAGTACCTACTATTGTTCTTTTATTATGTTCTTCAGCAGGCTTCTTTTGGTTTTCACCAGTAACTTGTTGACCAGATACTTGATTTCCTTGCTGACCGGGAGTAGGATTAGTACTTACTATTGTTCTTTTGTTATGTTCTTCAGCAGGCTTCTTTTGGTTTTCACCAGTAACTTGTTGACCAGATACTTGATTTCCTTGCTGACCGGGAGTAGGATTAGTACCTACTATTGTTCTTTTGTTGTGTTCTTCAGCAGGCTTCTTTTGGTTTTCACCAGTAACTTGTTGACCAGATAATTGATTTCTGTGTCGACCGTCGGGAGTAGGATAAGTAGCTATTATTGTTCTTTTGTTATGTTCTTCAGCAGGCTTCTTTTGGTTTTCACCAGTAACTTGTTGACTTCCAACTTGCTGACCAGGTTGTTGACCAATCGTTTGATTTTCCTGTAGAATAACAGCACCTTCTGGATTTTCAAGAGGAAGAGCTTGGGCAGAAAGAGAACCAAAGGCCAATACAAAGGATGCTGCAGCGGTCAAAGTAAGAAGTTTCATGACTTTATGTTATAGAATTCAAGGACTGTTATGTATGTAGTTGTTATTGTAAGCAAATCTAAATGATTTTGTTGGGCCTTTATATATATATATATATTTTCTTTTTCTTCCAGATTTTATAGTGTCTTATTTTTATTATTACCATTTTGTAATATAATTTAGTTTTACGTCTCCTTTAAATTCATACATATAACTTCTTTGTTGAATATATATGGTATAGTACGTACGTATCATAAGCAATCGAAAAACTAGTAATATTATCTTGTTTTGTATGCTACTAAATATGACAGTTATTATAACTTGCTCCTCGATTAGAAATATCATCTCCTATAATATTTTGGATCTAAATCCACAAAGAAAAAAATTCACAAAGAGAATTCAAAATTAGTCAAGTGCTAAAATAAAAAATCTGCATTATAAAAGTGACTACAATAAATATACTCCTTACACATAGCAAGACACTAGAATTCTTGTTTAGCCTTGCCAAGCGTCAGCAGTCATAATAATAATACAGTCCGTGTAGTTTATCTTTATATACACATATAAACAAACCTTGGCAGCTACGTTAAAAGCATGTAGTAGTGATCGACACGTTTTTGTAAATCGGATTCAGCAGTATAAACGCTTTTACAAGTCGTTAGTGTTTAAAAATTAGCGATCATTTTTGATCGTCAGCCAAAAAAAAATCACTGTAACGAAATATCATTATATAACAATTATTGTATGTATTATGCTCCTTTTTTTTATTGTAATGATAAATAGTCGTATGAATATTATTGCTTAAAGTTTTGTCGCTATTAGATACCCAGAGGGAATGGTAAATATATTATTTTCTGTATATTTCACTGATCAGTCCCTAAAGTTCAACTGGCCCCTGTTATTGAAGACGATAAAACTTATACTACCAACATATACGTTAGACTAGTAATCAATAAGACCTAGATCATAAACCTTCAAAAAATGTGATTGAATAATGCACTTAAAATCGCCCCCTCAATCCTGCTGATATTATTATATACTAATAATACTAGAATTTATAATGTTAAACTAGTACAGAATTGTGTCTATAAGCAGATTCTGCTGTGACGATGGCGCAATCCAGTTTTCACAAACAAGTTTCTTCTTTCTTTTTTAATTCCACACCTGCAGAAAGAACAATATCACATGTTGTCGTGATTTCTCATGATTAAAACAATTAAACCAAGAAAACCAAACAAACAAACAAAGGGCTCCATACAGAAATAGTACATCGTAATGTTAATGAGCAACTGGATAGAGAATAGAACTGTAAAAATATGATGCGATGATGAAATATGCATTATTTAGTCATAATAATATAATAGTTAATATTTTTCTGCAAATATATTTTCTTATTGAATATTTCTTTGTTATATAATGGAACATAGCACGATATAGTATATAAGATGATTTTAATTAAAAATTTCAAGAAAAGCATCAAAGAAGAAAGATAACCATGAAATTCGAATTGTAAAGATGATCCGGGAACCTTAAGAGGATTTTTAGTGTAATATTAATATTACAAAACAAAGAAATTGATAGCTGCTTCTTCAATAAAAAGTCCGCCTTGATATAAGATCTACATGATCATATGAACTTTGTTCTCCCTAGATTCATCAATATTAAGGTTTTATAGCAAAAAAGTGTAACGTGGGGTGTTAGCGTGCAGATTTATGATTATGTACTCAAAGAATATTTTTTTTTCTACCAAAGATTTTCTACCACCATTCTTTCCGGACCAATACTCATAATTGCACGCCGATCTACAATAGTAATTATATCTAAACGATTATAAAGCTAAACTTGATAACATCGTTGCACAATGTTGGCATGGGCAACAATTGCCGGCTTAAGGATCGCTGAAATTTTGTGGCAGACTTATCTTCAACCGGGAGACATTTACCCGGTTGAATATGTCACAGATAATTTTTTTTTAGCAGTTGGTTGTTGCGTAACCGAGATACTGCTAATTGCGCTGTCTTAAAAAAAGAGTGACAGCTTAAAAAATTTTCTGCCCTTCAGTCAACTATAAAAGCCCATCTCAAACTCTTGTTTGTTTTCTTTTTTTCTTTAGTTTTCAAACAAAAAGGCAAGTTATCAATTTTAATTTTTTTTTTTAATAATATTTATATAATCCAAACCAAACGTATCGCACTGGAGTACGGGGAGGGAGAGGATTAGCTATGATGAAAACTTAACACAGACCTGATCTGACCAAATAATGGGGAAAAAACGTTATTGCCTATTTACAACGTGAGCGTTCAACTTTCTTCTCTTACGTGTTGATTGTTTGGTTTTGGATTATTTTGTTATTCATTATAAGCATTTTATACTTATACTTTTTTTTTCAAATATATACAGGTTTTTTTTAGCACTTTAATTAGTATTACTATTATTATGACTGTTCAATAAAATAAATTTTTTTAATAATATTTTTACGTAATTCAATTTTTTTTTTTTTTTGCGATTGTGTACAACATTTTTGTTGATGAATGAACTGCTTTTATAAAAGTAATGGAATATAAGAGAACATATTTAAAAAAGTAAAAAAGATGGAAAAGTAATTAATTATACAGCTAAGGTTTGCAATCGAGACAACAATAATCGAGATATTTTGCATCTAAATGAATAGAGAAGTATACATGGAAGTGAGTCCAAAAATTTTTTTTTAACACTAGTCAACAAAATGTAATAACACTTTACCTTGGCGATTGCCCCACCATATTGGAAACGGATGATCGATACCATCCGCTGCACCATGTAATGCAAAAGCTACAAAAAAGACCATCAACGAAGTAGCAGAATCCAATCCAGTGGATACCAAATAGTTATATTTGATAAACCAATTCCTACGATATCTACGAAGATACCATTGTGAGAATACAACAAGACAAAATGCAACGGTGATATAAGATGTTGCGGCCCCAGGCAATGTACATAAGCCCACCAAGATCATGGGGATATTGATACGGTCAAATCCTTTATTAGGAAAACGCTTGTGCAAGAACCAAAAAGGAAGTGGTAAAAAGAACCCAATAATGAAAGCCCACAAGACAATATAATATCGAGTGCCTGGTCCAAACATAGCCGTAGGTCCAATGGCACCCCAGGTTATAGCAGCCGAATTAATGGTCTGTGGTGTTGCTCCATTCCATACATTATTGCCAACAGGGTTAAGTAAAATTTCTCGTTCGTTGGTAACCACCCTCTATATTATTGTTACAGTAAAAAGAAAAGAAGAGTTAATTAAACCACATGAAGGTTTTCTCCATCAATTTTTAGCAAAGGGTCTAAGCAATTTACATCATTGACTATATAATTGAATAGTGAACCGAGTATGGTACCGACGATCTGATTGAAAAAGACAGCGCGAGGAGGTACTTTAAGATAATGTCCAATTTTCAAATCGTTAGCCATAAGTCCAGCTTGGCTCAGTGTATTGAATCCAAGAGTCTTGAAATACATATTGGCCACTGGTTTTTTTGTTTGTTTGTTTTGAGTAATAATATAATTATTTTGATATCATCATCGCCATCAAAAATATAAAGTGAGTATAAAAGAAAAGTGTGATCCTGCATGAAATATTCTTTTCCCCTTTCTTTCCTTACCAGGCAACCCAGGCAAGATAAAACCGCAAATCATTTCGGCAAATACATTTAATCCGAATCCTTGACCTGTGACAGCCGTAATCAAATTCAATGGTAGTGATAGCACAGCTGATATGGCAATTGCTAAAATAACAGCCCACCAAGGTAGTTGGCTATGATTTACATACGCAATACCAATATTTAAGCCAATACCAATGACAAAGATCGTATAATACCACCATCCAGGTACCTAAAAGAGTAATATATAATAATGATAATAACATGTAAGTTTATGAATAAAGTACAGAAGCTTATGATTTTTATAAAGAAAAATGAAAATAAAATATTCTTTGATATAGTATTTAGACGATGAATAAACTATGTACCTCTTTATAGGCTGCCATTAATCGATTATGGATATCCATCTTGCCTTCTTTGAAGTGCTCTTTCGTGCTTCGCATATTATTCCATAATTGTTTTCCATAATACAAAGCAACATGAGCAATTGATGCTGTTACTGCAAAATTAATAAACACATAGTTGATAGCTGAAGTTGCAGGAAAACTTGGCGAACCAACTTGCTCCAGCATGGTTTGATTCAACGAGTTGTCATCATTCAGGACCAAATGCTGTGGATAAACGGTGGTTTCTTGAGAAGTTTCGTTAAACAAATAAATCGAATTGGATAGGAAGGGGTATTTTTGTGCATCCCATACGTCGAAATGGTAGATGAGAGGATACAAAAACCACATCAACAAAATACCACTGAATACATTGAGTTGAACCCAAAGTGGCAAAACCAAGGGATTCATGGCCGATAGATAATTCCAGTCGAAACTAAGTTGCAGGATTCCGAGCCCTTCATTGACTGCCAAGCCGCCAAAGAGTCTTTGAAACCAGACTGAGGAAGTATCGGCCAGGCAAAATACAGAAAACCCGCCCAAGAGTGGGAATAAATATTGAGGAATAAACTCATATACAAACATTCCAGTGAACACGATGAAAAAAAAACGGGTACGCCATTTTGCTTCTGCTTTACTCGAATTGAGCGTGCGGAGCAAGGAAACTGTCGGTAACGAGGTGGGCCAGATCATATCAGGAGGATAAACCAAGAATTTTCGCAGTTGACCAGCAATTCCATAACCAACAATTTGTGTTGCAAAGAGTAAAAAGATCGACCCAGCGGGACCCGGTGGGTTGGTATAATAGAGTTGCTGTGCTGATAAAATGAAGGTTGCATAGGCAGATGTATTGGCTGCAGAGACCATGACGTAGATACAAGTATGTTCTTTGACATTAAATGGTCCAGGATTGAGCCAGTAGATTTTAGGGAGATAACGGGCCCAGGTATGACATACAACATAAGCAACCATAAGCATAAATGTGTTTGATAATGGTAATCCAACCGGTTTGAACAACATCAGTTGATAAACAGATGCACTAAGACATGCTAATATCTTGTGATTTTTTTTTCGTAATATTTACATAAATCAATTTTTTTTTTATAATCATACCAATATAATATAATCCGGTTTTTTTAAGAATACGGGTGTGTTAATATTTTTATCATATGGTCTTTTAAATTGTTTGTGAAAATCTGTATTTTGTTTGGAAGAAATTAATTAATAACTTACAGAACCAACGAGTACTGCACGCAATGTAAGACATGGTAAGGTGGTATCATCTTCCATTGTAGCAAGTTCATTAACAACCTTGATATCAGAATTATCATTTTCATCGCCATCGTCATCAATTATTGCGGAAGTTCTTTCATCTTTTAACTTTTGTGGAGGTGAATCCCATGGAACCGTCGAATCTTCGTCATAATAGATTTCAGGTGTTGCTAGAGGATCACCTTTATGATTTTTCTTTTCGTCATTCATATTGGTATATGATTATATTTGTACATGTATATTTTTGCTATTGTTGCTGTAAACAAAAGAGAAAAAGGGAAATGAAAGAGAAAAAAATAAAAAGAAACTGGTTACAAAAAAAATCCAATTGTTTGTAGATGTTTTTTTGTTTATGTATAATAACTATATGTTGATTAATGAAAAAAAGCTTTTACTGATTTAGGTCTATATATGCTGTAGCGAACGGAATAAAATGTATAGGATCACACGATAAGGATGTTATTGTATAGCATATCATCATTTGATTTATCTTGGTCGGCCATTATTACGGAATCACTAAACAGTATTCCTCATTCCTCATTCCTCTTAGCTCTACATACAATAATGCATATACTACAAAAGTTAGCAAATGATATGGTAAGGGGTTGGGGGAAGACGCTATTAATTTCTTCTTTATAAGCTCTCCTTTCTATTTTTTTTTACTTAGGATGCATATCCGTAGCTACTTATAGATGATTGATGAAGATGATGATCTATCGGTGGTGATAAGCTTGTTTCTTATCTGTCATTCATGCAAATGTATACTATAATTTCCGATGCGTATGCTAATTTCTCTAGAAAGTCTGATCAATAATTCTGATAAAATCGAAAGGTTACGCGAGTATTATGACTTTAACTAACTATACTGTTATTCTTGAATGGCACAAAACGAAAAAAAACAAAAAAAAACAATTGAATTATGTTATTCTAATTATGCAGACGATATGATAGATTCGTGGTGAAATGGTTTTGTAATAACACCAGTAAATGTTTTCCCACACCCTGTGATTTTCTTTTTACTTCACTATACAAACATATGATAATTCTCATTAGCTTATTATGAGTGGTAAGTCACTTGTTGTATATGTCAAATTATTAAGAACTACAGCCACTTTGATACAAATGTACATAAAAGACGAAAATACTATTTGCGGCTAACGTAGAAGTTTTCCATGCAACATATAATATGTTGGATTGCATAATTCTTTTAATTGCATCAAGAATTCACGGATAAGTTCGGTACAACATTAATACTTCTTTCTAGATAAAATAATATTTTGTAGATAACTGTTCTTGCATATTATGATGAGATGAAAATAGTCTTCCGATGTTCTATCTAGAACCTTTTATTTACAGAGGAACCCCGTTAATTTCATATTCGTTAGCTTTCACATCCTCATTATTTTCACAGAGATTCAGGGAATGGAAAAATTGACATAATTAAATTTTCACATTCTCATTTATTTCACTTTCAATGCAAGCAGGGAGCTTGAAACCTTAACGAGAGTAATATGCTCACTTATAAAACTATATTATACATTAATTTTATTGTATCATGTTAGTAATCTTTAAGAATAATGGTATTCAGTTAAGGGTTTTCTAGTCTAACAAATATATATGTCGGTCAAACAACTTATTTTAAAGTTTAACACATTTCAGCAATTTGAGTTCTTAAAGATCTTTATATGTATTGGAGCCAATACATATTGATTTGCATATGTTTCCTGAATTGACTTTTATTAACTATTTAATATCTTAAAATTTCTTTCTAAATCACTATTATATGACTAGTAAATAATACAAAAAGATAATTATACGTATGTAACACCACATTGGTGAAGAATACGTAATAAAAGTGTGTATATATACATACTGCTTTTCCTGAATAATACTTGACTTTTCTGTGAGAGTATGAAAACTACGTACTTACATTATTATATGAGCACGTTACATGACAATAAAAGTTTCACAGTACGTAGTACATAAACGAAAAGGAAACATAAATACCAACAAAGTTTCGGCTAACTAATTAGTAATGTATATCTTTTACAATAGAAAGTACAACATATGTAATATACAGTAGTCATATACTTAGCAGGAATGTTGTGGTGTACATACTGTATATGTTTTCCTGTGTAATATTAAGCATAGTTCATATAAAAAATCTAATACGTATATGATGCTTCTGTGCAAGAAATCATAAAAATGTATCTTACAGTAATGTTGTAATGTACATGTTTAACTATTTTAAATTTAGCCTTATACATAAGAGAAATAAACAGCATTATATGTGCATTATGTATATATTCAATATCTCTTAATACCATTAACCTGCCCTTAGAAGTAATTAATTATATATAGTCCTGATGACTTTCATATTCCCTTTATTTTCACACCGAAAATGGGAGATGTAAGTTTGGAATTAACGGGGTTCTTCTGTACTTATTTTTGGATAGATAAAAAAACATAAGTTTTGCTATAGGGAATGAAACAAGAAGGGTAATATATATATATGTACGAATTTGACGGTCTCGGTCCATTCCAATAAAAATAATTTGACTGCAGTAGCTTGAAAGAAAAATTAAATCTTAAAGCATTTGTCGTAACATTATGCAAGCAATAACCCTGGGATCCAATATTTTTCAAGAACAATGAAAACCAAGTCGGATGCTAACAATTATGATGTTATGCGCACGTAGAAAATAACAATAGCTCTATAGATGAGGAAGGCAAGAAAAGAGAAATTGTTTCAGAATACGTAGTACTATAAGAATCATTTTTCTAGTATGAGTAGTAGCGCTAGAATGAATTGATAGTGGTTGCGTTACACAATAGAACAAATCATTGCTAATTGAAGAGTGTTTACTAAGTTGTGGTTTTTTTGTTGGTAAACTGTAAGTCGGTATCATCCAAATTGCACTATAAAGACGGTCCAGCCAGGAAATACCACGTATAGCCATCATTAAAATGTCATGTAGATGACTCAAAAATATGAAGTATGCCATATTTCATCGTTACATATCACGCGTAAAAAATAGCAATTTTATCATTATTATATGAATTATATCTTCAAAATCACGAACTGCATTCTCTAGGGCATTTTATAAGCAATTTGGATGCATACTTGTAATAATAAAAAGTGTTTTTGTATTTTTTGGAATATTGCTCAAATCGTTTTTCTAGTTGCTCATTGTTGTAGGTTGTAATTTAGTAAGCCTATATCATTATAATTTTCAAAATGTAAAAATCTAATCTTTTCTCATAAGATAACAACAAATCACGCGACTACTACTTGGCATTGTAATTTTCATATCACTAGCAACTAATATAACATGATGAGCTTCATTGTATGCATGACGCGTTTTTGCGTAAAGCTGAGATATCAGTAAGTATTGCATATAGTTTCACTTTTTCTCCACATTATTCAATAATTAAAACCGTATTCCTCACTGTTTCCCTTCTTTCTTTTGCTTTGCTTTGATTTATTTGTTTCTTTTCAATATACTATTGGTGGCAGAGTAATAGTCTATACAAAAAAGGAGTATGAAAAATATATATGTTAGAACAAGTAAAAAGAACAAAAAGGAGAAATACATTTAATCAAAGGTTTAAGTTCGGAAAGCTAATAGTAACAAGAGGGTATACAACACAAAAATAGTTTTACCACTATTTTCTAATAAGTAAAATAAAAAATACAAATAACAAGGAAAAAAACAAGTTATCAACGACTTAATAATAATTATTGTTGTTCATCCTTTGAGTCCTCATCACTCTTGCTTGACGTAGTTGTGTCCTTGTCTGCTTCGATAGCTGGTGCAAATCCGATACGATGTTGACCAAAATCGAAAACAGTAACATAATTACGCAACAACATGTTGCCCAAAATATAATGTTCAGAAGGAACAAAGAACAGCATACATTGGCCATCTTCTTCACGTCTTGCAACCAGGCGTGAAATAGGTAAGGCAATATAGACAGAAGTGCCTTGAGCACCTGATTCAGGGAACACCATCTTGATTTCCTCATTATCCTCCATGTATTTACAGTCCACAATAAATTGATTATCAACCAGTTGAACGTCAGGAGCAATTGTTTTAGCCAATTGAGTAGCCAAATGTTTAGGTAAATACATGAAATTAGAACCTGTATCGATAGTAAATGGAGTACCGGCTTTAGAGAATTTGAAATTGATGTTTCTCAATTGGAATCCTTGAAGGAATACATTCCATCGTTCATGAACGGATAATCCAGTTGCTCTGTGTTTATAAGTGACAACGTCAGTATAAATTAAGTCACCGTTCATTTTTTCCTTGTTAACATCACCAAACATGATTTCGCCGCACCATTCACTTTGTTCAGATTCACCAATAAATACCGAGAACAAAGGTTCAGGAATCTTGTTGGCTAAATAAAGAGCTTGTGGAAACGGATAATAGGATTGATTGAATCGTTGATACATAATGGTGCCACCGGGATAGCCTGCACCAAAAATACCATCTAAGATGTATTGATCTCCACCTTCTTCAGCCGTAGGTTGTTGAGCAATGGGACCTTCGTTTGTGTCTACCATGGCCAAAACTTGCTTATCCAATTCCAATTCACCAACTTTTAAAGTATCGACGAAATAGTTACCCTCTGCATTACCAGTACCATAGGTGATGTTCAAAGGATATTTGGTTTCATGGAATGAAGATGATTTGCTGGAATCAAATTGACTACCGGACAAACATCCATCTGCTTTTAAACATTTGTTGGAAGGAATCCATGTATCGGCGCTACCGGTATCGAATAAAAGTAAAAATTCCTGTGCTGGAGTACCGATTTCAACGTTGATTGCAAGTTCGTACAATTCAAGATCATTCAACAGATGAACGATGTGACCTGATGCGTCTTGCTCTTTTTGATCGCTGTCGGTGTCAGGGAACGATGATGATGTGGTTGTTCCGTCTGCGTTTTCAAGAAGAGTATCATAATGAACAGGTTGGAAGCGGTTGCGATGGTAGCGCGCATCGTCGTTAGGCAAATTGCGACGGGCAATGCGGCGTATGGGTAAACGAACGGGCTTAACATGTTGATCCTCTTCTGCTGATACGCCAAGTACTGTGGCAGCCACAATAGCCAAAGCAAACGATATAGGACGCATTAAAAAAATAAATATAAAGGAAGGAATGGGGGTTTAAAAGGAAATAGAAAGGAAAGGGAAAAAAGGAGAGTGTGAGAGTATTATGTTAAATAATGAGAGAGATAGAGAGAGAGAGAGAAGAAGTAAAGAAAAAAAAATTAAGTCAGGTACACAAAGGTAAGTTTTTTCACAGAAGAAAAAGAAACTACTGGGTTAACTAAATAAAGAAACTATCCATTCAAATTGAAGTGACACAAGTCCAATTACTTTTTACTAAAAATAAATCTACATGTGTTCCTTTTTATTTATGATATAAGTGGGAGTTGTGTGCGCTGTTGTTAAATATGATGTAGAAAAATCGAAAAAAAGGGGCAAAGTATACACATAAAATTTATGACTCTTCTAAAGCTTTCTTAAAAATGGAATAGCAGCTGAGACCAGGGTTATAATCTATAAAATATAAAGAAAAAAGTTTTAGTGTATGTGGTAGAATATTAAAAAAAGTAGTAAAAGATCTTACCAAAATTGTCATCGGGGTTACAGGAACACTTGCTTCGGAATTCAGGCTCAACTGGGCAGTGAGTGTACGCACTAATATGAATAGAGCGTTAAGATTTCTCTTTGTTTTATTATATCTTGTCCCATTTAATTTACCAACAAACCCGTCCCCGCCTTCTCCTCGTTGTTAAATAACTTACGTGTGTCGGTAACCAATATCATTGAAAAAGTGGAATTCTTCCTTACGAAGCATCATACTTGCTGCAATGGAATGAACAGGTGCATCACCCCATCTATTTATATTCGGTTAATAAACATAATTGTTTTTGAAAGCTGCACAATATATGTAAGTACCTTTCATAAAAGAAACCACCGGTTTGATCCAAATAATTAAAGAATTTTAAATAATCATTTGAACGCCACAAATCCAATGAAGCAATTTCAAAGTTAGTCCAGAAATGACATAAGTTATATGATTCGCCGTTATCATCCGTAACAAATCGCCATAACGAATCTTCTCTGACGGGCCAATGTTTCACTACTTCAGGACGGTCACGTTCGAAATCCTTAACAGTTTGCCAAAGGGATGGAACAGTTGCACCAAACTCACGAAATGCGATATTAAAGCCTAAATAAGTAAATAAAAAATAAAAATATGGATCTTGAAGAAAAGCATACACATCCTCTAGACATACCCTAACCTAATTTTAACCACATTTAGAAAATTAAAAAAAAAAAGAGCTTTACCATATTTTTTGCCATTATTACGCATGAATTTGAATACATCATAACTAAGATCACAATGATAGTCCACATCTGGCTCCAAACGCCAGTAATAGTCAAATTCATCCAATAAAGGATGTCTAAAGAAGAATCCACTTTGGAATCTACATTAATAAGAAAATGAAAAAGAGGACGAGTTTAGAAGAATTTATAATATTTTGACCATGATAACAAAAATACATCATCTTGGTGCGTAATGTTAAACGTGTAATCCATTAATCTCTAACAAAAACACTCCCTCCTTATCCTAGCATTCCCTTCTCAAAAATAAAATAAAAACTTATTCTTTACCGACACATGTGGCGATAACTTTCGCTTTCTGCATATGGAACACCAGACTTGGCCATTTCTGCTCGATTATCGGCTGCCAAGGATTGATTGATAAACGATGGATAGCCCCACATTTGATTATCCAATTTACCATAACGTGTATCAGCTGTCGTCAACGAAGAGGTAGTATCTTTAAAGTCTTCAGTAAAGTCATCGTCGTTCAAAAAGATATAGGGGTATTGAAACTTTTTATTAAATCGTTCTTCAATTTGTCTAATGGTAGAAGCAATACCGTCTAATTCTCGGTTACGAACTAAAATGACAAAACAAGCGCGTACAGGATCATCTGGTTCAAATGAAGCTAATGGTGCTTCAATAGGTTCAATAGTAGATGTTTTTTGTTGTTCTTGTTCTGGTGCAGATGTGACATCAAGTTCTTTTTGTTGTTGTTCTTGGTTACTGACTGACGAAAGATTACTGACAGGTAAGAAAAAAAGTACTGAAATGGTCAAAAGACCTAAAGCAACGACAAGTAAAAGTCGTTGCTTACCAGCTACTCGCCAGTTATTCATTTCGCGGGAAAGAAAGGCAGGTATCGCCATTTAGGGGGGAGAAGGCGAAACAAAAAAAAAAAAAAAGGATATGCAAGCAGTAAAGAGTGAAAATCCTTCCCAATGAAAATTTCGCCCTTTCCAATACATGTGTCTCGCCTCGGGCTTAGTATTTTTGTTTGTTGTTACACTTGAAATCTATTTATTTTATAGTCTACACTCTTTCCAGAAAGTAATTTTGTTTTGGGTAAAAGAATGTTTTGTAGCACAAGCTTGATATTCTTTGAATATATAAATAGAGGGTACAGCGAGAGTGTTCACCTCCCTTTTACTTCTTTTCCCTACAATTACACTAGAAATTAACCACACGATAATAAACATTTAAATTTTGTATGAAAATGAGAAAGTTTCTGTTGTCGATGAGTATGGGAGGCCCGAAGCAATGGATTCTATTGTCGATAAGGATCAGTTATGTCTTCAATGTGCGGTATTTATCTCAACAGTCTCTGTCGAGCGAGAAAGAGGAAGAGGAAATGCACGTAGAAAAGGAATTGATTAAACCTCGTACTAGTGTTATTATGAGGAAAACATCAATGAAGCGGGATTATGCACATTTTTTTTATCAGATTCTTTAGACTTCTGTTTGAAAAGTGTCCTAATGCCTCTGTTGCTGCAGAACGGTTGGGGGTTGTACACAGAAATGAGCCGGATAGTATTTTTGATAAAAGGAGAAAGACTGATAGTTCCCACATGAAAGGCTATTATTTTCTGTTATGTAGATAATGCTCCAATTCATACATCATTTGATATCGTTTAATATTTAGAATCTCATGGTTATTATTGAATCTACTTGCGTTCTATTATCCATAGCTCGATCCAATTGAATCGTTTTGATCAGTGGTTAAAAGCAGAGTAAAACGTAACACGTTTCTAGGAACGGAGACGCTGATGACAAAAATCACTATCACTTCTAGTAGCTTGAAACTGGGTGACTTTAAAGACTTTGTTAAACGTTCACAAAAATGTTTGTAATAAGTAAAGTTTCTGAAAAGCTTGAAAAATAACTTCTTAACGACTGCCCATCTTTTGTTTAGCAATCATGTTGGCAATAGCTCTCGAATCAAACGCATTGCACCACATTTTTAATGATCCAGCGTCTGCTTTTCTTTTATCAGGTACGCATTGATTTGGCTTCTGATTATACTTTTGCATTACAATTAACATTTTATATTTTTTAAACAAAGTTGTTATTGCTAAAGCTTTCATTAGGGATGGTTTGACAATATAGTGATGATGATTAAGTCTTTTTTATTAAAGAGTTGCTTTATAATAGTCAGAATCATTCTCTCAATGCTGATCATGTATACATGCTTCCATAGTGTTCGCCAGCGACTGACTAAAGCACCAAACGTATGCCCTACTACAATGCGACTAGAGGAGTGCATCTTGTTGAATATTTTTTGTTGTCGATTGGCAGAGCTACGTGGGAACAAAGGAGTGTACGCATGACTATAAAAGCAGAGACTAATAAAACAATACTTAGACTCGTTGCGAGTATTCATATTTTATATACTTACCAGTGATAATGTAGGTGCCATCCATACATACTTGATTGGGGATATTAACGAGATTTGTATATAATATGCTTGTTATGAAAGCACGTGCATCATTTACATGGCCTTTTGTATTGTTAATAAATATGTTTAATTTTGTTATCACAATAATCACCATTATTGCTTACCCGAATCACCACATTTAATAAACGTGAATTGAGTCGAAGCGTCACATACTGCAAGTAAATTAAAGGAGGCATTGTTTTTCCTGTCGACGAACATGTTTCCTTTATTGGCAGGTTTTTATATCACAACCAATTTACCATCCATGGCACCGTAGGCCATTTGTTGGCCAGGTGATTTCTGTTTGACCCATTCGTCCCATTGCCTTAACAAATCGATCAGTGAAATTGTTTAAAAAGCCGCCAGGAATATCCAACAGGGCGCACACCAAACGAAAACCATAATGGGAATTGGCAAAGCGTCAGAGAACCACGGCAACCTGAATTTCCACTGGAATCCCTCCCCTCAGTTGACTTCCAGCATACGCTGGGTCGCTTTTTAACTTGTTTACAAGCAACTCAAAAGCGCATTTTGTAATACGATAGTGAGATTCAAATTGCTTACGTCCAACAGCCAAGTCGCTCAAATTTGAATGCGTAACTCTCCACGACCGAGAAGATTCATACGCTCGCTGATGTCGCTGTTGTATGATTTCTGCTGTCATAAAAATAGGACTTGCATGAAAGATTTCATAAAAAATGTCCTGGTATACAAGTTTAATATACATGAGCGAGGCATCAGCCACTAATGGACCAAGGACTTCAAACGACATTTGGTCGATAACTCGTAAATAATTTCGATAATTGGTGAGCCGTTCCTTCTTCTTCCTCCATCATGTCATCCATTAGGTGTTTGAAGCGATCCTTGGCAAAATTACCCAGACGCAGAAGATCGTGACATAATGAGTGGTTGTCAGGGGACATACGTGCCAACTTAACTTTGCCAAACTCAAGGCTTGGTCCAAAATCACGTTGCCGTTCTAGGTTTGTTATGGAGGCATCTGAATGCATCTCCCCAGTTTCATCGGCTGTATATTGGACCATTGTAGTAAATCGCTTTTATTTGGATCTGAGAATCAAGGAGAGGAGATAATATAGAAATAAATGGTAAAAAGTTCACATTCCCCCATGGATTTCTTCGTTTTTATAGCCATCTGAGGGAGTTTTCACATTCTATTAGAAGGATATTCAGTGTCTGGTAAAGATATAGTGAACTAAGTTTTTTCATCATTACTATTTTCACCATCATCACACATACAATTGTAATTCCATGATAACTTACGCGCTCATTATACTTCCTCACTAAAGACCGTTCAAGATCGCTTACGTAAACTCTTTCCAACCATTAAAAGGTCAAATTCTGCGCCGTCTTTTGTTCGGATATTTGAATCTACAATATTTATTACACGGGATAGCTTCATACAGGCATCATCAGTAATATCTATGTTAAAATCCATAATTTCTGATATTAATTCCTTGTTCAGGTCAGAAATAATGTCTTCAGTGAAAATATTAATCAATAACGGACTGTATTGACGAGGGCATAAAAGGAGGATATTGGACGAGGTTAAGAGTTCGTATAAAGATGATTCGATAAAAAACAAACGGGTGCTGCACATTTGCCCAACAGCTTGTCGGAATTTTTATTGTTGGCACGTTTTCTATGGCTTCTGGCAAAGACGGACCAGTAGCTATTTCCGTAGTTGCACTTTCTGCTTCTGCTTCGGATCCAATATAATTTATTTTTGTGGTATCGGTTGCTGTGGAGATAGTATTATCGGATAATATTAATGACGTGGGAGTGAGTGTTGTGGCATCTGGTGCCGTGGCGGTAGAAAGTAAAAGTCATTGGTCTGACTTTGGCGGGATTGGATGGACAATTAAGACCTTTTGAGCATCATCCAATCACCATTTTCGAATTGGGTATTTTTACGTGAATGCTTTGGATTTTTTAAAGGTATTTAGATCTGACTGTAATCGTTCTTGATCTTCTTTGAGATAACTATTGTCGATAATAGAGATGTATCTTGAGACTGTGGCTTGTTGGTTTTAAACCTTAGGAAAAATAAATTCAGAATATATCCAGAATATATTCATATATTTACATGTTTGATTTCCGGCAAATTTAAATTTATCTTGAATATTCTTTGTATACTTTTTGATTACTTTTTGAATATGGATATTCAAATAATATTTCTCTTATAATAGTGTATATTCTTTGAATATTCTTTGAATTTATTATACATTTTTTACTATGTAGACTACTAGCTAAACGTTTTTTTTTGCAACATTATCATTAAAACTAAAAACTCCCACGTGAACTTGGTTTATTCATTAGATGGGTACTTGTTTTGCTTTCTTTTCATCACATTATTAGGCTTTATACGTATTTCTTTCTTTGGTCGTCCAGGTCGTTTTTTATTGGAAATGGAGGCTCATCCTCATCTGGCGTTTTTGTATTTGCAGTTTTCTTGGGTCTTCCGACTCTTTTTTTTTTCATAACACTATTACCTTGTAACGCGTCACCATCATTCAAATCGCTTTCATTATCTTCATCAGTTTCGTCATCTTTTTCCATTAATCTTCTTTTTCTGGCGAAAGCTATAGTAACCAATTACACATCACTATCATACATGTTGAAAAAAAAGCATAACCAAAGCGAATTTAACTTACTTTCTTTTCTCGTGTCTGGTTTTGGATCTTGTACTTGTTCAGTCTGCTTGTAAATTGTTTTCTTCTGTACTGCTGATGACGATCTTTGGGCCTGAATAGTGCTTGGCTGCTTATGCTTATTACCATATACGTTTGGGTCTATCTGATTTTGCAGATATTTTTCTTCAATGTTTGTCTTTTGTTCTTCCATGCAATCTTCATCTTCGTCACTTGAGAGCTTTGTATCCAACATTAAAGTTTCATCACCGAACCCAGCGGGTTCTTCATCAAATCGCATCGGCTCTTCATCAGTAAACAACATATCATATTCTTCAAGCAGATTATCGTCATGCTCAGAAGTCATGTTAATACTTGGAAAATATATATGGAAAAAAAAAAAGAGAAAAAAGCATTAGTGACATGATTTAAAATAGACACTGTTAAAGCAAAAAAAAAATCATCGAGGAGATCTTCATTACCTTTCAGCATCAGACATACCATCTACGTTCTCAGTTGCTTCAACAGTACTTTATATCAAAAAGTTTAAATTATTATCTCTCAACTTAGAACACTTTAATACAATATATAAGAATATAAAGAATACATACCAATCAGCCACTGCGTTTTTATCAACTGTTTGTTCTTCTGCTATAATAGTCAAAATAAAAAAAAAACTATCATTAATAGAATGGAAGAATCGATAATTCCGTACCCAACATATTATATTAGATTCAAGCATTTTCACCTTTGTCATGCTTTAAGAAAGCCTTGCGCATTATAAGCTTCGCCCCCCAATTTTCAACACACGCTCTAAGTGGGAATTCATCATCTACCAACTTTTCAAATAACACTTCAGCCTCTCGTCTGATTTTATCTGTCAAATCTGACCAAGTAGCAGATGAATCCAAACCATGAATCGATCTAATATTATCCCTTAGACCAGCTGCATATTTGGGTGAGTTTTTTTTGAATGTCATGAGATACTCGGGTTTGTATGGCTTTTTGAGTCTTTGTAACACTGTTTTGCACAAGTATTCAAAATGTTCCCAACGAAATTGAAGTGACATTCCTTTTCTACACGCTGGCGGCATGATATTTCGTGGTATCTTTTCATTCCTAAAAGGATTTTGATCTTCAAATGCTTGGGGATAATCAGATGTTGTAAGATCCAAAGAAGCACGTTGTTCCATTAATTGTTCCATGTTAGTTAGTTTCTGCTTTAAGGTATCTATTTCACACTTTAATCCATATACTTCTGATTCAACACGTGAGTTAATCGCGTCCTGGGCATTTTGAAGCTTTCCATCAAGTGCGTTGATTTCTTTTGTGACATGATCTTTAAATTCAGAAACTGTATTGATAAAAGCTGAAATCAAAGAACCACTGTTATCGCGTTGCATTTTTTTATATTACAATAGGATAAAATAAGAGGTAAGTGGAGGGACACACGGAACTATAATTATAAAAACGGTGAATGGGTTGCATAAAAAAATAAGAAAAAAAAGCGGGAAGAAAAAGAAGAGTCGGACCACACAATTTTAAATTAATCCCCCTTACTTCTTCACTACCACAAACCATGTACAATAAAATAAACAAAGAAAAATGCATCACATGTGGCTGGATCATTTCAGGAACGATAGAAGATATTAAGATTCACAGGAATAAATGTTTAAACGATAAACTGAATCATCTTCGCTCATCAAATACCAATATTTCGGTAATCATTGTACACAAGTTTTCTCAAAACACCAAGCTTTGAAGAATAAGTATACATTAATCTTAATTTACCAGGGAAATAAAAGTAATTCTCAAAAAAAAACTGATAAACAATGGACATCTTCCGAAAATCGTTCGTGTAATATAGAACAGGTAATGCAATAGCGTTTTACTTGACTTTTAGTGGTTGTATAACATTCATCAATTTATTATGCCTGCTTTTATTTTCTTTTATTTTTTTTTCTATGTAATAGAACACTGAAAATAGAACGATGCCACCAATGTTATTTGAACAGGATGAAAACGACTTAAGTCTGGGAGATATTTATGACGATGATGAATACAATATTTTATCTGCAATTGAAACAAACAATATCATCCCAAATGAAACAGCAACACTGTTACAAGAAGTAACAAACAACATTGTTCCAAATGAGGCAACAGCACAAGAATCAACAAATATGTTACCAAAAAATACAGAAGCTGAACTCCACCCTCGAAAGGCACCAACAGTAATTGATTTAACACGACAATATACATATGAAGACGAACATATACAAGCTAGTATTGATATATTTGCATTAATGGTCAAAGGGACTGGGGTAAAACACTTTATGATGCTGTGATCAAAAGAATCAATCAATATACCAATGGGTACCTTCCACCGTTATACAGCTACAGCAAATCACGAGATGTTCTACGGAAAGCATATGGAGTTGAACCAGTGGAATATGATATTTGTTCAAAAGGTTGCAAGATGTTCAGTGACGACGATGATAGTGAGGATTGTCATCATTGTAGTACTCCAAGATATAAAAGCGGAACACGTATTGCACATCAAGTTATGATATATTTACCACTGAAGGAGCAACTTGCTATCTTTGTTAGCAATGTATACATACAAGAATTATTGAAGTATCGTGCCGATCGGGAATCATCGGACATCATGAGAGATTGTTTCGATGGTGGCCTTTATAAGGATATCAAATATAAATTTCAAAACAAAATGGATATCGCTTTATCGTTATATACAGACGATTTTCAGGTCTACAAACGAGGAAAACATACAATGACAATTGTGCATTTTGTGATCTTAAACCTTCCTGAAGAAGTACGTTATGAAGACCACAACATGATCCAAGTTTGCATTCCTCCAGGACCGAACAAAGCAACTGATCTGAACAGTTTTCTTGGACCTGTTATGAAGGAGCTCAACGATTTATGTGAAGAAGGGATGATAATACGAACGGATAGTGGTGATGTTATGTTAAAGGCACACCTTTTATTTGTTGGGGGGGATATTCCAGCGGTGGCGAAAGTGGCAGGACATGCAGGCCATCAATACTATCATGGTTGTCGATTTTGCACAATACGAGGGATATATCAAAATCATAGAATGACTTTTCCTCCAATAATCAAGAAAAAAGCACAACAGCAAATTGAAGACCAACCGGCTGGAAATGATAGTAGTAACCGTACAACAAATCAACAGGACAACCGACTCAAACCAATAATTCGTCTTTCCCATACTTATGAAAGAGCGACATAAATGTTGGTCAAAAATATAAATGTCAATTTTCAGAACTCCCAACGTTCCACGGGGCTACATTTTTTCCTATTGACATTATGCATCTTCTTGGTCTTGGCATTGGCAAACAATTATGGAGTATTATTCAAGGGACGTATGGAGCAGAAATGTGTCCTTTATATCTATCAAATGCTGAACAAGAATTAATCGGAACACGGATAGCTTCTTCAAGAAGTTTAACCCCATCGTCATTTTCGGGTGATTGTGGTGATATATCATTTCAGAGTGGATTCTATCGCGCTGTGGATTGGATACATTTTGTTTTATACATTGTTCCCACTATCATTCTGGAATTTTTTACTGATGAAAAGACACGTAAAGCTCTGATTGATTTGTCTAACATTTATAGGTATGGATTTTCTAGAGAAATCGACCATGATGAGATTTCATGTTTACGGAGCGCTGTGAAATGTTGGATTAATTGGTTGAACGAACAAGTACACGATGGAAAAATGTCTGCTTCAGTTTTCACCATAAATCAACATTACCTAACGCATATGTGTAAAACAATTGAACGTGATGGGCCTTTACCGTACTTGGCTGCATTTAACATGGAAAGGGCAATAGGGGAATTAAAGAAGAGAATAAGGTCAAAACGTCATCCAGGGAAAAATGCAGGAAATGTATTGATTGAGTTAGCAGCTATTAGAAAACGGAAGCGAGAAGAATCAATTGATATTAATGATGATAATGATAATGACGATAATGGATACGATGGTAATGGTAATGAACTAGCCGATGTTACCCCAGTAAAAAGAAAAAAAATGGATGTAATTGTATTAGATGATGATCCAAACAGCCCCGAGATATGGAGTCCTTTTGCCGAAGGTACAATCCGATCTTTGCGTTGTGGAGAACGTTTACGTCATTTCTGGGCATGGCACAACGGATCTTACCAAGGTGTAACCATTGATCCTAATGAGATCATAGAAACTGGAAGTCGACTATACAATAAAGATAAAAATACATATGGTGGCTCAATAAGAGAGTCTTTTGTCCGATTGCATATTCATGTTGATGTAAGTAGATCAAGGAATCGTTCAATTATCAACAATCAACAACGGCAATATTTCGGTGAAATCAAATTTTTTTTCAAGCACTCCTTCGTAGTACATGGAAACGAGTGCGAAAAAATTCTGGGATTTGTTGAGTTATACAAACTAAACAAAGGTGACGGACCATGGCCATATAAAACTGAGAATGGTGGTAAACGACGTGTTGTAGTCGAGTCAAGTGATATTATTGGATTTGCAGGGCGTACAAAGGGTAAAAGCACAAGGGAGTATGTCTATTGGTCACAAAAAACTCCCCATTCAAAAAAAGAATTACCGATTGATTACGATCTTGAATTTATACCTCAATAAAACGTTATTAACAATCGTTAAGATATCATTATTATTTAATATACTTTTTGATATATCTCGAATTTTATATAAATATATTTAAAATATTATATGAATATCATATGAATCTTTTTTAACATGACTATATCTTTGAAATATTTTATAAATCTATGTATATATCTTAAATACTTTTTGCGTCTTCGAGTTTTTTTTGAATTTATTTTTCCTAAGGTGATTAGTAATTCAAATTCATCTGCGAAAGATGTCAAAGCGAGACTTTCTCTATAGTTAATACACCACAGATGTGCAACAAAAACGCGTTGCTTCTTTTTTTTTTTGGCGGATCATTCGTAGAGGAAGTTGTATTAGGAAACAGGCGGCTTTGAACAAGTAAAGAATAATAATAAAAAAGGGCGTGCTTATTTCTACATACCATCCCACAAACATCATCATATAATAAGTATCTCGCGCTCTTTGTAAAAGCTAGTATTGTTTGTTAGTTTGAACAATATATGCACTGCAGTAATGGTAGCGGAGAATTTTTGTCGCTTGTGCCGATGTTCGGGTGAACAAGAAGTTTACAAAACAACCCTTTTAGACCCACCCCGCGAATTAATCACTGATCGATTCTGTGCTTTGCAATTTGAAAAATGATCACAAAGATATTAATTATAGTGTGGGATACACTTTTAAATTGTTATGATTTGATCATGTCTCCTATATTTCAGCGTATGTTAAGACATACCGATTGAGACGGTTCAAGAAGGTGTAAAGGTATAAAGAGCCTTGTGAGGGACAGGGAAAAGGCTTTAAAAAATGGAAGCAATCGTAAATACTGGTGTTCATGGGATTCAATTAATGTTAATTGTGGAGAAAGGTAGTCAGAAAAAAATTTAGAATAAGAAGAAAATAAAGAAACAATTGAGAAATGTATATACCACCAGAGGAAGATTTGATCATTTATCCAGGTTGTTCTTCTGAAGGCAGTATGTGATATATTTATAAATAGTATGTAATTTACAACCAATAAAATTTCTGTATAAAGTGATTGTTTACTAAGGCTTGACCATCATAATTATATTGCCAAGCCATTCTTAATAAAAGCTTTTATTAATAACAACTTAGTTTAGAAATATACATAAAATGTTAATTGTGATGTAAAGATATGATCAGAACGCAAATCAATGTGTAATTTATAAAAAACAGAGGCGGGATCATTAAAATTGTGGTAAACTGCGTTTGATACAAGAGCTGTTGCCAACATGATTGCTAAACAAAAGATACGTAGAGGTCATCAAGAAATTATTTTTCAAGCTTTTCAGAGGTTTTACTCATCACAAGCATTTTTATGAATGTCTAACAAGGACTTTAAAGTCACCCAGTTTCAAGCTACTAAAAGTGACAGTGATTCTTGTTATCAGCATCTTCGTTCCTAGAAACGTGATACGTAGCTTTTACTCTGATATTAACCACTAATCAAAACAATTCAATTGGATCGAGCTATGGATAATAGAGTGCAAGTAGATTCAATAATTAATAGCCATGAGATACTAAACATTAAGTGATATCAACTGATATCTGGATTGGAGCATTATCTACATAACAGAAAATAATAGCCTTTCATGTGGAACTATCAGTCTTTCTCCTTTTATAAAAAATACTATCCGGCCCATTTCCATTCTGTACAACCCCCAACCGTTTTGCAGCAAGAAGAATTAGGACACTTTCCAAGCAGAAGCTTAAATAATCTGATAAAAAAACGTGCATAATCCCGCTTCATTGATGTTTTCCTCATTATAACATTAGTATGAGGTTTAATCAATTTCTTTTCTATTTGCATTTTTTCCGCTCAACAGAGGCTGTTGAGCTAAATAAGTACCGCACGTGAGAGCTCAATGACTTAAAACATAACTGATCCTTATTGCCAATGTAATCCATTGCTTCGAGCCTCCCATACTCATCGACAACAAAGACTTTCTTATTTTCATACAAAAATTGGATGTTTATTATCCTGTCGGAAAAAAAAAAGTATTTGGTGTACGTACTCTTTTTATATAACCAAAAAAACAATAAAGACTTTTGATAAAAACATTCTTTCTCCCCGACAAAAACAGGAATTTATTTTTTGAAAAGAGTCTACTATTTCTTTTTGATATGTATTATAAAAAACATATAAACTACTAATAATATTAATTTACAACTCATCTCGATCATGTGGATGGTGGACCTTGACTAGTTTTGAGGGTTCTATCTTAATCTTCTTTGATTGTGATTTTGCGAAATTAACTGGTATCATACGACCTTGTAATTCAAGTAAATATGGCAATTGATAATGGTATTGATCCACTTGGATAGTATTGAAATATACACCAGCTCCTGTTTGATCTATATTACAACCATTGCTTGAGATGATAGCGTTTTCCCAAAGTGCAGCATCAAAATATGTTTTCTGTATATAGAAAATATATACTTATTAGTTGATTGTAGGCGTCGTTACTGTTATTATTGTTTACCTTTTCCATTGTCGATTTACTAAATATATGTAGAATATGCAAGTTAGACATAATGTTTATAAAACTGATTAATTACTAGAAAATTTTCTTACCTATCTTGATTGGATGTAGGTGCATAACCTGTACGACATTGATTGTTAACGATAATTGATTTTTGTTACTAATAATTTATTATATATCCATTTACCTTGAATTTCAATTGCTCCAGGTGTTTTGCATAACTTGGATAGCCCAACATTCAAATCAGCGACATCTTGACTAATAGTAGATCTCCAGAGGTTCTAATTCTTCCGTTAGTATCATTCCTTTACATTTCAGCACATTATTTATATTTTATAACGAGCTCTTTTATTACCTCAGAGAAATAAGCAGTATTTTGATGTTTTCTTGATGTTGTCAAAATAATTCTAGAACGAACACCAACAAGTTCACCATCACCTTCCCATTGTGGCATTTCTGGATCATAACCTACTAATTCTCCCAAAGTTTCCCATTGACCATTTTTTTTATATATAAATGGACACTAAAAAAAAGCAACACATTTTCTCTTTAGTTATTATACATGATTTCATTATGAAAATATTTACCCTATTGTAAGTACTTTTCTTTTGTTTTGCTTATTATTACTAATTTTTACCTGGCCTTTTTCAAATGGATCAACACCTTCCAATCGTTCTGTATGTACTTTACATACTTGATCCCACGTTTTTTCAAATGTACTCAAAGAAATATCATCTGATAAATTGACATGAACAGTAATTACTTGTTCATCTTGTTCCCGTGCATAATTAAAAATTTCGTCCGCTAGATCTAATAATGATACCGTTGAATCTGAACAAGCAACTATTGTATCTCTGAAAGAAATAGTTATTGCTTAATATTTTTGTTCCTCGTCAAATACATAGTAGTTCCAAAAGAGAAAGAGGTGGGAGGAACATAATGTCTTACTTTGGAGATGAGCATAAATTTAAATCAAGTAATCGAATACCTATAATAATAAAGTCGCGTTTAGTAAAGTAAATGATGACCTGTCATCTGTACTTTTTTTAAAGATTATTTACCATCGCGAAGCATCTCAGTCACAGAACGATCTTGTGATGCAACATCATGAGCACCAAGCCAGAAGAAACGATTGACTGGAATATTATAATAGTCAGGAAAGTCATTGCACGGACGAGGATCAGCTGGTAGTTCTCGAACAGGTGCTCTAATAAAAGACCACAAATAAAAGTATGATATTAATAACTTTATTGTATATACTTTTGCATTTCTATATATATATATACGTTTGTCTATCTGCAGATACTGTTAGAGTAGTACACAAGTAAGTTAATAATATACTTGTTGACCATGATAAAAACTTGACCATGTTTTGTTTATATGTTACAAATAAAAAAGAACAACTTGGTGTAACTTTATTTTTATTTTTCGCATTAAATGCTTTGAGTTTAAAATGTTAAGAGAGTATTATTTATTAATAATAGAAAGCAATGTGGGTGGTATGATTTGTAAAGTAAGCTATATTCTCACTGTGAAAAGATCCATAAATCCAATGAAAGGTAAAATTTTACTAATAGCTGAAGCAATGATTATTTTGTTTCTCAATGATAGGTATCAATTCAATACCATCATTTCTACTGCTATTATAGTAAATAGCGTGGATGTTGCAGAACAGTCTAGCAACGATATCTGCAGGTAAGCAAAGATCCTAGAAATCCACTTGTAAAGATTTGATCAAGGTACAGTAGTATCAGTCTTCCCAAAATGACAAAGTTTCTTTTGTTTATCTATAGTCATTATTTCCAAATGAATCGAATAGAGAAACCTGGATATTGTTGTGAATAACACAATATACCTAAAAGTATTTTTTTTCTTTCTTCCGTTTAATGGTAATAAGAAAATTCTTTATATCTACAATCATATTCATTATCTGCTATATATATACTACACCATGACACCGCGTTAAAAATTAGTTGCAGTCTGGAAATGGTAAAAACGAAAACCTGTTTTTTGATGTATACCTATAATTGCTGCAAACAGATGTTCGGTGCTGTGCTTCCATAAGAACACAAAGCAACCCAAATTATACAGGTTATGCTATATATTATAAAATGCCAAATTTGAAAGAGTTTATTCAAAAAGTCTCATTTTTTAAAAAAAGACCTGGGTTTTCTTTTTACCTCATTGTTTATTTATATCCGCTCCATGATTAAAAGATGATTAATCATTCGATCCTAATCTTTTTGTTTTTGTGTTTGTTTCAACACATCCTCGTTTTCATTGTTATCACATGTCATAGTTACTAGCCTAACAACGACAGGTAAGCGTTAACAATACTCTTTCCTTGTAGTAGAGCGCTATTATATATATATATATATATATCTTTATAACCATGACAACACCGCGCAATTTATACGATAGTACTACTATTGTGCATATTCTAATTTATTAAATCATGATTATTCATCATTGTGTGTTTGTAAACAGTAAACGCCTTTATTTTTCGCAGATGACACATACAAAAGCAACAAAAGAAAAATCAACAGTATGTCGTAAAGGATTCTCTTTTTGGGAGGTTTTTTTTTTATCCTTCCCTTCACCATTCTTTTACTCACTTTTTCTTTTTTTTTCTCTTTCTATACGCCCACTACAAAACCAACCTTTCTTTTCTATACATTCTTTCTTTTTTAATAAAAAGTAACAATTCAAAAACGCGTCATTTGACATTTTACAAAAAGACAAGAGACAGGTAAACTATAATACTTTTACAAACTGTTTTTTTTTTACTTGTTTGTATATGTATAATCAAGTTTGTCTAAATTATGACAATACAATTGAAAAAAAAAAGTCATTTAGATAAAAAAAAGAAAACATGGATCATACTAGACGATCTTCAAATTTATTGCCAGGTGGAGAATTATATGGAAATGAAAGTATGACAAATGGAAGATCATCAGGCGATCCCCGACTATCACTTCAGGAGCAACAACATAATAATAATATTAGTGCTGGACGTTTATCAAGACTTCGACGTAGAGCGTCGGGTCTTGATCTTTTACAACCTGCGGCAGGTGACATGATTCCTGTTACACCTCGATTTAATACATTGACAAGACAACAAAGTGAAAGAGGTATATATATTATGTGTGATTTTTGTTGTGGATTATCGTTGACCAATATGTATACAATAAATAATAATAATAATAATAATAAACAATATAGGTGGAATGGTTCGTCGACGTGAAAGTGTTCGTCGTTTACAACGACTTCAATTCACCACCACGCAACATAATTTGTCACGTAGTCAAACTGAAATTCCAAGAAGAAACAACTACGCTTTGGAAAGAACTCGATCCAGTTCTCCTATTCGTTGGTCACATATTAATAACAATTTACGATCTTTGGGTGCTTCAGAATCATTACCCTCTCATTCTCAATCAAGAGAAGCATCTAATACAGTACTTGGAGAACAACAATCCACTTTTACAACTTTATCAGGCTGGCGTCGTTTTTCATCATCTATCGTTGCAAGAATGTGGGGTCGATCAGAATCTAACAATAGTAATGAACAACAACAGCAACAACCCGAAGAACAACAACAACAACAATCATTTGATCGTTTTCAAGATTGTTTAGAAGGACCCTCAGAAGCAACATCACCAGGATCAGTTATAGTAGGCGAATCTTCATCATCATCCAATGTTCTTGTACGTAGTCCTCAACAAATAAGAGCACCCACAGCTATTACAACATCACCTCAATCATCTATTGGAGGGGAAGAAGACACAACGGAAGAGGCAACTATACCTATTAATGACGTTTCCCCTACTACTGGTGATGATGCTCGACCTCCTGCTCACCAAGAGGACGATGATGAAGATCCAGAATCACTTTTATGGTATATATTAATTATTTCATCAATTAAAGTAAAAAAAAGGATTGAACATACCATTTTATCTTTTATTAATATAATAATTATTACTTTTTCGTACGTATGGGGGCATTATAGTCCAATTTGTCGCGATGTATTGAATTCTGTTGCTGTAACAGTTTGTGGCCATACATTCTGGTAAATAGCCATATATACAAAGTCTTTATTTTATTTTATCCTGTGCACTAAAATTTTTTTTCTGTTTATTTGTTACAATTTTTATTCTTTACGACATTGCATAAAAAATAATAGTTATCCTTGTATTTCACAGTATGTGGCTGTATCACCTGACTGTCCTATTTGTCGTTCAAGACTTACTCAACAACAAATTCTACCCAATTATCAATGTAAGCTTTTAATCATTTTTTTTTTTTTTGCATATACAGATTTATATTGATCTATCTATTAGTTTCGGATTTGGTGGATTTGTACAAGGATGAAAAAAAACGAGGTTCATCCCAAAACTTACTTCGTTCAATACAAACGGAACCCAAGCGGAATAATGCCGTTTTATTAGAAAACATCCTTAAAGATTTACCATATAAAGGTAAAATAAATACATACGTCTTTCTGGTTGTACAAAAAAACGTAATTCAAATTTTAACAATTTCTCAATCATGTTTAGATGCTTTGGCGCTTTTACAACCTGCTGTTGAACGTAAAAAACAACAAGAAGTAGATCGTAAAGTGGCCGAAACTTTGTTATTAGAAGAATTCTTGAGTAAACTAAAAGATAGACATAAAAATACGATTCATGAACTTCAATCACAAATCAAAGCCATTGAGACGGATTTGGAACGGGCCAAGGATAAACGAAATGTTGTTTATATGGAAGATGTTGGCAGTGGAGTATCATCTAATAATAAGGATGATGATAACAAAAATCTTTTTGCTACCGATCCATTGATTTCTGGAAGTGAAGATGCAAGGATTGCTGATGATAGCAGTAATAATGATCACACATCAGCTGGTGATTCAAAAAGGCGTGCTGGTCACAAAAGAAAGATTCAGGTAATATTTATCAATATATATATTTGGGACTAGTAATACACTTTTGTAATAATACGTAGCTGATATCCTTCTTCTTCCATTACGAAAAAAAAGGAATCACTAGGGCTCGGTGAGGATGGCAATCCTGATGACAGTGTAAATCAAATCAAACGTCAACGACTTTATGAACGATTTGAAAGTTTACAAGAACTGTATTTGAAAGAAGCATGTGCCACACCAGGTTCTGAACTTCCTGCCCATTATGACCTTGGCAAGCTATCATCCTTACTGTATGAAACAACACGCTTTAATTCATTCCGTGTTTTGGATACTTTATTTCATAATGATAGTACCTCATCAAGTATCATTTCATCCATTGAATTCGATCGTGATGATGAATTCTTTGCTATTGCTGGTGTATCACGTGAAATAAAACTATTTGATGCAAGTATGATTGCGGATGCTATTTCGATGCAATACGACACAAATATGGATAGCAATAATGATATTTGGCCTCGTGGTAAACGTGATGTACGTGGATCTGGATTTATTGGTCAATTTCAGCCTTCTCAATTAGTTCATTGTCCTGTTAAAGTGATTCCTGCCGGTCAAAAAATCAGGTACTTTTATTCACCAAATATATGTTATTCATTTCCGGCTTTGATTCATTTATTTGCTCGTTTCATAGTTGTTTGTCATGGAATATGTATGTAAAATCACATATTGCAAGTTCAGATTATGAAGGTACCATTCGAGTTTGGGATGTGAACGAAGGTCAACCTATTCGTATTTTTGATGAACATGAACGACGTACTTGGAGTGTGGATATGTGTGCTGCAAATCCAACTTATCTTGCATCGGGTGGTGATGACTCTACTGTTAAAATTTGGTCTACATCTATGGCACATTCTGTTATGACATTACGTTTCAATGGTAACGTGTGTTGTGCTAAATTTGCTCCTAATGTTGCTAATTATTTAGCCGTTGGTACAGCTGGTAAGATAATAATGTAGCATTGTCAATCGGCAATGAATATATATATATATATATATATATATATATATATATATGGTTAAATTGTTTAAGAAATATAAATTATATGTAGTATTAACGTTGCTATTGTCATTTAGATCATAATGTTACTTGTTACGATTTACGATATACAGCTACACCTGTTCAGTCCTTTAATGGGCATAAAAAGGCAGTATCTTACGTTCGTTGGATTGATGATAATCAAATAATTTCTGCGTAATTATTTTTTCTTAATCTAGTAAACTTTATAAAAGAATATGAGCCATAATAATTATAAATTAACTTTTTTATAATAACAGATCCACTGATAATACACTTCGACGTTGGAATAGTTCAAATGGCGAATCTCAATTGATTTATTCTGGTCATACCAATGAGAAAAATTTTGTTGGATTATCTGTTAATAAGGATTGGATTTCTTGTGGTAGTGAAGATAATACAGTATATGCATATCATAAGGATTGCAATACTCCTATTGTTAAATACCGGTTTCCACCTGCTCCTATGCCATTCCATGACCCACACTATACCCAAGAAAATGACCAACTTTCTTCTGGTTTCGTTAGCTCTACTTGTTGGAAGAGTAACACCAATACATTATTAGCTGCTAATAGTAAAGGTATTATCAAAGTACTTCAGATGATTCCTTAATAATAAGTATCAATCATTATATGTTTTAAATCTCAAATAAAAATTATTTCTGGCCACCAAAAACAACACCTCTCAAACCTCTTTTTTATTGTGAATTACTGATGAAAAAAAAATATAAAGGAAAAAAAAAGGATTATTACAACTTTGTGATTATCAATTTACCCTAAAAATATAAAAATCAAAGTTTCTAGAAGAAATGAAAAAAAAAACCTTTACAGAAATGTATATGAAAGGGGGGGGGGAGGGGAAACAACGAAAAAAAAAGTTTAACCTATGCATTAAAATCAACTCTCTCTCTTTCTTTCTTTCTTACTCCTTCACTTCACCTGCCAAAGGTGTCGCTGTAGGTGCTTCTTGACCATTACCATTCGTCTTGTTTTCATCAGGACCTCCAGTACGTAATTTTTTGGCTGAAGGTGTATTACCGTTGGATTGGGCTGGTGATTCACGTTCTCTCTAATAGGGATCATACATATAAATTATAAATATCCAATTATCTTAAAAAATCATAATTTATCTCTTTTTATAATCCATAATAAATATTATAGTAAACTATGTACACTATAGCCAGTAACTAACCTTTTCTGGCTTTCCTTTCCGTTCACCAGCCAATTCCTTTGGAAGCATCGAACTCTTAATCGTCCTGATGTTAATCGACATAGTGTCTTCTTCCAACTTATCCCAATTTCTAACCAGCTTAAGAAATTCTTGTGTAGAATAAACTAAATCTAATCGTCGTGTTCCGTTGCCAGAGCCAGCTAGACAACAACACGAACAATAAATAATAATCAGTCTAATTCACATTACACATATTATATATATATTGCATAAATCACATCACATTCAAAAAATTGAATTACCTGGCTTTGGTTCAACATAAAGACCAATAAAGAACCATGTCGTATATATCGTTTTAATATTCTTCACCTGTTCTTCTGTTAATTCCAACTTTTCTTTGATTTGATCCAAATAGTTGACATCCATATTTCCTTCACTAAGAGTAAATGATCGATCAGGTAATTCTACTCCCTTTAACACATCTTTTTCTTCTTGTTCTGTCAAACAATAATGAACTTTATCCACTCCCTTAGTATATGGGTGTGCTAATATAAGCATTTCCACATATTCTAATTTAATAATCAATTGTCTCAACTTGGATTCAACTAAACCGGACCTATTTATTATAACAATATAATCAAATCCATCCATTAATTTTCCAATTTTCTTTTTTTTTTCTCGGTGACAAAAAAAAAGAAGACTTTACCATTTTAATTGTGCTTCTGAAGAATCTGAACTAGCCACAATTTGAAGATAATGTTTATATGCTTGGAAAAAATTACTATTGTCGAAAAGATCTACCCACTTTCCTTTTCCACACATAATTTGTTCCACCATTTCTGATGCACGTTTAAATTCCTTGATCATAATAGTTCGAGTAGAATCGGTTACATTGTGAGTTGAACACATAGATGGATAAGCTGGAGTAATAATAGGCATACGATGACTTTTATCTGTTGGATAAAGCTAATAATATATAGTTATATTATTATTTTGTCACCCACCCCGGGTTCCTCAAAAATTAATTATCTATCTCAATATAATTTTTTTAATCAAAATCTCAACTCCCAATATATATTTTTACCTTTGGATTCCACACACGAACTTGTAAAGGACCATCTTCAATGGGTTTTAATAAAACAGGTTGTGGCCATTTCCATTGATATAAAATTCGGAAAAATCGATCCACAATAGAAGCAGCACAAGCGTTTGGATAAAGTTGACAAATTCTAGCTACTAACATGGCCCAAGCAACACCACCAAGAAAACCCATCACGTTAGAATAAATATTACGTCTTTTCGCCCATAATTTAATTGTTCGTAATGCTGTACGGAATGCATCAATGTTAGGAACAAGACGTAAAATTTCATCGGTAACACGAGAACCGTTCAAACTTCGAATACATCGTTCATCCACATTTTTTAATAGATTATTATCAGCTAATTCCAAATCATCAGGTACACGAGCAATTGCAAGTCGAGCACAGAGTAAATCAATCTAAATATTAATTATTATTAACTTTGTATATGGAAATATTATAACCCCTTTTGTCTCTTTCTTATCTTTATTTAGTTGCCATCAATATGAGTGAACTTACCGGAATACCCGAAAAATACATGTTGATGACAGGTACATAAGCATCTTGAATTGACTATAAATAATAATAATAACAATAATAATACATTTTTTTAATTATCATACATACACGCATACACACATACACACATACACACATACACACATATACAGTATATCTCAAGTACTATATATAGCTTACAGTAAGTTCAGTCACTTCAGGGCGTTCTTTAAGCATATCATACATGACTGTAAAAAAATGTTCTCTTTCCACGTGTTTAGGAACAACACAAAGCGTATCAATATCAGCACCTAATTAAAAAATACCATATGATATCAGTTTTTTTCTATTTTCATAATAAATAACATTACTATTTATATTTTTACTATGAATATTTTACCTGCACCATGTACACCTAATCGATAACTACCAAAAGTAAAAATCTTGCCACCAGCTTCTCTAGATAATGAATCAGGGAAACCTTTCATTTTGCTTACTTTATAAACGAATTCTTTTACAAGTTTATTCAATTTTCCCAACACAACCACACTATATTTATATAAAGCTAATTAGTTATTATATATTATATATTGGATTCCATCTATCTTTTTTTTTAAAAAAGATCACAGACGATAGAAATAAATAAAAAAGTTACCGTTTTTGTGCTTCTTGTTCACTTTCAAATAATCCATGATCATGTAAAGTTTTTAATAGATCTTTTGTAAGTTCCAATTGTTCTTTGGTAGGTTGTGCTACAGAGATGGGTGCTGTAACACCCCATTGTTGTTGTTTTTGTTGTTGTTGTTGCTGTTGTTGTGGTTGAGACATATGAAAGGGGAATATAATATATATATAAATGAAAAGAGTAAAAAAAATAGAGAGAGAAAAAAGGGAGACACATATTTTTTTGTCACATAAATTTATTATTTTATGGTTCCTACTTATTACTAAATATGGTTATTCTTTAAATTCAGCAACCAATTGGTTTCGTTGCTGGATAAATCCATGTATGTGGATATATAGCACATGGTTATAAAAGATCTACAAGGAGTATAGTTTTTAATAGCTAAAATGTTTTTAATGTATTCATTCATCCCTTTCTTCTTTTTATTTTGTTCTATTAGAGATATAAAGAGTCATTTTTAAATTAGAAGATTTCGTATCTAAATAAATAATATCATCATATACATAGATAAATAAACAAGAACGAATTCACCAGCTTATGATTTCGAAATTGATTTTTTTTTCAGATTGCCACTGAGATTTGGGGTTGGAGGATGATATAATGTAGATATCGTTTTGGCATTAAAAATTTCAATGGTTCCGCGTACACAGAGATATTATTAGTATGAGATATATGATAAATTATGATGACTTGGCGATCCCCCCCAACTTTCGTAACATGATATTACATTTCTTTTAATGATAATTCTTCATGTTTTTAAAATGAAGAAAAATTTAATGATAGAATAAAAAAAAATATTGATAACAACTACAGCACTTATTCGAAAAGTAGAATACTGAGAGGCCACATTTGACACCAACTTATTCAAGCTAACTTTAGTGTAATGAATAATTAGACTATTCATAACTAAAAGAAAAAGCTTTCCATCCATATTCTCCCATGCGATAGTTTTCTTTTTCTATTTGTCCAAATTCATTTATTTGAAATACTGTCACTATATAAATAAACATTCACAAAAAGGATTGTATGCCAACAAATCAATATATTATTATTACTTGTCTACAACATCAAGTGATTGCAACATATTCATATCTATACGTAACCGTATTAGACATGTTACGGAGATCAAATGAAATACTGATACCCTGTCCATAAAACAATTCGATTCTGCTCAAAATATGTTACGTAGAAGAACATCAATCTATAACTGTGATTTTATTACTATATGAAGGAAATGTTATTCTTGTTGTTATACCCTCTGATGGCTCGGCTATCCACATCGACCATCATCTCTATATATCATAATCAGTAATTTTTGTATTCGATTAAAAATTATCTACCTAAAGGCGTCGCCATTCCTCCTAGCCTGGGAAATATATATTTGGTTTATATTACAGTATAAGCTTATTATCTGTTATCCTATTTTTTGATCTATAAAAATAATACAATTATTTTAAATAAAAAAAAAACTATTTAAAACAATTGCTAACAAAATTTAAATTTAATTATATAGCTAATAATATAAGATACGTACAAATAATAGTATTAAAATTTATATTAAATATTGTTATTTTTTATTATATATAATATTAAATTTTACTAATACGTAATAATCATTCTTCTTACTGGGAACCAGCATACGTATCACACAATTATACATATTCTAATTCCCTCTTTCTCCTTTCCGTGTATGTGTCCATTCATTTGTTGAATGACTCCTTTTAATCGATTTTCATACAATTTACATAAAAACAGTCAAGAACAAGAACGAAAGATTATTCACTGGCAAAAAATAAGATCGTTTGTTTGTATTTTTATTCATATCAACCAAAAAGTTAATAGTCGGTTTATGACTTTGAATGTGATAATATCTCATGAGAGACTCGAGACTTAAAATAGTTGCATAAGGTCATTGGATAGTCCCATGAAGAATATAATGTCAACCACCGTGCTTCAAAGAGTAAAGGTGGATGTCCCTTAGCACAAAACCAGATTGTAATTTTTAATTCAAATCACTATCCAAAGGCTTCTAATTAGTGTATACATATATACATTACTAATGCAACAGATACCATGAGGTTACTTTGTTAATTATGTTTTTATCAACATACAACTGATCTTTGGTCAGCACATAGAACTTACAGTACATTCATCCATCCAGTACGTACTTGAATATGGTTTAGCAGCTACAGCTTTACCTATTATTTTTATGTCGATGTTCTTTTTCTACACTCCTGTTAATCAACAGCTTCATATAAGTTTTGTTATAATTAACAGGTTTAATCTAATCGTATAAAAGCGTTGTACTAATTTTAAAACGAAATTCAAAAAGACATCGGGTGGCCCCTGTTTTTTTTTCCGTATTTTAAAGAGAATCAATAACCCCCCTCCGGTTTACAAGGCCGGCAAGTATAAGGGGGAGCGGTTGAGTTCGTTCCTTAGACAAAAGTATATAGATTTATAAAATATATTTCGAAAAGGATCTAACGAAGACCATTCTACGTATGATAACGTAAAAAAAATGCATCTTATGATAAGGGCTTTTCGACGCCATTTTCATATAAATACCCCTCCTCCTTTCTTTTTCTTCTTTTTCAATTAAAAAAATTACAGTACTTTTTTATAAAACACAGTTGCGAGTACTTATTTCTTAATACAAATATACTTATGAAGCATCAAGGATATAAGGGTATCATTTATTTTTTAGACAACAAATCTATAGAAGCTGCAATTTTAACCAGACTTTATGATGATTTTTGTCACACCTTCTCTTTTTTGCACTATTTCTTCTCCCCCCCTTGTGCGTCTTGACTCAACCAAGTTTATAAAAAAAATTAACAAAGAAAAGAAAAAGTGAAGACGTGTCAAAGGTACCCCCAATCATTCGTGCTTAGGACATGGTTAAAGTGGCCAATAAGCTCGCGGTCAGTCTGACACAATCAGGAGGGATCTCACTAAAAGACCAGAGTTGCGCTGATACGTAATAATAAAAAAAAAGTGTGACATTGAGTTAACGTAGTACGTAGGATTAAATGATCACAAAGGAACAAATAATCAGTACATGGTATATTGGAAATGAGGGAAACAGGATCAGATATTGAAGCGGAAGAATCAATAGGATATTGTGTATATTTTTTAAGACACACATCACTATACACAAATCCAGCACTAGCATAGTTTCGAACTTTTTGATGACTTTGATCGTATACATGAAAGTATCTTTGTATTGCCAACGTTTTTTTTTTTTTGATTGAAGAAAAGAGTTTGTTTACTTGTTGTGTAGCATAAAAATTCACTCTCTATCATTTGTTTAAAAAAAATAAAACCTCTTGAATTTTTTTTTTTGTTCAAAAATAATTAACAAGCAACAACATGGGCAACTTCAAATAACATCATGAGTATAATAATAATATACGTCTGGTTAATTGGCATTCGTTAAAAAAGTGGCCAAAGACAACATTTAAAATATGGCTTGTTTTCGGTAAAGATAGACATTATTGATCAATTGATCTACCCCATGAACCTGGATTAACGCGTGGACAAGAAGAATTGCGATTGTGGATAGGAATGAAGTAGCAAATAGCGTCACCATACAGACTGTACTGATGGAATCGCATTCATGGATATTGGTTGTTGAACGCACCACTGCCGACGTTTATCTGTTACAGTGAATAAAAAAACGCGCCCACGAGACATTTGATGGATATACTTTTGCTGACAATGACAATGAGAATAAATTTGTGGATATAGACATGGGTGGGACAGCTGTAGTTATGACATTTTTATGGATAACTAACCAACGACAGCAGCCTGTGGTAAATTATAACGGTACATTTTAGCAACAGATATCGATTCAACTATGTGTTGTGGTTGTGTCATAACTGGGAGTGGATGTGGCAATATATATAAACTATTTTTTTCAACATTACATAGATGGGGCTAGGATTGATATTTTGGATATGTACTCGTTTAAGAATAATGGGTGGATATAATCTCAAGATGGATGCCGTATTTTTACATGGGTACACATATGGTCATGATGATACAAAGCCCCTAATTGTATAAACATGGTACCTGGGTTAATTTCAGTTGTTTATCGGAAAGAATAAATGTTTCGCTAATAAACAACAACATCCAAAAGTTAATAAATGAGCAAATGGCTTTGGATAAATCTCAAAGTTGAGTCGTTACAAAAGAAAAAAAAAGTAGCGATTCTTGGATATAAAAATATTCAACCTTTTTTTAACTTTCTTATTCTCTCTCTCTTTCTTTAAATAATACACTTGGCTTATTTCATTTCTTCAAACCTCTTATTAAATACATATTCTTATCATTATTATGAGATCTGTACAATATAGTTAGTATTAAAATGAATTAATAAAAAAAAAGAAGCCTAGTTAATAGTTAATTTATTGCAAAAAGGATCACATTCATCAATAGTATTGTACTATCAATATATATATATGTTATGATTGAAGGGATCACTTTGAATTTAGCTGTATACCAAAATCGTTTTGAACTAGAAAAAAGAAGATATATACGTAATATTTTATTCTATTTTTTTTTTGATTATGCTAAAGAGTGATATAAATATTATAATAGCAAACTTCAACATATAAATGTTAAAACAATATAGATAAGTGTTATATATGCGCAGCTCTTTTTTTAACAGTAATTTTGTTCCTGAATGTTATTTCTACCACTGGGAGAATAATTATTCGCTCATGATAAAATAAATCAGTTTTATTAAGAATAAAAAGAAGACAGTAGTAATAAAATACGCTTGTAAAAATGTAACATGTATATTCAAATAGAATGAACATATATTAAACTGTTTGAAAATTCTTCCATACAGTAGTTTAAAAAAAAAGGGGGTGGAGCACGGGTGTAACATGCATCGAAATGCGGGGGAAACTAAAATTAAGTTGTGTCGTTTCATTTCCATGATAATGCTACTGTAGCAACCCTTTCACTTTTATTAAAACGCTTTGACGGGCTCATAATACCATGACGTCAAAAATACGAACAAAAAAGGAAAATAGAAAAAGAATAAAACAAAAACGCTCATTCCTAAACTAGACACAAGTGTCAATTCTACAGGAACTGAGTAATTTGTGAAAAATAAAGATTAAGTGGTGCCATTCCATCTCTACATTAATGTTGCCACTGCAGCTTTTTCACTTTTATTATAAGCATTCACGGTTTTGACACGCTCATAGTAGCATGCCGCGAAAAATATGAACAAAAAAGGAAAATGGGAAAAAAAAGTTCATTCCTTAAAGTAAAAAAAATTGAATTGGGTGTAAATTCTACAGGAACTGAGCATTCCGGGACAAACAAAGATTAAGTCGCGTCATTCCATCTCCATGACAATGTTGTCACTGCAACTTTTTTACTTTTATTAAACACATTCACGCTTTATACGCTTCCATAGTACCATGACGCGAAAAATATGTTAAAAAGTAAAAAAAAAATTGCCTAATGAAGAATCACATGGTTTTTTTTTTCTGAATCAAAATATATCCCGCCCTTATTTTCTTTTTTTTCTTTTCCTTTTTTTTTTCTTTACACCTCAGAGCCTCTTTTTTTTTACTTTGTTACTTATGTTCCGGCTACTTCAAGAATTCTATTGCGAAGACCGTTGTCTTTTTATCTTGCTCACTTTGTATTGCCTTCTACATCTCTATGTCTTTGTGATAGACGTTGGCTACCGCTACTACTTGTTCCACTTTGAGTGGTTTTGCTTTTATGCATTCGTTGCCCTTGTGGCATTCATCTCTTTCTCGTCGTGTTGCAATTCATTGCGCACATTTATTGTTGGACAATGCTTGTCATTGGGACTTTTCTTCGTTTCCCCGTTGCCGCCAAGTCTCGACTATGCATTTGTTGCTTCTCATTATGAGGAGGTTTCTCGTTTGCGGCGTGTGTTGTGTGAACCGCCTGTTGTGGGCAAGCCCCGAGAAGAAGAAAAGTCGCCTATTCCATATTTCAAATGGAATAATAACGCAGTTCGTCGTGATAAGCGTTCCTTGCCTTCTGGTCGCATGTATAAACCTAACCGCAAAGATGTACTTGGTGTGGATGGTGAAGTATACTCTTGGGCAGGCATCATGCGTGGTAATGTCTTTTCTCAACAACGTGCTACTGACCGTAAAAAGTCATGTAAAAACACATCGCCAACTGTGCTCTGTGATGCAGTTGATCTCTTGTGCGAACAGTTCGCGGCCATGGACTTAGGTCCTAGTGCCCAAGCTTCGGCTTCTGTTCAACATCAAGATGAGCCTTCGTCACCGATGCTTGTTGATGTTTCTTGCGATGATGTTGTGCAATCATGGGAAGAGGAAGCTGACGCTGATTCCTTAGCACTCGATGGCACTTTCTCTTCTTCTTCAGCAGGAACTCCTTTCCCTGATTGCGATGTGGAGATGGAAGATTCTTTCGTAGATGATTCCTATGAAATCCCTTCTGCAGCTGCTGGAGAGATTGGTCCTGTTGCCATGGATATTGATGGTGATACCGTGTCCATGGATAACGGCGTACAAGAACGAGAACAACAACTTGAACAACAAGAAAGCTCAGTTGGCTATGATGCCACTGCTGCTACGGACACTGCTGCTGAGTTGGCATTAATGTCACCAGGACAAGAGCAGTCAATCCCAGAGGAAGATACTCCTATGGATGGTACTGATGATGATTCGGACGACTTTAGTCCTGAAGTAATCTCTGATACTGCTGCAGTTGAGGCCTCTGAACATGCGCAAGATGTGGGTGATTCCACAGCATCAGTTGATGCACTTGCTTTGGCTATTGCAGCCAACATGTTACCACCTTTGGAGCAATCCAATACTACTACTGCTGGTAATGCTAGTCCCGTAGATGTGTCTTCGGATTTTCCTACAATGACAAATGCTACTGCTTTAGTTGAGGAATTCAATGGTGAAGAAGTTCGTGTTGGTGTCGACGAACTTGTTGAAAGAGAAGCACTCAGTGCTATGCAAACTGCTGCTGAATCAGCATTAATGTCACTAGCACAAGAGCAGTCAATGCCAGAGGAATACACTCCTGTATTCAGCGCTGATGATTATTCAGATATAATCGCTGCTGCTGTTGCAGTCGAGAACTCTGAGCATGTGCAAGATGTAGGTGATTCTACAGCATTATATAATGCAATTGCTTTGGTTATGGAAACCAACATGTTACCATCTTTGGATTTATCCAACATTACCACTGATGCTTATGCTAGCCTTGTAGATGTGTCTTCGGACTTCCCTGCTATGGCCAATGCTGCTTCTTTGGTTGAGGTATTCAATGATGAAGAAGTTCGTGTAGGTGTCGACGAACTTGCAGAAGGTGACGCCTCAGTGCTGATCCCTGCTGATAATGAAGACCGTGTAGGTGTCGACGGCCGTATGAACGATGTTGAAGATCCTTTCCTCCCACAACAACAAGCCTCACGACCTCCAGTCGAAGATGTTTTTGCAGAGTTCCTCATAGAGTACGACGATGAAGATGATGATGATTATTGGAACTAAACACTTGGTAAGTACTATTTATATTTATTCTTTTTTTTACATTTTTATTTTACTTTATATGAATATGTTGTATTCTAATTATTAATATACTCTTATAATTATTATTTATACGTAGATGATGCGTAACTGTGTTGCTTTGTTGGCTTGAAGGAACTCTCGCGTTCTTTATTTTTTTACTCTTTTTTTTTCTATTTCTCTCTCTCTCTCTCTTTCTCAACATGTGTTTGTGTGTGCACCTCTGTTGATGATTGCTCCTTTGTCCGTGTGTGTGCGGTTTTTTTTTTATTTCGACGCCTTCGGCATTTCTGGTAAGTCTATTGAAAAGATAAAAGAATTATATAAAAAATAATTACACAAATGCATTAAAAACTGATTGGCAACATATTTTTATTTTATTTTTGATAGCTGTTGTGCGGCAGCCCGGTGTGTGTGCTTTTTTTCGGTGTCTTCTTTGGCACTTTTTTTTTTTTTTTTTTAATTTTTTTCGACGCCCTCGGCATTTCTGGTAAGTCTACTCAAAATATAAAAGAAGATATCCACATACAAAAAATTATATCCCATGTGCATAAAACTAATTGACAACATATTCTTTTTTTTAGCTGTTGCGCGGCAGCCCGGTGTGTGTATTTTTTCTGCGTCTCCTTTGGCGCTTTTTTTATGTATGCTTTTGCGCATGCAATGGTAATGGTAAGTTGATAAAAAATAATTATTCATTGACAACTTATTTTTGAAACAGGTTTCCGCTAAAATAATTTAACAACAATTACTAATAAATATTTAAAAATATATTAGGCATAATTCTGTTTGTGCTTTTGGTATGTCGGTTGGGCATACGATGGAGTGTCTGTTTGGACGCTTTTGTTTTAAGATTTGATGATACAAACAGTACCATGGTAAGTTTTCTATTATAACAAAATAACTTGAAAAAAAAATATAAATAATAGTTGAGAACTAAACATTGAATTCTTTTAATGGAATATATAGACATTGTTGTGCTGCGTGTGTGCACGCTTCAGAAGGTTTGGTTGGCCTGGTGTCGACATTGTAGCAGTTTGCCTTTTTGGGAAACGGACGACAGGAAGGCATCACAGTGGATGGTCTCATTGGGATCAAGGTAAGAAGGGGTTGGGGGAATAGGATGTGGCATGGATGTCCTGTGTCATAACCACCGGGAGTAAAGAAGTGTCTGTATATGCTCGGTCTAGGCTCTGGCCTTAGACTATTTGGGGTGGGGATGTTCGTTATTGTGGTAGGGTGAAAAGGACGAGCTTTTGTATACCCCTACGTCATTCCTTGTTAGTCTTGGTGAGCAAGATGAGGCATATTTGGAACACCAACAGATCTCTTGCAGCCGCCGGTTTTTGTTCTTAATGACATACAAGACTCATTTAATTTTATATTATTTTACTGTAAGTTATCATTTTCATTATCATTTTTTATTTTTATATATTTCTATATATTTTTATATACTTTAAAAGTGTGGGTTACTAAATATTGAAAGTTTTTCATATATTTTTATTGGTTTCTTTTTTATAACATTTTTTTTTCTCTATCTACGGGAATGAATTTGTTATGAAAAGAAATCTGTTAGAAAAGTTATCAAGATCAAAACAAGTTGTTGTCATTGTTTCAAGTTTCTGTTTTCAAGTCCCAAAGATCTTGTCAAAAGTTCCATTATGACCCCATTCTGTGCTCGTTAGGACTAATGAGGTGGTAGCTGTGGATACAAGAGTTCGTTCGAAGTAGCTCTACTGCAATAACGACGCCTCATTTCGAATAGTCTCTGGTCATCCTAGGCTGTTGTGTATATGGATACCTCGATCTCCCACCGGTTATGGCATAGACACTGTGTCATTGTTTCTGTTTTTCCTTCTTCTTCTTACCTCCCGTTGAGATTTTGAAGCTGGGATCGTCTTTCTGTCAAGAAGGGGCTTATTGCAACTGTGTCGGGAATCATGGTACATTGTGGGAAGGTGTACTATGTGTTCTAATCGGGCTTTCCAAGCTTGAAGAAAGCGTTGTTTCTATTTCCTTGATGATATGGAAGAGAAACATGGAGTGTACGCGATGTGAATGGTCGTTTTTGGTGACGACTGACTTTGACCCTATTCAATGCTTTGGCAATTCAAGGCTCCCGTGGTTTTTTGTTAATGATGTCGTGGTAACGACTGACTTTGACCCTAACTATGGCTAGCTATTGTCATTTTTTGGTATTTGATTTTGGTGATTAGAAAGTTAATCCAATTGTTTTCGTAAATTAATTTGTGAAAGCAGTCCATTATTATACATCTGTGTATAAGAGAGAAACAAAAAAAAAAGAGAATCCCGTCTTTGGCTTGAATGGAATTTATTGTGCTTTGATATTAGTTCTTGGCGGCTCTGATACTGAAAAACCTTTTTTCATTCATCTTCACATATTCATTTCCTTTGGGAATGTTTACCTTTATGATACAATCTTTGTTTCTTTCTTCTTACATTGATTGAACCGATTTACCTGTTGCTATTGTTTTTATTATTAAGACACATAGTTGGTACTTTGGTGTGTATTATATTGGGTGATAATGGAACTATTCTGGTAAAAATTATATATAATTGCTAGTCTAGAAAAAAAAGGGAGCAATATTTATTATTCAGCTGTTTGATGCGGTCACTATTTGGTTTCACAATTCGGTGCCTTACTTTATCAACTTTTTGATCAATCTTAAACGAAACTTGTAATTCTTTACAACTTGTTTTCTATTGGAACCAAATTATGACCGCAACATTTTGATGGGATGAGCAAGATAGCAAGAATTCATATGTGTATATGCTCCTACTTGGTGTGTACCTCCTTCAACCGACTTTATATCTTATTTCATGGTGCTTTATATTTATCTGGCGTTGATAAATTATTTCAGATGATTTATTCATTATTCAAGAAACAACATGCTATCCATCAAGCATAGTTGTTCTATTGTCATCTACTTTTGAAATAAGGAGTACATATACACACAAGAAACCAAATTCCACATTCAAGATATATTTGATAAACCATCATCAAATCAATCTCAAGTTTTATTACGTATTCATCCAGTGAATAAAAGAAATAACCAGTCAAGTAGCAAATCATTTGGTGATGTATGAACCCGTGTTATTCAAGAAACAACATACATTGATTCATATGATGAAGTGCATAAGTAACATCAAGAAGAATAAAGAAAAAGGTGGGCAATTTGTTATTATGACACAGACCAGATGAGTGTCATAATAATATTCCGTGTGGTAGACAGCAACAAAATGTGGGATTTGGTTTCGTTCTCGTATTACACGAGGTACACATCTATTTAATTATCATGGTGAACTATCTATTACGTATGGCGCATCCATTACGATCCATTACGATCTAGTCAAGAAGGTGAACTATATTTATCAAGAAACACAACAAGAAACCTTTTAATTATCAAGATTTTTGTTTCTTCGTATTTATTTTCGGTGTTGGCAAGACTGGAATATGATTTTCGACGCTTCTATGCATACGTATACTATTATTGCATATCAAGACGATCATTTCTCAAGTTATTTCAAGAACAATAATCTAAATTATCACTTCAAGAAGGTCCTGATGTATTTATTCTATTCACTGTTATTTTTGGATATGGAGGTTACACACACAAACACACACATACACACGTGGACGAATATGCACACACGCAAATTCCTGCCACCATATTCGAAAATAACAGTGGATGAATATTCCAGTCTTGCCTCAATCCAACATCAATATACCCAAGACTATTCCCTCTTATCCCAAAAAGAAAAAAGAAAAGGTACGTTGTGAGATATTAATACTGAAAATCCAGTATTCTTAAGAAATGTAAATGGTAATGTTATTATTTGTGTGTGTGATGATGGTTGCCAAAAATATATATATATATATATATACAAAAAAGTATACAAAAAAAGATACAAAAAATACTATTAACCTTTATTATTACTATTCAAATATTCCCTCATACGTACTCCTTATACATCTTTCTCTACACAAAAACACAAACACACCACAAAGGAAATCTAAAATCAACAGTCAACCAGAGAAGCAAAAGAGCTTGCGATATATAGAAAAGACATTCTATATCAATGGATATCTTTCAAAAAAGATAAAATCAAAAGCAGTAAAAAAATCATCTATTTTTACACATAAAAAAATCTATCAAGTCAAGGATCAAACCAAAAAAAAGCTTAAGATCCCGTATTACAATCATGACCAAAGATATCAAATCAAATCAAATCAAAAAAAGGATCAATCCATTAGTTACAACAACATCAAAAACAAGAATTATTATACAAGATCAAATCGAGACTTGAAAACTAATCAACTATATCATCACCGTCGACGAATACAAATATAATTCCTCTTTAAGCAACGAAATCAGTACATAATATGACTTGAAGTCATATACAGTATCAAGAGGAATAATCACAAAAATATATTAAATACTACCATACAAAATTAATTTTGACAGTTTCTGTCGACAAGAGCAACAATAACAAAAAAAATCGTATCCTCGAACAACAATTCTCTTTTTCGAGTAAAAATCAAACAAATATTCTATATTATCAATATTAATCATCGACAACAAAAGATCACCCATTGATATACGAATCATCAATGTCAACAGCGGCTCTTTTGCTCTCTCTTTTTCACACACATTATTCTATTATTATAATCAAAACAACAACAACAACAACAACCTTATTGTACATTAATATTATCTTATATACAAAAAAAAAAAAAAAAAAAAAAAAAAAAAAAGAGGCAAGATTCATCACATACATGAATAATGAAATTACTAATAACATTGATTAGATTACTTGGATAATAGGTATTTTTATATTACGATCGTACAGTCATACACATTTATATAATCCCTTTTATTTACCTTATTTGATTACAATCCTTTATATCTATTATACGTATTGTAAATATATATCATTCATTAGTTAGTAATAATAATAATAAAATACTGGGTATATTGATTACTATTAAGCGTACGTATCTTACAGATGTTTTTTTTTTCAACACAAAGAAAAGATAAAAGGCTAAGAATATAACAGATTAAAAGTTCCGTGAATCAAATTGTTGATATTGCTCATCTTTTTTAAAAGGGTTCACCATCATTATGGTTTTTTTTTGTTTTTTTTTTATATTGCTATGCAATTTAAATATCTTTTTCTTACTATAGGGTATAAAATAGTTCAAAACCATGATATATCTATGTCTATTCAAACTGTTATTATGGTCATTAAATATATTTCTTCTTCTTTCTAAGAAATACAAATTACACTCTTTTGCAAATACAATTGTTTCTATAAGCAATAACCTTTCCGAGGCCATTCAGTACTTATGGAAATTGCCCTTATCAGGGTAGGGTGGGGTATTTTACCATTGCTATAATCTTGAAGTTTTAATCACCTCTATCTTTTTGAAAAAAATCACTACGCACAACTTCGAGTGAGTTCAGAAGTTGAAAGTAACTAGGACAGTCAACTAAAAGATCGACATGAGAATGGAGCTCCACACTTTAAATTCCGTCGCAGGATTTGCATAATAAGACTAACTACTTCCCCAGTGAAATAGATGTGCTTGTTAAAAGGAGAAAGAAAATTATTACTAGAAAGAATTGTCATGGTGATGGAGTATCCACAGTAAAGTCTTACGCTATTGCGTATTAGAGCACCCTTTCATTTTTTACTTTTCTTGATGAAATAACGTTTTTTTATGCCACGTGTATTTTTATAATATCATAGGTAGAAATTCGTTGAATTTTTTTTTATTTTCTGTGCTTATTTTTGTTTTAATAACATCTATTTATTTTCTATAATCATGTCAACCGCATCACCAATAACTGTACACATTGAATGTGCAACTTCAACCAATCTCGTAGAACAGCAATTCAATCAACTCGTTTTATTATTTCAACAGTTATCTTCTGCAGCTACTGAAAATACTGTACGTAATGCACTAGCCTCATTACAAAACCGAGTTCTTGTTGCCATCAGCGACAAGAATGCTATTGCTGGAGCGCTCATTGTAGCAATGACTCCCTGTGCATCGGGTATTCGAGTACATATTGAAGATGTTATTGTAGACGATAACTATCGACGTCAAGGAATAGCAACAAAGTTATTACAAGAAGCTATTGAACGTGGTATCAAGGATTTCAATGCAAGGACCATTGATTTGACAAGTAGACCAGATCGAGATGCTGCAAATAAATTATATCAAAAACTTGGATTCAAACAAAGAGAAACTAATGTTTATAGATATGAAGTCTAAAAGGTAACTTATCATTATCATTATAATTATTTCGAAATAAACAAACATATTGATATGGAGAAATATATAGAATAATTGGTTTATTATATGTACAAGAAGTAGGGGTGCTAATAATTATAATTATAATTATAATGATTAAGAAGAAGGAGATAGAGATGTAGCAAGCATTTCAACTATATGTGTATATATATATAGAGAGAGAGAGATTAATTATCGGTTAATATCCTGTTAAAGATACAATAAATAATATGTAAATTTTATAACACTCAAAAAAAAAAGCTATATAATTACTTACACCATGAAAACCCTCCTTTTCTACCCACAATTTTTAAGGTTGTCGCAATAAATTCGTTAGAACGATTAAAATCCTTTTCCATATTATCTAACGATGTTTCGAAATCAACATCATATTCCATTTCGTTATCACCTTCATTGGTAAAAAGCACCGTTAATTCAGATACCATGTCAAGAATTTTTAATACCGCTTTATGTATGGATTGGGTCTATCATGAATGAGGGGATGAAGTTAGTATTAACTTTCTACTAACATAGTTTCCATCTACTTTTATTTTTGGTGTGAGAATATTTTATATATGAATTTTTCTTTACCTTGTCACCTAAAAGACATCGATCCAATATTTTAGATATATACTCATTATGAAGTTGTATAATTTCATCCGCGTCCATTGCTTTTTCTATCGATTTTCGAAATCGTATCGTTTCTGTATGAAGAATCTAGTGTTTTGAATGAACTTGTGAGCTTTTTTTTTTTTTTTTTTTTTTTTTTTTTTTTTTTTTTTTTCGTCTTACTGTAGTCATAATATAGCTCCAAAATGCATTAATGAACCAAATCAACTTCATTCTCATTGGATATAATCGCATATTTCGTCTATCATTTTGAAATAACATTTTTCGATCCAAAAGATATTTTGCTCTTTTTAATTGTAAAAGTAACGTAGTAATAACACCATAATATTTTAATGTTGATTCTTTAATGAAATTATTGATGGGCCAGGGTATCTATTATTCATATGACAAGATGTTATAAGTCCAATTTTTTTTCAGTCCAATTTTTATATACTTACATGATATGCAAATCGAACTTGACTTAAAAATTCTAATGGTTGCAATGAATCTGAAATAAGGTAACACTCGGAAGTACCGGGTAAGTCCCATTCAATAGTAAGTTTGGCATCCATCAACAACTTTTGTATAGTATCTTCAGTAACAATTCCATTATTGATATCCATCTGTTAACATAGAAAGTACGATCCATTAGTTATTAGCTCAGAAATTAATATCAATAAAAGCAAATATATATATATTCACCTCTGTAAATAGTGCTTCACAGAAAACATGCATCAAATTATTATCCAGCATTAAATAGATGGATGATATCGACAAGAGACAATTTTCTAACAATCCATGATTTTTTAATGTACGATTGAGATGATAAGTTGCTTGTTGATAAGGCTCTGTAATATATTTATCCAAGCATCGAATCATTGATTGATCAAACAAGAAAGGAACTTCGTCAATGCCTTGATCAACAATAGATTCTTTCTGTTCTGATTGATGATGATGAGCAAATTGCAATGGAAATCCTGCCCGCAGGAACGCATCGTTTGCCGTTTGTATTTTGTCTGACGATAAGGGTGATGGTGGTGTGGTTATTGTCATGGTTGTCTTTTTTTCAATAACTGGTTTTGGTTTCGTTATCACAGTTTGTAAGCAATTTTTGAAGCTTTTATGTTCATCATTGGTCTAGAAAATAAAATGTTGTTAAAAAAATCATCAGCCCGTAATAATAATAATAAAAGAAAGCAAAATCTTATGGCCATTGTATTATATATACTACTATACCTTGATTCCGAATTTTGATATGATCCACACTGCCTTTCCAATATACATAACACGTTCCATAAACGCTTGATCAAATAATGGACACGGAGAAAGAAATGAGTCGTTACCAACCTCTTCGTGGTGATCATTGTTCATTACTTTATAACCTTTAGACCAAAAATCATCTAATTGATCACTATTGCCAATATCGACATCCAATTCAATACTTCTAAATTTTATAAAAAGAAATGGTTTAGTGTTCAAATATATATATACATATGTATGTATAGGTTTTATTTTGTCACATACCGATCTATAAAGAATTCTCGACAATTATCACCTTGAAGTGATGCATGAGAAACCCAATCATTTAATAATCGTCCATAAGGTTGAATGGTCTCACAAAATACATGGATCAACGTATTATATGTATCATCTTTTCCAATCAATTGTGCGCGAAGAATTCCATTATATAATCCATTCAAAAGTCCCGCCGTTACTTGTCGTTGGGTTATAGAAGAAGAAGGAGAAACAATTTGATTTAAATCTATTTATTATATGTATTTCCCCTATCATCAGTTACAAGTACTTTACTATAAGCAACAATAATAACAGTAATAGTGATCATTATAGCTTACCCTTCACAAGACTATCAACAATTATATCATATATAGCTTTGAATGCTTGTATGGAATCATTTAGAGTTACTTTCAATTGAAGTAATGATATGACAGGCTGTTGTTGTTCATCTAATAAAGAGAGAAAAAGCTGCATGAATATTAAGAAAAAAAATTCTCTCGACGTTGTTTTAATTTTCGTAAATAAAATACTTTACCGTCTTTACAATTATTTACTTCTAAATCAGATATCAACATTTCAAAGTCTTGCAGTAACGTAGCAACACATATCGCAAAAGCAGTACAGGTTTGACCAAACTGCTGTGTTGATTTGTGATGAATAATTCTAATAAATTAATTTTCTCATTAGTAACAAAAGTCGATAAAAAAAAGCTATTGTTACTACTTACTTATTACTCCATTCACGAAGATTATAAATCATGTTGCCATAGTTACAAAATTCACCTAATATGCCGATATACGCATTCTGGCTAAGATGTTTCAAAGCCAATGAGTTGGAATTAACCTGTAGACAAATAAAAAAGAAAAAGGATTGTGTTACTATCATTATAACTGTGCTTGGATAAAAAGAAATTATTCATTATTATTATTATTACCTCGAAATGTTTGGTATCAATAGCAAATGACTGTAGACCATCCAAAGATCTTGTTTTATTGAAAAGAATGCTGGTGTATCCACGTAAAAGAAAAAAAACTTCACGTATTACATTTGCTTCAGAAATATACCCGCCATCATTTCCTTAATAAATTGGTAGTCAAATGAATCAATATTCATCTATTCTATCAATAAATCCAATTTTCTGCCTTTTTTCTATCTTCTTTTACATATATATGTATTACCTTCCACATTTATGTGATTTGACTCTTCCCAATAATGTCGTTCATGTAATAGTCCAAGATCATAAGGATCAACCTCTTGTCTCATATCATCTATTCTTTCATTTATCATTGCTTCTCTTTCTTCCTTTCTCGCTAATTCATTTGAATCTCCTTGTTTTTGTTGTCGATTTTGTTGTTGATATCGTTGAGCATAATGTTCCTGATCCAATAATAATTGACTATCAGAATCAGTACTCATTCTATCCTCGTCGTCGTCGTCATCTTCTGACCATTGTTTCCAATGATCACCATCCAATGGTTCTTCATTCATGATATCATTCCATAAATCTTTTTCATCTACTTGTATAGATCTTTTAAGACTTGTAGGTATATGGTTTGGTTGAGTCCCTTGAGATAATGTTAATATTAATGAAAGTATGTCGTATTTCACAATAGATTCTTGAGCCTATGCAGTAAAATAATAATAATTAAAGCCAGATAAAATAATTTTGAATATATCAAGGCTCTTTTTCTTCTTTTTCCCCACTTCTTTCTTACGGGAGTTGTATTTGCTACTGTTGCCATGGCTGTAGTGATATTATCCAACGAAGAAGAGGATGAATCAATGTTGTGATCAAAAAGTTTTGTTTTTAATACACGTAAATCATTGGCTAAATCGCCTTGGCCTTTAATACTGATCTTTTCACAAAGACTTTCCCAACGTCGATCGATTGAAAATTCATCAGTACTGGTAGCTCGAAATCGTGTTAAGGACGTACGTAGTGATTGTAATAATTTTTCGTCTTGCTATATAATTAATATACTCAAAAAAAGTGAGGATTCAATAAATAATTAGAAAAAGGTATATATATATATATATATATACATACTTTTGTACCAAGCCAATGTTCTGCCAGATCGCGTAATAGATCATCGTATGGTGTCATGACACGGGGAACTGGGTTTTTAACAAGAAGCTGTACACAAGAGAAAAATAAAATTCATGTAAAAAGGGAAAAGAGGTTGTGCTACCCAATTTGGTAATTTCATGACGAATGAATTACACTACCTATAAATTTCAGGTTTTTTGCTTTCTTCTAGAAAGCCGCTTTATATTATGATGGAAAATGAGCATCATTATTTGTTTAATAAATATGAACATATGATAAATAAATTCATGATATAACTGAGACTAACAAAATATTAGATTTTTTCTGTTGATGTGAGAAAGATAAAGAAAGTAATAAAAAGGGGCTCTTATTTCTTGACCCAATATATATTTTCTCGAAAAGAAAAACAATGGATATATATTAATAACGATAAGAGTATATTTTAGTGAAGAACAAAAGAAGAAAGTCATGATGAAATAAAATCTATAAAAGGTATTATCAATTGGGCTTTTAGATTATACATAATCAAAACTGTTACTAGATCCTTCGATTTTATTTTTTATTTTTTACCTGTTTTAACTTACTTAAAAATTCAATCTGAGCCGAATCCCCCTCACTCATTAAACGCCATTCTCTCTTTTTTTTTTTCTATTCTTTTTCTTGTTACTTATATTACGTTATCACCTTCTCCCAAATGAACTTTAGTTTTGACGGTAATTTTAAACCAAAAAGAAACATCAATCTCGGAGGGATTCGTAGTCGAGAGGACAAAAAGTCTCTTATGGCTAAGGCTCAAGCGGATAGACGTGCTAGAGAACAAGAACGATTAAAACTACGTAGTGCAATCAAGATTCAGGTATTGATATTTTTTAAAGAGAAACAGGTCTTGCTTATTAATCTTAAGCTGACTATTTTTATCATTAATACATATATATATCTAAACATAAACCTACATTCTTCTTCTTATATATGAATGTAAAAAAAAAATAGGCATTCTTTCGTGGACGACAAGAAGCAGGCATTATACGCCAACAACAACGAGACGATCTGCATAATCTTTTACAACAACTCAGTAACAACGAAAATATTAATAATAAATCGATCGTTCAATGCGTACAACTTTTTCTAATTGTATATAATAGTGGAATATATGATGCAACAACTACAAGTCAATTATGTAATATATTCTTATCACCTATAACAAAAGACGCGTCTAACCCAACAAAATTAATACAACATCTTTTTCAACAACAACAAGAAAAAGAATTAGATATGTGGACATGGCGTATTATCCTTTTTATCAACAAAATTTTATTACCCGTTATAAATACAACTTTTGCTAATTCTACTACTTCTATGACATCAAGGTATTATATAAATGAAGAACGTGAACAAGATATTTATACATATTGACTAATTAAATAATTATTAAGTGACGATATTCAACGAATCCTTGAATTTTTGGCTGTTGCTATGAACCCCGATACTTATGCAACAAATCGAAATGCCTATTTACGGATCATCACTTATGCTCTTGTTCAAGGTCATTTGCTTAAATCAATACATCCCATCATTGGAAATTCAGAACTAGTAAATAATGCATTGGATATTGTAACAAACATTATACATTGTCAACCACCTTATGGTATCGCCCCTTCCAATATTCGACAATACCAAGAACAACAGCAATCCGTGATCAAACCAGTTATTATGTCTGGTTTATTCGGTGGTGGTGATAATGGATCAGTAACAGTAGAGCAAGAGGAAAAGAAAAATGATATTAAATTAAATCGAGAATTTATTCTGGACCTTATCGTTCAGGATATCCTATCCATATCTTTCTTTGTGGATAAATTGCCGCCTACACTTTCGACACACTATATGCAAGAGTTACCTTTTGATGGAGTATTGAAATCCATAATTCGATTAAATGAAAATAATGTTTGGAAAAATCAAGATGAAAGTGTTGCAAATCTGTTGGTTAATATGACGCAATTAGCTAAAATACAACCCGAAGCTTATTTAAAAGGAGCATTGGTAAGTCTTTTTTTAGAGGGGGTTTTTCGCCTCCTATCATGATGGAAATAACAAAAAAAAATATTAACTCACACAATATATTGAAATAAAAATTATATAGGATTTATATGCAAAATCTATTCAAGCACTTTTATCAAATATATCACCCTCCTATTTTGCTGAACCCAAATCCACTGCATTCAACCAACAACAAGGTAAAATAAAGGAGGGGGGAAAGGCGGGGGGTTACATAGATTACTATATATATATGGCAGTGTGATAACAAGAACATTGTTTTTTCTCGTTATATATATATATATATATATATATATTGATTAGATTCAGATCTTTCAGATGAATCTGATGATGATGACTATCAAAATAATCAAGATACGATCATGACAGATGTTCATGTTCAACATGAACAAGTTGACCCACGAATAAAAGAAAGACTCGAAGCTTTATACGATCCACATCATATCGACTTACTCGTTCGTCATTTTATTAACCTTGCTGCCCCTACAACTACAACTGAACAATCTTTTGTTTCTTCTTCAACAACAACCGATACAATTGATATTCAAGAAATTTCAGGAGATATGACATGTTTATTCAATACACTAATCAATCAATGGCCATCTAAAAAAGATTCGATATTAAATACATTATTATATCATCGTTGGTGGTCTGGTCCAAAAAACAAATCAACAGCAATTCATTTAGCACAATTTTTTTGGAAGGCATGGTCAAATCATACATATGCCACAATTATCTTTAATGATGATGATCGAATAGTGGATCGACTTTCAGAAGCAATACGTTCTCTAACCAGTAAGCATTTTTTTTGTGGGGAGGGGAAGAATAAATGGATAATTATTTATAACACTTGTTTATTTTATAATATTTTAAAACAGATAATGGTGGTGGTGGATCCAAGATTTGGGCAACACTGTATCTACTCTGTGAAATGTATGCTAGATTACTATTAACGATCGGTGATGACGAATTTTTTGATAAGAAATCTTTAAGTAATAATCAATTAACATTACAGCAAACAATACAGTTTAGTCGACATCTTAAGGTAAATGTTATGTTCCATTATATAAAGGGAAGAAAACCAGAGAAGAAGAAAAGGAAGGGAAGTAAATTGATATCTCAATATTTGACCCTATCTTTTTTTGTTAATGATAAAATAGAATATTGCATTCACTTTATTCTGGAAAGCAGGGTCCTTGGATATGGATAGTATGATTGGAACTACTGGTATTCGAATATCTCAATTAAGAAATACAGTAACTCATGTGCTACAACAGATACATACAAGAGAGTGAGTATCATTGATGGCTTTATATAATTATCTCGTCTTAATAACATTAATATCTCTTAACATTTATTTATTTATTTTTCTGAAAAACAGTTCTCGACGCTCTTTTTGTCCAACAGATCATTGGCTTATTAAAAAATTGGATACTGAAGGATTTTCAAGTGATGCCGTAGCTGAAGAATATTCGATTGAAAATGATCCTGAACAACAGGAACAATTGCAAAGACAACGACGTAGACAACCCTCTAAAACAAAACTCGCATTATTAAGTCCAAGATTAGGTGTACTTAATAATATTCCCTTTGTAATACCATTTGAACAAAGAGTAGAAATATTTCGAATGTTTGTTCAAAACGACAGACGTCGTAATGATTTAGATTTCTTTATACGCCCTGCTGCAGAAGTCACTATTCGTCGTGATCATGTGTTTGAAGATGGCTTTGATCATTTATATGCTTTAGGTAAAGAAGAAAAAGAAAAAGCTGGTTTTTTGTACCACAAATATGTCATTTGCATAAAGTTGTAAAAGGAGATTATTTATGATTTTCTCATTTTATTCTATTTATTATTACTTGCTGATTATATAGGAGCTGATCTTAAAAAGAAAATATCTATTGGCTTTGTGGATGAATTTGGATTACAAGAAGCTGGTATTGATGGTGGCGGTGTTTTTAAAGAGTTTCTTACAAGGTAAATTATACACTTACTTGAACAAAAAAATGCGGAGCCGTGATTTATTCTAAATGAGGAAATGCATATGTGGGAATGCGTGTCACAACATATGCATACTGTAATATAATATAGTCAATATATTAACGGATTCTAATAATAACGTTCTTATTGTTATGGTGAAATAGTCTTGGGCTTGAAGCATTTGATACCAACTATGGACTTTTCCGAGCAACGCCTGATCAACTATTATATCCAAACCCAAGTAAAGATGCAACAGAATGTATGTATAGAATTTTTTTTATGTCATGTTGTGTGACAACTTTAGTGTTATCAATACTATTCAGGAGTATCTTCTGTCTCTCTCTCTCTGAAAAAAGAAAGTTATACTAAAAGAATCGATATTTATTATTATTATTATTATTATTATTATTATTATAGCAACTCAACTTGCATATTTTGAATTTTTGGGATTAATTATTGGAAAAGCTGTTTATGAAGGCATTTTATTGGATGTTGCATTTGCTGAATTTTTTTTAAAAAAATGTTTAGGTGGAATGAATTATTGTAAGTATAAATAAAAGGTTTTTAATAAATCTTTGTAAGAATACTATTATTAGTTTATTTTTTTATTCGGAATCGTTTTACTAACAATAATAAAATAAATTCTGTTTATCTATCTAGTGGATGATTTACCATCACTTGATCCTGAACTTTATAATGGTCTTATCGCAGTTAAAAATTTTGAAGGCAATGTAGAAGAATTATCCCTTGATTTCTCAATAACTGATAATGGTTAGTACACTTTTTTTGGAGTTATGAAAAAGTAGAGATATCTAATTTTTGATAATCAATACATATTACTATTAGAATATGGTGAACCACGAACAATAGATTTAATTCCAAATGGTAGCAATATACCAGTCACTAATGATAACCGTATTCGTTATGTTTATCTTGTTGCCAACTATCGTCTTAATATACAAATTGCCAAACAATCTCGAGCATTTTTTAGAGGATTATCGACCATTGTAGATATAAAGTGGTTGCGAATGTTTAACCAGGTAAAAAGTCACTTTTTTTTTATTATAGTTCTTTATTATTTGAATAAATGATATAAAGAAGGAAAAGATATATAAAAACTAAATGGTCATAATAATTTTTTTTTATTTTTTTAGGCTGAATTACAAGTGTTACTAGGTGGTGCATCTGTACCTATTGATTTAGAAGATCTTCGGGCACATACAGTTTATTCTGGATTTACAGAAAATGATGATACCATCAAGAACTTATGGAAAGCATTGTATAGTTTTGATAATAAAGAACGGATGAAATTTATCAAGTTTGTTACATCATGTTCTCGACCTCCACTTTTAGGATTCAAAGAGTTACGACCACAAATATGTGTTCGGTTGGCAGGTGCTGATGATAAAAGATTACCAACAAGTTCTACATGCATCAATTTGTTAAAACTACCTCAATTTAGTAGCTATAGTATTTTAAAAGAGTAAGTGATTATTTCTGAAGAGAAAAATGAATAAATTTCACTAACTATATATATATAAATCATGCGGATAATTCCTTTTTAGAAAACTGTCATATGCTATTAATGCCGAAGCAGGATTTGACTTGTCTTAAAAACAAACAAATAAATAAAAAAAGATGATTGACACATTAAGCTTTTTTTTCGTATTACGTATCATAATAATACTGTTATTACTATAATAATATTCAAAAGTAATACACAAAAGTGATACACAAAATGTTATTACATACAAATTATTTTACTACTGCTATACATATAAAACCGTAAAAAAAAGAAAGAGGGGGGGAAGTTGAGATATTTTTTGATTATGGAATGGGAAGGGGGGGAAAAGAGGATTTTGTAGTTTAATAACAACCAAGTTATAAAAGAAAGAATATTGTCAAAGTGTGTGTGTGATATATTGATTATGTGTTTTGTGAATATATATGGTAAAGAATTATTATTATTATTATTATTATTATTATTATTCATTTTATAATGTGTTGGGGAATTTTGGTTGGGTTTTATAGGGTTGTCGTTCTAGAACAACATGAAAAAAAAATAATGGGGGAAGGGAAGATGATCGATTTTCCTTTTTCGGGTTAGGGAATGATCAAGAGAGAGGGGAGGAGGAAGGGGAAGTATACTTGCCATTATTCATTAATTGTTCAAAGAGAGAAAAAGAAAATGGGAACAGATCATAAGACATTGAAATGTTGAACCAGATTGGGATATTTGTCGAGACCAGGGTTTACCCAACGAGTTACAGATGCAGTCCAAATGTGATCTTGATCAACTTCAGCGAATGTAGGCTGAGATTCAGATAGTTGATGATCTTGTAGAAACATTTTTGTTTCCTGTCGTCTCCTATGAATATAATCAATCACTTGAGGATCCAAATCTACACGTTCAGGTATCTTTTCCAATCGTCGATAAACAGTGTAAGCATTAGGTCGTTTACCAGGATCCTTTTTTAAACAATCTGTAATTAAATCTTCCCACTCCTTCATGATACCTGGGATAGGCTCAATACGATAAACAAGTGGATCAATCAATGCATTATCTGGAAATGTGATTCGTGACACCAATTGCCATAAAATAATTCCCAACGCGTAGATATCCGCTGCGGATGTTAATGGAGCACCCTGTTCTTGTCCTTCTCCTCCATTATTATCATTACTATTATCGTAATGATGATGTTCTTCTCCTTCTCCTTTTTCGTCTTGATATTGAGCTTGTTGAATATGATTTGTTGTACAAAATTCAGGTGCAATATAAGGCCATCTTCCACCTCGATGACAACAATAATGTTCACTTTGTGAATTGCGTTGCATAAAAGTAATATCAGTCAAATCTCCAATAGTATCTGCAAAATGTAACAAAATATTGCGAGGATGGACGTTGCCATGAACAAACTCCCAATGAAGGTCCTTGATACGTTTTGTTACACTCAAAGCCAATGCACGTGGTTTATCATAATTGGTTGGAGTGTAGCGCTCAAGATTTTCTTCAAGACTGCCATAAGGGGCTTTTTTGAGTACCAAGACCAAATAGCTATAATCCGTTTTTGGATCAAAATGTATTGTTAGCCCATGAATTGGAATGGTCGAAAAAAAATAATTTGGCTCCAACATGAACTAATAGTATAGATAATTCCCCCCCCCCAAAAAAAAAATAAATAAATAAATAAATTATCGAATTAACATATATGTGCATGAGTTATTAATAGCTATTTTCATTATAAGACAGAAGGAGAAATGAGAAAGACCGCATAGAGTTATTGATTACACATGTGTATAGTGATTTGTTATATTTATATATATAAATCATATACAAGTTCTGGAACCCGATGGCCATAAAGTAACTCACCTGACGTGTTAGATCCATCACTGTCAAGCCTTTTAAAAACACACGATCCCAACGTTCTGGCACATGAGTCAGACGGTAAGGTGGTACAAATCGTGCGACAAAAGACGCGGCTAGACCTTCACTTGCACCGCCATGTCCTTGGGTTTCTTTTTCAATAAACCAAGAAGGAGGGAAAAAAGGTAATGTACTAAGAACACTTGCTCCTGTTAATGTCAAAGGACGATTTGTTTGATTGATCTTGACCAACTGACCATAGATACGTTCCAAAAGTTTTCTATGGTTTGGATGAATATTATGCCGTTGTGAAATATGGTTCAACCAAGGTTGGATTGTTGCGGGCTGGAATGGTCGTTGTAACACTTCTTGTGATTGTTGTTGTTGCTGTTCCTGTTGTTCGCTTTCATGTTGATGAAGAGGAACCCAATTCCATAAATGATCAATCGAAAAAATGACAGTCCATTTTTGATACCATTGGTCAGCGATATCCCATACCTATAATATAATTAAAATCATATATAATAAAGAGTATTAAAAAAAACGAGGGTTAATTATAAACAGTATTCACACTAAATCCATCTTACTTGCATATCGCCCAAACCTTGGGTGCATTTCATATTGAGCGTCTGTGTCTTGTTGAAAATGTTGAAATGCTATTTCAAAACCACCATATCTCTTCTCTCGCATTTCTTTTGTTGTAGACAAAGGTCGAAACCCATCCAAGTCAAACCTTTCTGGAGAGGATGAAATGAGAGGTACAGCATATTCTGTATAAAATTTGGCATCGGATAGTATTAGATATTGTAATAACATTTTCCCTCTTATTTCTTTAAAAAGATTTTTACAGGAAAGAGAAAAAAGAGTGAGAAGAAAAAAAGGAAAAGAGAAAGAGAAATGAGGTGGAATGAATTAAATCTGTACGTGCGTCTGTGTGTTTATGTATGTGTATTGGAAATTATACAAGTTATTTAGTTCATTAAGATATATTTTTTTTTGGGTTTCGGAATGCGAAAAACAAAGAAGGGTCACCCTCCCACGGAAAGAATATGGTTTGTTGCCGTTATGTGTATAATTCACTTATGTATATCAGATACCTATACTTTCAGCATGTTTTATATAACTCGATTGTTGGTGTGTGTTATCATTTGTTATTATTATTATTTGTAACTATTAATTAGTGAGATTGTCATTCGAGACTCTCCTCCTCCCCCATCCCCCCGATTTTTCTTTTCTTCGGGCAATATATACGATATTTTATAATATGCATAATATTTAAACAATGTAAAAAAATGGAAGAACAATTTTACATGGGAAAATATTATTATTATTGTTATTCTTTGTTTATTATTTATATCAAGCTTGATATAGTGTAAAGCAGGAGATATTTTAAAAAAGGACCCGCCCTATTGACGATCTAGAACAAAACGAATGTGATTACAAACTAAAATAAAATTTACGTTTACAAGAGAAACTCTAAATTAAGTTTCTTCTTTCTTCTTTTTTATGCAGATCCCTATACTTGCCATCAAAAACAACAAATTATTTTCGTAGTAATATATAGGATTATTTTTTATTGTTTATTATTCACTTTTACTTTTTTTGCTACGTATGGGATTAATAAGCAGCAAATGATATGAAAGCGCCATATACATACTGACTTACTTGATAATAATAGCTAATTATATCCTATAAAATGATATATAACTGGTGAACACATTTATTATATGTATAATAATATAAATTAGATGCTGTACTATTATTTATCACTGTATGTAGTATGGTTAAAAATATATCTGCAGTAGAATATGCATTTCCTTGTTGTCTACTTTACTTATTATGTAAAGTTTCTTTCTCTTCTTACGTAGCAATATTGAATAGACTCATTTACTTGTTTGTTAGTATATATATTTTTATTATGGTGGGTACATTGATAAATACTTACGGAGTCTATTCCTCACAATGCAAGAAGAAGAGATAAAGAGAAAAGAGTTATTGACAACAAATATGCTAGTTTGTAATTTCGAATTGAATTAGATGAGGGAGAAAAAATAAGATAATATGAGGAATGTAATTGGTAAATCCAGAGTTTATCTGAGTTTCCTTCGTTTTTGTCAAAAAAGTAATAATCATGTGGATGAACAAGAACATATATCTTCCGTAATAGTTCAATCGAAGCTGATCAAAGAAGTGTCCATTTAAATAAAAAAATTACCTTGGACTGTAGTAAGCTGTTAATTATATGGGTAAAATGATCAAATGTTGTACTTAGAGGTGTAGTACTGAACTTGGCTAAAAGAAAAAAAAATCTTATATAAAAAGTGACTATAAAAGCAGAGACAGCCGGTGATATTGTTCTTTCGTTTCTTTATGATCACAACAACAACTCTTAAAAAGATAAAAGTATTATCAGTACATGTGTAATGCTTACTCCTTGTACAATGAATAACATTCAAGCAATCCGAAATTTTATTTCAAGCTTGAAAATATGAAACTACTTTCGAGTTTTCTGGATGGTTACGTAAGTGTCAAAAATAAAATGAGCTTTGAGCAAAACTCTTGCAATAGTTTATTTCATTAAATTACTATGTAGTAACTAATATTTAATAAAAAAAAAAGCAGAAAATTGATACTAGCTGGCTACGTACAATGTAGATCCTTTTTTTTACTGGATTTCGTATAATTATTATTACCTACTAAGTTATTTATATTAATCTTCTTCAAACTACAGTAACATTGCTATATATATTATAGCTTTCAATGCCTTTAAACCGAGATAGTTCAATATCGCTGTCAAAGAGACCGGTACAAAGAGTACATCCATAATCAATATTCTAATGTATAAAATGGAAGATTCAAAAAAGTATAATGTTGGTCTATGTATTACAAGACTTTTCCTGTTTACAGTAAGTTGCTTAATGCAGATTCATGTGTCAAAGAGACTTAATACTTGAGCTTTCAGTCAGTTCATTCGGATCTCCAATAACCTGCCTTAAGATATTTTGAAATTACTGCTTTGTCAGTGAGGAAAGATGAAGAATAGATTTTTCTTTGTGTTCAGATATATACATAAGCCATTTTTTATTTACTCATTAGCTTATGAATACAGTGCTTATTTCTTTCATAAGCATTTCCATTCAACACACATATTAGACGATATATGATTGACATTCTAGATTTCTTAGTATAAATTTACTAATAGTGACAATGTGTAATTATGCCAAATTGGCCGTTATGTAATCAGAGGGTGCTTTTTTTTATCATACTGTATAACACGTATGATATTTCTTGTTCCTTTCTTGATTCAATAAAAGAGTTCCGGTTTAAAGTGAAGAGTAAGTACGATATTGCTCGTGAACTGAATGTTATTGAATTAATAATAGATGTTTGTAGAGTGAAAAGAACCAAGTGACACCAAGAGTTACTGAAGCAGATAAACGTATAACTAGTGATGACTTTGTTGAGTGTACCAAACATTCAAATCATTTTTGGATAAAAAAAAAATGATGTAGTTAACTGTTGTACTTCTTTTCCTTTTGTTTCTTATCAAAGTAAGTAAAGGCTAAAATGACGATGCAAAAATATCAGCTTAAATAGCCCACTGAAGTTTTTTTCTAAGGTAACACATAACTCTTTCTCTATGTAACGCAAATTTCAATATTAGTAGTATATAGCTGCGCCCCTTTTCAAAAAAAAAAATGCCTTACTACTGCGGATGAATGGCAAAACATATTTAAATAGATAATTAAATCTAATTTTTGATATTTGAAATCTTTCAACATCCCCCCACCTTTTTTTTTATTGCTCTCCCACTCCTTTTTATTTCAGGTAAAGAACTATTCTATATGTTTAAAAATGTATATAAAGCCTTAAAAAATCTGGGCTGACTTTTTTTTCCTGGGGCCAAAAAAAAGGGCTGCATGACAACAACTCAGTTAGAAACAGCATTATCACTTTATAATCCAGTTTCAGGTGAAACCAGACTCTATAATACAAGGAACGCTTTTATCACAAAGAATAATCATCAACTCGTCCACCATGCCACCCAAGCATTAACTGAAATTCAAAAATATCAACTTGTCTCAGTACTTGATATTTGTGCTTATGCGAGAGGAATGAAAAGCAAGTTTGAGCTTGCGATCGAAAATGCTGAAGAAATAATTTATTATGCACCTGAATGGCCCATTGGTTATATTCGACTTGGCCATTTACTCGATATGCAAGGAAAGTCACCAAAATCGATCGAGGTCTATAACGAAGCTTTAGAAAATATATCACAAGAAGACGACCCAGTAGCCTATCATCAATTAATACAACTCAAAAAGGCGGCCGTAGAAAGAAACGAAACCCGTATTGATTTTATCGTTATGCTCCCATCCGAATTAACCATTAATATCTTATTACAACTATCGGAGGAGGATAGATGCACTTTGTTTAATGTTTCTACTCTATGGCGAAAATGGATATTGGAGAAGGGTTCGATAATATGGAAGGAATTATTGAATTTGAACACCGATTGGTTTAATTTTCAAAGATTTCAAACAGCCATAAAAATAGCTAATACATTGCCCTATATTGCGCACCACGTCAAGAATTTAACTGTCAATGCTCAGAGGAAGGACATATGGGACCGGTATATGGAATATATGGGAAATGGAAAATTCAAAGGACTTAAATCTTTTACTATAACAGGTATTGTCAGATTGAAAGTTAAAGCACATGACTCACTTCATTTATCAATTCAATATAAATTATTTGTGAACTGATTTATGACTTATGTTTTTACTCTATATTTAGCTGTTTGTAGTAGGCAAATACGTAGTCCTAATAGAACGATGGTATTACTGAATGCTCTATGGCAAGTAAAACTCACATTAACTACGCTGGATATAAGAACTAGTATCATAGCCAAGATAGCGGATTTGTTATTCTACTGCCCGAATCTCAGAAAACTGGTGTACTATTCTTATCATACCTTTGATACATCTTTGGGAGACATAGAAATTTTGGGTGAACCTCGTCATAAACTCATTCATGTGGAATTTGAAAGCCAATTGTTCCGTCAAGGATCACTTGTAAAATTTCTTAAATACTTTCCCAATATCCGACGACTATTACTGCTAAAAGGATGTATACCCGAGAACTTGAATGAAGTTATAGAGTACTGTCAAAATCTGGAATCATTTGGATATAATTGTACTGGTCATAAAATGAATAGAACAGAACTAGACTATCACCAAGAGTCCTACTACAATAGACCTTCTTCTACTGGTGGAATAACAGAGATTTTTACATCAGAAAATGGTTATGGTGTCCCAACAACGGGCTTTTTACCATTTTTACAAAAAAACGCCAAGTCACTAAAAAGACTTTATGCTAACATGTCCATGACTTCTGAACAAGAAGGAGCTGGAGAACCTTTTCCACATGTGACTCCAGTTTATCCTAGTTGGCAATTCACACAGTTGGAACATCTCACATATCATTCAGATATATACCGGGCAACTGAAAAAGTATTTATACAAGCCATCGAATTTTGTACATCCCTCAAGAAACTAGACATGGTGGATATAGTCAATCTACGCATGTTAGTGGATACGCTCATCCAGTTACCACCATTAGAAGAACTCAGTCTATCTAATATAACAAACATTGGCGAAGGTGATCAGATCCTAATAAAATTATTCAAAGCATATGCTGACAATAGTCATACACTCCCAGCTACAGTAACAAGAACAAGAACACCATTACTAATTTCATGTCAACAGAGAAAGAAATTCAACAACTTTACATGCAACTATTGTAATTTCATTACTGATGACGTTCTGGAGACTCTGTCTGAACTGAAAACAATCAGGGCGCTCCGCTTTTCCGGAACCTGCACAATTCCGTCCGACACTTCTTTACAGAGTTGCTTGAACAAAATGAATAGGCAATTAGTGGAAATCGCGCTGATCGATATAACTTATGTTGACGACAATGTGCTTGAAATACTCAGTAACATGGAGCAGCTCGAAAAAGTTTATTTGGAAAAATTAACAAATATCTCGGCCGATGGCATTACAAACCTTGTGGATAATACAAAATCGATACGAGATATATCCATACTTTCTTGTAATATCCCACAAAAAACATTAATATATGTAAAGAAAAAAATAAAATTCTCACACACATAGTGTATATATAAATGTATAGTATTGATTACTCCATGCCATGTTACTATGACGATTGATTGTTATTTAATAATAATAACAATATATTTTTAGTCTTAGGTAAAACATGTGGGTGTATTATTACTCCAAGTTATACAACATTGGATATATGCAATTTTTTTTCTTTAATTAGTATATAGTGTATGTTATAATGCAAATATAATGATAAAATATCTCAGAAAAAAAAAAGATAATGCGAGAAGAGGGGGAGAATAGAACAATAAAAAAAAGGTAAGATGTAAAAGAAAATGCTTAACAAGCTTAATTTTATAAATTTAAGCAAATAAAATAAAATAAGAAACTATTAATATAATATAATCTATCCAAACTTCTTACGTAATTTATCGTATTGATGTTTATCCTATAAAATAAATATAATAGTGAAAAATAAATAAAAACAATAACGTACAAAATAAAGAAAGCCAGGAATATAAGCACTTTTTTTTTTTTTTTTTTTTTTTTTTTTTGAAAAAAAGATGGAAATAACTACTTACATGAGGTAATACACTTGGCGATACTTTTGTAAATGCTGTATCAAAATGTTCTTTTTCAACAAAGATTTCATCTGTCATGCTAGTTTCTTTATTCAAGATACTGCCAGCAGAATAAAATTTGCTTCGTAATGATGCTACTGCGCTCTCTCGAACCAGTGACGCTAAATCAGCACCACTATAAAAATATAGAATACACATATAGTCAGGGAATTATGCTTTTATATATTACTACTTTACTAGGTTTTTTTTTGTTTTGTAAATGATAATAATAATTCATTACCTTAATCCTTCACAACGAGTATCATCTGCAACTTCTTTAAGGGATATACCAGGTGCCAATGGTGTATTCTTGGTCAATTTGGTTAAAATATCAAGACGTTCTGCTGGTGTTGGTAATTCAACATAGAGTAATTTATCTAATCGACCAGGTCGAAGCATAGCTGGATCAATCATATCGGGACGATTGGTAGCAGCAATGACATAAACTTGACTTCTATTTTCTACACCATCTAACTCAGTCAAAAGTGTATTGACTACACGAGCTGATGAATCGGTCTATGAAAATCCGCACGTCCGCATGAATATAAAAGATAAGTATTTTTATATACAACTTCTTTCTTTTTTTGCTCTCTCTTTTTTTTTTACCTGTTGATCATCACGTCGAGAACATAAAGCATCTAATTCATCAAAGAAAATAACACATGGAGATGATGCTCTAGCACGAGCAAAAACTTGTCGTACACCTCGTTCACTCTCACCAACATACTACATATATATATATTATGCATAATTATAAAGTTTAGAAAGATAGAAAAAATTCACTCGATAAGAACCAAAATGGAATAATATACGTAAAGTAATAAAAAAAACAATGTTACCTTATTTAACAATTCAGGACCTTTGACTGATATAAAATTGGTATTACTTTCATTTGCTACTGCCTTTGCCAACAATGTTTTACCACAACCTGGTGGACCCCATAAAAGCACACCTGCAGGTGAAGTAATACCAACGCGTTCGAAAAATTCTGGATGATTAATAGGTTCTACAACAGCCATACGTAATTCATCTCGAACAAATTGTAATGCACCGATATCATCCCAAGAAACATCGGGTACAGTAGCAAATCCTTCTCTTTTCGATGATGGTTGTACTTTAGGTAAAGCCAAATGGAAATCATGCTCGGTAATAGCTAACGATTCCAATTGTGCAGGTGTTAATGGTTCTTTATGGTTTTGAATAAAATCGGCAATGGATCGTAATTGTTCTAATGCAGATTGTGATTCAAATTCTTCTACAGTTGTTGTTGGAAGAGGTTGTTCTTCTTTTTTTTCATCTTCTTCGGTTGTCATAGCAACAAGAGGGGTCGTTGTGGTGTCAATATCCATGGAAGTTGTGTCGTTTTTTTCTGATTGTTCTTCCATTGTAACTTTATCGTTTTGTTGTGTTTGATCTGATTCTTTTTCTGTTACTTGCGTAATAGTGGTATCATCTTTTTGTTTTGTGGCGATGGCTGCAATCGATCGTAAATGTTTGAAAATACGCTTTACTGCAATTACACCCGCTTGGGTTATAAGTGCTTGTAAATCTGCACCGACATAACCTGGTGTGGCGCGTGCGAGTGCAGTGAAATCAAAAGTGCCATCTAATCGAAGCTTTTCAGCCAATACGCGAAGAATTCTTTACAATATAAAGAAAATTAAATAAATAAAAAAGTAAATAATTTTGTGTAAAAAAAATAACAATAATACCTTTACATCCCTCCCCCACAATTCTTTTTTTATCTATGATTCATCCCATTCACTTACTTTTCACGAGCTTTTTCATCAGGTACACCCATACTAATTTCTCGATCAAATCGACCTGCTCGTCTTAATGCTGCATCCAAAGAATCAGGTCGATTGGTTGCACCAATAATCATAACAGGTTTATTATTTGTTTTATCCCATGATAAATCTATATAATACAATATACATAAGCTTGATGGATTAATAAACAGTGGGTGGGATCGTGTCTTTAGTTCTTTCTTTTTTAGTATTACCATCCATGCAAGTCAATAGTTGTGCTACAATACGTCGTTCCATTTCTCTTTGTGCTGTTTCTCTTTTAGGTGTAATTGCGTCAATTTCATCAATGAATAATAAACAGGGTGCGTGCGTCTACATGATCATGATTTTTGTTTATGGAATTAAAATAATGTAAATTATTTAATAACTTCCACGAGTAACCAATTTCTATATACTATCTATATACATTACCCTTGCATCTTCAAAAACATCTCGAATTTTTTTTTCAGATTCACCTGACATACCAGAAACGATAGATGGTGCTGAGATATTAAGAAAAGGTACACCGAGTTCCTATAAATATAAAAATAAATAGATAGTTTAATACACTTTATGATTATTATATTTGAACCGAAGAAAAAAAATCTCTACTTACACCTGCAATTGCATGTGCCAATCGAGTTTTACCACAACCTGGTGGACCATGTAATAAAACACCTCTAGGTGGTAATACACCTGTATGAATATACACTTCAGGATGTGCTAATGGCATAGCAATAAGTTCCATAATCTCTTCCACACAATGATCAATACCACCAAGATCCGATAATCGAGCCGTTGGAACAAATGGTTCATCACGCGATTCAGCTAAAAAAAATAAAACATATAACGAATAAATTTGAAAGTTTATTTTTCAACAACAAAGGAATGATGTATACTTACTTCTTACACGTTTTGCGGTACCACCTCCAGATCCTTTACTACGTTTTTTCGATGATGTCTTTTTATCTTCAGTAGCAACAGGAGTGGCATCAGCTACAGGTGATGTTACATTGGGTGTTGAAGCATCATGTATAACAGGAGTTGTAGTACCGGATTGTATAGGAGTAGAAGAGGATGAATCATTTTTTGGTATATTCCATAAATTCGTTACTGACTTATTCATTGAATTTGTTTGCTGTACGATTGGCTTTTTCGATAATGATGATGTAGAATAGGATGATGAGTTAGATAAAATAAGACTTCTTGGTAAACATTCGGTTATCCATGTAGGATGTGCAGAAGACGAGTTGTTATTACTACTCACCAAAGCATATCCAGCTTCTTGATCTTCATCTTCAGATGGTTCACTATTATCATAATTTACAAATATAAATAATTAATAAAACATATATATTTATAAAGAGTATTTTTATTTTTTTACCCCTCGATATCTTCTTCGTCGTCTGCTTCAAAGTCAGGTAATACTAAATAAAAATAAAATAAAGAACATGTAATATAACCATTAAAACCCCTCCATTTCCAATCGAATGAAAGTCAAGTATGAATTGATACTAATTAAAATTCTCAAATACAACGCTTACGTTTTTCAATAATATTTTCCAACTGTTTCTTTTTTTGACGTCTTAAAGAAACGTCTTTCTTTTGCAAGTAATCGTATAATGTAGACATGTTCCAATCAGTATGACCTTCTTCTTTATAACTAGTTAAACAATCAGATACTCGATGCTCAAGCGATCGTGATAATCGCCCAGCATTGCCTCTCATGTTTTTATATATATATAATTATAAATGGAATGGACAAGTCGTTTTAGGGTCTCTCTCCGATAAAAAGAAAAAAAATAAGCTCTTTGGTAAAGAAAAAAAAATTAAAGGTTGAAAAAACCATATATAGTAATTTGGCCAAAAGTGCGTGTGGCTTAAGTGACTTATGATTCATGCAAAAGATTGCCCTTAATTTTATTCATTCACTTCTTTTATATATACATACTTGCACATACATATACACACAAGTGTATACCACGAAAAGATCATTTGTCACCAACAGTAAGTTAGATATACTATAAAGCTTATAAACAAAGATAGTCATTTCTATTGTTTCATAGGAAGATGCTTATTATTCAAAACCCCCTCCCACTTTGTTAGGTGATATAAAAGATTCATCCTAGTTGTCTTCAATTCTATATTTATAATGAAAAAAATTAATATATAATCCTGTAATACTAATTACAATATAATTATTAGAGAAAAATAAATAAGTAAACTATTTTTTCTATTTCTCTGTTTATTCACGCGCATGAACAATTGAAATATGCTGGAGAAGCACAGAAGATGATGTTTTATGCAACTCCGAATAGAGGATTTACACTATTATTCCCAAACTTCACTTTCTTATTTTTAATTTAACTAGCCAACTAACAAAAAGTGAAATTATTACAATTGAAACATGAACAGTTATAATATACAACTTTTGAAAAAGTATCAAAAGTAAATTTACCCACTTATATAACAAAAGTGGTTGTTATGATAACTGCCTCTTAACGAAATAATAAATTGTTACACTTTCATATTCCGCCCAATCTGTGCGGACCGGACTCGAAAAGCTGCCTTAGATGAATAGTTGAAGCACCAAAGGTCATTTCCTCCTCTTTTTTTGATAACGATGGCAAGAGTAAGTAGTATGGGGCAAATAGTAAAAGATATACTCCATTCAAGGTTCCAAACGATGCGAGAGTCAATGGATTCATCTAGATACAATAACGATACGTCAATTCCAAATGAATAACGAAACAACCTTCCCATCGATTTTTTTTATGGGATTCGATATTCTATGGTGTCCATCCATCCATCCAAATTTTAATCCATCCATCTGTATCGACTATTTTACAACATGAATTAACATACATAACAACAAATTCAATCATTCAATCTATACATGAATTTTGAAACAAGACGACTTATTTGAGGAAAAAACGAAATGACTTCATTGACTCTCGAATTGGAAATAGAAAACCTTGGGATGAAGGAGGGAAAGGGTTCATTTTGTTTGATACCAAAAATAGTATACTCATTATAATTCTTATTTCTTTTTTATAATTGCCATTGTTTTTTTATTTGTTACTTATAACAATAGTTCCACGAATATCAGGTAACAATTGTGGGGCAAGAATGAGCGGGAAAATGTTAAATTAGAAAATTCATACATTATGTTTATGAAGAATTGTAAAACTAAACTTAATTATCTATTGTTTTTTATTTTAGGTGGTTGGTCGCAAGCTCCCTTCGGCCAAGGAGCTTCAACCTAAGTTGTACCGCATGCGCGTTTTTGCTCCCAATGAAGTTGTCGCCAAGTCCCGTTTCTGGTACTTCTTGAAGAAGCTTCGCAAGGTCAAGAAGGCTGCTGGTGAAATCGTTTCCATCAACGAGGTATATATAAAAGAAAATGACATTTTTTTGTTAAGTGGAGGAAAACTTTTTAGATTAAATGAATATTTGGAATCTGTTTGGATGATTTATTAATATATGGTTGTGAATTTGTAGATCCACGAAAAGCGTCCTGAACAAATCAAGAACTTCGGTATCTGGATCCGTTATGACTCTCGCTCTGGTACCCACAACATGTACAAGGAATACCGTGGCATGTCCCGTGTTGAAGCTGTCGGTCAATGCTGTATGTATTTTTTTTATTATCTAAGATGTCTTATTTTTATGTAAGGGAGAGAACCAAAAAAAAGAATAATAACTGATGATTTTTTCTTATTTGTTGTCATTTTATAGACCAAGATATGGCTGCTCGTCACCGTGCTCGTTTCTCCTCTGTTCAAATTATCCGCGTTGCTGAAGTCAAGTCTGCTGATGTCCGTCGTCAATACATCAGACAACTCTTGAACAACAAGCTCGCTTTCCCCTTGCCTCACCGTGTCCAACGCCAGGAGAAGAGCCATCGTGCCCTCTTCATTGCCAAGAGACCCACCACTTTTTACTAAGTGTGTTGCATCACTGCTTTCTCTGCTGTTTTAATTTTTTTAAAATAACAGTAACTCACAAATAAAATTTGGTTTTTCTTTTTCATCTGATTTTATTTTAAATAATTTATTTTTTTTAATTATTATTGAAATTATATTATATGTGTTATAACGAGAAGATGGAACAATATGAAAAAGTAGGATGTGTTTCGTAAAAGTAAATTTGTGTAAATACAGTAAGATCGATATACAGGAGAATAGTTCATTTGCATGAAACGGAAGGATTGTAACCTAATTAAGGAAGTTGAAATTTTTCATTTAAACCATGCTCCTCGTAATGTTCATTATAATCATGAGTATTACCTTGAAGATTGATTATATCAAAAATAACACAATCCTTTGTTTTGTGCATATTAAATGTTCTGCATTGAACACAATACATAAAACAAGGTTGAATGAATGTTCGAATATCAGGATAACTTGGTACACCATCATAAGGTGTATCGAATGTAACAATTTCTCGGATAGGTTTAGCTAAACGTTCATCCACATGATGTAAAATAACTGTAGCACTACCACAATAAACATCGGACACTTTATGAAGCCAAATATGTTTGATATAGGCCATACCTTGATCGATTGGTGGCAACCTTTCCATTGTTTCAAACTTGAACATAAAAGCTTTACAAAATGATTGAACAATAGAATTCGCCCTGGCTTCGGTTGTGGGTGGTAATCCATATAATGTCACTGCATAAGCATGTGTATGTTCAAAAGAACATGTTGTCCATGGTAAATAGATAATAGACTTATGTTTTACACCGAAACAAAGAGCATCGTGTCGAATTGATTTTCGATGGAAAAGAACTTCAATAAGTAAATCATTCTCTTTATAAGAATCATTGATCGAGGAGTTCCTATTACTGTAATAACGGTTCCAAATAGCCACAGGAACTTTGTTGGGAATAGTTCGACGAGCAAAACGAATATTTTCTGTACCATAGTGTTGAATGAGTATAGATATAGCTTCGTCTTCTGTTTGTATTTCTTTTTTAAAATTGAATAATAAAGTTTGATCATTAGCAGAAAAACGCCAAGGTCCAAAAATAGTAGTGTGATTTTTGATATCCTCTCGTATGGAAGATTGATTAGGTACAGTATAGGGGGAGTAGGTCATAGGAAGTATATTTGTTTTTGTTTCGGTGCTATTTTATGTGTGTTTATAAAACTAAGTGTATAATAAAATGATATTAAGATATAATGTATATGTTGTGAATAAGTAGAAATGAGAATTAAGAGTTAAAAAAAATAGAAAATAGAAAATTACAAGTGTTTTTATATTAAGTATTGTAGTTATTGGGATAAACAATGGATTGAATTAGGTTGTCAGTGTATATATATGTATATGTATATATGTATTTAACATAGATGAGAAGATTATTTACACGATCAATGATACTAGAAAAAGAAAAAAATAAACATTAAAGTGTCCATTGTTTAGCGATTTTGGGTTGATTATTGTGATATGGTAGAAGGGGTTAGAGGAACTATAATTAATACTTTCAAGTTACTGTTTTTTCGAATCTAAAGATATATATGTATACTTGTAATATAATAGATACAAATCTTCATCTTTATAAATAAAAAAAAAAAGCTTATAATCGATTCTATTGTTTGTTGCCTTTTTCTGAAAAATAAGCTTCTATAAAATAAAATAAAAGAAAAGAAGTGTTTCCTGTTTTGGTAATTTGACTGAGAAAGATTTTCTTCTGCAGGCTATGAATTTATTTTCCCTTTTTCTATTATTATTCAACATAGCAGCAAACCGACCATGACAGATAATACACCACCCAAACAACCTCAACCAGAAAATGTTACTGAATTAAAGGACATGAAAAAATTTGAACGGTGGCGTAAGTCACTTCAATACATGACAGGTCTTGGTATGTCCGATGCAGAACAAACACAATTCCGAAAAGATCTTGACAAAGAACTTGAATCCTATCAATGCCGTCAATGTGAAAATTGGCGTGACAATTTAATGAAAAATAGTACGTGAACTCTTATTTTCGAAATAGAGAGTAAAGTGAAAAGAGGATTAGGTTAAGAAAACAAAAATAATATTTGGATAATGAGGGGTGAATCTATTTTCTAATCGTCATCCATGTTATTTGTTTATTTTTTCATTTTTATTTTTTTTAAACGAAACCAAAAATAAAAATAAAAAATTATAGGTCCTTCAGTTCGATTCATGGTAGAACAACTTGGCAAGATTGGTCGAGAAATTAAAAGAGATGACTTTTTATGTGCACCTTGTGATATTACACGTTCTGGTGGATTTTCACCTGAAGATGGTATATTGTTATGTCAAAATAGAATGAATTCCAAAACACACCAGGAACATACTATGGTTCATGAAATGGTTCATTTGTACGACCATCAACGTTTTAAAGTGGATTGGTTTAATTTAAGACATCATGCATGTAGTGAGGTGAATATATAAATATATATAATACATTGGTAGATAGAATCAACAAATTACTCATGGGATGATATATATGTATAATAGGTTCGAGCAGCAAGTTTAAGTGGTGATTGTAATTGGTCACGTGAAATTCAACGAGGATTTTATACATTTACAAAACAACATCAAGCTTGTGTTAAACGAAGAGCAGTTTTATCTGTCACGGAAAATCCAAATTGTAAATCTAAAGAAGAAGCTGAACGAGCTGTTGCTAGTGTATTCGACAGTTGTTTTGCTGATACTCGACCATTCGATGAAATTTATTAAACTGGGAGAGGTCTTTTTATACATGATATAGAAAATATATAGCATATTTATTCATTTTGTGTTCTTTGTAAATTAATCATATTATATTATTATCACTTACTACATATATATATTATTATTGTTAACAATAGAGAAAAAAAAAAAACTCTAAAAAAACAAAGAGAATAACAAAAATATATCATTTATACACTAGAAAGTTTGATAGATCCTGAGTCTTAGCATAAATAGGAATATCATATATATATAAACTATTCTTCTTATGACCCATCATATTATCTGTGATCATATAAATCGTTGGTCTGTGAGCTTTCCTTACTGTCACGGGTTAAAAAAAAGAGGAAGATCATGAAAGGGAGTCTTTATTAATTAGTTGGTTGGTTTCTACGAGACAAGAAAAGATCTGCAACAGTACCCAACCATCTTCTTATTTCCTTTATGGACTACAATGGTTCCTTTAATAAAAAATGATACGTATACATTATTGACAAGCACTCTTCTCTATTTACTAGTTCTTTTTATCAGACTATCCAGCAAGTGACATGGTACAATTAAAAAACTTAAAGGAAGCTTTTGTTCAGTGATCTTGTTAAGAGTGTCATTATATCATACTATTAACTTGGTCAATTAACAATAATTTTATGAGTAATTATATAAAAGTACAGACGCGCAGTAAGATTATCAAAAATAAATAAATAAAAAAGACTTGGCAGCGCAACAAATAAAAGAAGACCGAACATATATAAATATAACAGTAGCAATATAATCATTACCACCAATATCTGGCCTTTTATAAAAATATCTATACAAATGTTAAATGCCAAGCCCTTTCTCAATTACTCTGCTTTGCTCGGATAAAAGGTATTATTTTTTATTGCGGAGCTTTCTTGTGGAACTCTCTAATGATACGTAGTAAAAAAAAAAAACTTGTATTTAAAGTTGCTCCGAATAGAACAAATAATGGATTAAGCAATGAAAGATGTATTATTTTAGGGTCCATTATCCAATATAATGCAAACAACAACACATAACCACAAAAGAAATTATTGATATATAAATAAAAACTATGTTATTGGTCTTTAAATTTTACTCCTTCTTTTTCTTCCGCTCTTCTTTTTTTTTTTTAACTCTAACGTCTTTCTTTCTTTCTTTTTTATTTTTTTATATACATAACAAAAAGTAAAAATGACAACCGACAGTCCTTATACTGCTGAAAACATTCAAAATAGATGTAAAAAAGCTCTTTCACAATTAGATGAGCAGCTTGATCAAATTCAATACTGTAAAGACTTTGAACGTTTCACGGGTGTTCCTAAAACATATATTGTATTGGGTGCTGGAGGTCTTTTCACTATTATGATCTTTTTCAATATTGCTGGTCAACTTCTTACCAACTTTATTTCATGGGTATATCCAGGTAAAAATGTCAGAAATGAATGAATTCTGTGATAAAAACAAACATAACTAGATTACTAACTGGGGAACTGGTAATTTTTTATTATTATTTGTATATTTATATATAGCATATGCATCATTCAAGGCAATCGAAACACCATCAACAGCTGATGATAAACAGTGGCTGACTTATTGGACAGTCATTGGATTTGTGCAGATTATTGAATATTTTTCAGATTTGTTGTTGTTCTGGGTACCCTTTTACTTTTTACTTAAAACTGTATTTGTTTTATGGTTGACCTTACCCCAATTCAGAGTAAGTTTTTATTTATGTTTATACTATACATGTTATATTTGTGTATATATATTGGGGAGGTGGGAAGCAACTGGTACGTGTAGATGTCTAACGCGTAACCTAACACTTCTTTTTTTTTTGAAAAAAAAAATAGGGTGCAGAAATTGTATATGGACGATTTATTCGACCATTCCTTATGGAAGCACAAAATGATATTGACAAGCATGCACATGATTTGAAACAAAAAGCTTCTGATCTTATTGGAAAGAAGGATTAAGGATTTATTCATTGTTTATAATTTAGTTTAGTGAATAATAATAAAATACTACATTCTTGTAAGTTTACGGTCGGTTATTATTATTTTTTGTACATGTGTCAAAAACTGAGTAGAAAAAGTAGGAGCAATGGTTGCAGCAAAGCAGTTTTGTGTGACTTAAGTGGCACTATTCCAAAATTGGAAAAAAAGTTATATCGTTTTATCAACAACAGATAAAATGAAAAAAAAAAAATACATCATCGCAACTACCAGCGAGAAACCTTTACTATATAACAAATAACAAAAAATAGTTTTCTGGACTCAAGGAGAGGGAATGATATAGGGTATTTTCTTTAAATGAACAGGAATCTTTATTGATATAAGTACGTAATAGATTAGAGATAGAAAAAAGTTGGATTTTTTTATTATTATTTAGATGGTACGCTTTTCAATGATAACCTTGCCACTCGGTAATCCACTTCCGGTCATAGGATAATTTACACCTTCAGGCGCAGTCAATTTATATTCACGAACCATCATGGCAACAACAGTTTTAATTTCTTGAATTGCAAGCCATCGACCGCTAATAAAGTAAATTATAAATAATAATAAGTACATTATCAATATATTACTAATAAAAATTGGGTATATATATAAATTCTTAAGGTACTTACGGGCATGCATGTTTTCCTTCACCAAATACTAAATAGTTATCAGCAACCTTACTAGCTGGATATCTTGTACCAGCATAACGGAAAGGCTTGAATTCTCCCAAATCAGTCTCTTCTCCTTCATGATGATTATGCCAGACGTTAATCAAAACGTCCATATCTATATATTATTATAATTATGAATATTAGTATATATATATATATTACAAGCATAAAAAAAAATGAATAACGTACCTGGTGGAATAGACACGCCATTACTCAAGACAACATTACGATTACGAATATTTGTGTGAGGAAGTTCATAAAATTGGTTACGGAGACGCAATGATTCACGAACAACACTGTCCAACTTGGGCATCTTTTTGATAACATCACATGTAAATACATCTTCACTGGCACCTTGAGGATCAAGACCATTTTCTTCAAGTACTTGCTGTTGCTCTTTTAATAACTCATCAAAAATCTCAGGTTTTTGAAGAAGACGATACAAGACAATGATTCCATTTTCAGTCGTTGTGTGAATGGAAGCAAAGACTAAAAGAAGCAAGAAATTCAACACATTTTCATAAAACTTATCATTAAGAGGTGCAGAAGGATCGTTATCAATAAGTTGTTGCAACATGTCAGTCTATATTTTTTCGAATACGTATATAAAATCATATTTGTTAATAGTCGGATCAAATAGTTCTCATCAGGTAACAATCATCAAAAAAGACATATATCTTCATATGCTTACGGGTCTTTGCCAATTTGGATCTTTTTCAGCATTTTCTTTGCGTTTCTTGATTTCTGGAATAAGAGCACTCTTTAAAGTATTTCGTACGTTCTTAATTTCAGTTGAGAATTTACCAATGTACCAGAAATAGATACCCATCAAGGAAGGGAATCCAGTTAACCAAGTTGGGTTAACTCGAGGATGAAATTGTCCAATCTTGGCTGTAATGCCTTGCATAACTTGAAGAATACTTTCATCTTTACATAATTCTTCACCAACAAAAATGGTTGCACTGGCACGAGTCACCATACGATTGAGCAAAGGATAAAGGTGATAAACTTCTTTGGGTTCTATTTTTTTTTATCAAAATAAAAATAGCACAATGTATGAATTAATTTCTCTTTTTTTCACACAAAGAGGATAGACAACGTACTCATGAGAAACAAAATACTTACCAGTAACATCACCTAATATTTCATTGAAGCCGATAGAAAGCTATATTATTATCGAAATCACACAGTAAAATTAACTTTAAAGAACGTAACCAAATGTTATGAATTATTGTTGTTTGTTGTATAAAAACTTACATTTTTAACTACACGAGGTGTATACTCCTTTAATTGCGGGTTCAAATGTTGGTTGATCAGTTTTCGGATAAGCTCATTCATCGTATCGCTGTCAAAGATACCAGCAAGAGCGAATACATCGAATTTCTATATAAATATTATTTTTTTATGATTACTATTATGTATTATATTAAACTGGATATATATATTCTGATAGATGGAGTTATTCTATACCTTTAATGTAGCGGTTACGAAATTGAAATCATCGTTCATAAATACTTCACGAGCATATTTACCAGAAACAACGGTATGCATCTAGTAATATATAAACAAATAATATGATATTTAGCATCGATGTTATTTTTATACTAGTTTCATTACATAATCCTCAGTATACTAGTGAAAAAAGAAACAGCGTAATGTACCCGACCAAAAATATGAACTCGATAGACGGGACCTAATTTTTCTGTCCATTTTTCAACAAATGCACGAGGGTCCTTACGATACTCTTCCTCTGATCCTTTTACAGAATCAGTATAAGGAACTGTTGGACAACCATAGTCCTCTTCCTAAATGATGGATGAAAGAAAAAATTAAGTCAATCCAAATATATACAAATAATGAGTATAACATAGAATCGAAAAATCCCATTATACTTTTGAAAATTGTTTATAAAGGGCATAGGCAGAAACGAGTGTGGCAGCAGTAACAATTCCAATTTTTTGTTGTTGTTGACTATTCAAATTAATATTTTTGACATAACCCGAAAGTTGATTTGTTATTGTTGTCAAGTCCATGGGATAAATAGAAATAAATGACTGGAGAATATAATAATATATTGTTAAAAAAGAGAATTTTCCCTTGTTTATATAGTAAAGCATTGATCTAGCATGGGTTATCATTTCATTGGCTGACATCAAATTTTAATTGACATCGAGAATAAGATTGGTTGCTTATATATATAACCGATGAAAAGCTCTGTTTGTTCAACCGCTAAAACAAAGCACCGCTGAGAGCAAACATTCGCTCCGCGAATAAATTTAGTCTCTGTGTATGAATCTATATTATCAAATAGATCTGAGTTGAAAGTAATAATATTTTATCAAGTGTAGTAATAAATAGCATGTGTGTGTAAAATTTCAATACAAAATAAAAAAAGCATGTGTTGTAAAGTATAATATATGTCTATATCATAATAAGGTGCAAAATAACTTTTTTAACCGATGTTAATTTCCATTGTAATTCTTGTAGTTTACCAGTCATCAACGTATTTATCATCGAATTTGTCTCAACACTCTGAATCGTTAGGCGATCGGCAATCATAAAGAAAGCAATAAGCATGAGTTTAACTGCATCCAAACTTTTACTACGATCGTTTTTCCTGTTTGTTCGAGTTGTGGATAAGGCTACTAGCGAACAACCCACCAAGATTAACTTAGCAAACCAAATTGCTTGGAGATCTACGGGCACAATGAGAATGAAGTGCCCGATTTGAAAATCCCTATTCTTGTTTGTGTGAACTATCATATAGCCAACTTTATTTTTTTTTTATCTCCAGCTGCAACTTTTCTTTCACACATAGATACATATTATTAGACTAATATAGTCCTTAGTATGCAGTTCGTTTTTTTCTTTTTTGCTCCAGATAGCTTACAGTCGGTGACACAAACAATGCATCAAAATTATGTTTTTCTTCACATACTACAAAACATTTAAACAATCGGTTCGAAGCAGTTCAAAAGCAAAGTATCTACTGATTATTTTCTGGATACCATAGCATAATGGAATCTCCATTAATTCATGACATTATTATTATTTGTGATTTTTCACAGTGATACCTTATTATTTTCTTATCTCAAAAAGTATGATGCGGCGTTGGATATCATTGCTACCAGACGCGAAGTGACGTTGGGGATCAAAGGGGGACGCAAACCTCTGATTGCTCCGGAGCGACGCGAAGGGGCTCATTAAGCGAAGCAAAGGGGCTCAGTTATCCAAGCGAAGCGAAGAGGCCCATTTATCCGAGCGAATAGAGGAAGGGTTGCTAGTTAAAATAAAAAAAGCACGGTTCAGTAAGAATTTAAATTTAACACCTCATGGAAACAAATAAAGAGCCATGATATCTTTTTTTTATTCACTTCTATGATAGTACCTTTCATGTGAGAAAAAAAACATACTTTGATACTCCATCTCGTGAATAAAAATACGGGCATGGACGCCGAAAAAGATCTGTTTTGTTAGATAAAAAAGGAAGGTTCTTGACTGGTGTAAAATTATATGAATCCTCATAAGAATCCCAAAATATTTGACAGAGTTTTTTAAGAATAGACACCCGAATAAAGAATAAATATAACCAATGAATATCTTTATCAAAGGAGTTACCATATAATAATGCAAAAGATGATTTATTATATAATGTATAACAAAATAATACTACTGTTTGTTATAAATATGTTTGTGGGATTGTGAGTAGATGTTGAGTGCTACAAAAAGGTTCTGGTTCGTCCCCTTATTATTTACAACCTTAGCTTTTGAAGATTTCAGGCCACTCTATAGATCTGCATCAGTAGATAGTTTAAAATTTAAATTTATTAATATGGAAGACTACTAATGGATCTTCGCCTATAGACCTGTGGTCGCTTCCTTGTAGTTCGATAGGATTAAAAGCAATTGTATATATACATATATAGTAAGAGGTAGAAAATAAAACTGAAAAGAATTCAGTGTGGGAAAAAGTCAAATTGGTGAGAGCAAATGCAGTTTAGTGTGGCTGAAACAATTGAAAAAAAAGAAGGGAAGGAAAGTTACAAAGGGTGTAGATGTAGGGATTGTGGTGAGGAGGAGATGGGAATATCCATGGCATCCTCTGGTGCTGGTGCCTCCATGTCAAAATTGTCATTTGGATGACTCAAGTAGTCAATTTTGCGTAAGCCACGTATGAGAGCTGACCAGACCGTTTGCCATTTACGTAATATCAGACCGACTTTGGACCTTGATAGGTGATTGAGTATGCAGTCGAGTGGTTGTTATTCTTGTGGTAATGTTAAAATATCGCCAAGGGTGAATAGTAGTGGGCAAGAATCATAATGCTCTATTTTGGCAGCCATTGAATCAGCCGATGATGGTCACGTGGAAAAGCTGCCAAGTAAAGAATCGGGTCAGTCATTCGTTTTTGACGAAGACATCATATTGTTTTTCTGTTTTTCGCGCGTATGTGTGAAATTCTTCATCTCGTTTTTGATTTATTGTTTTACTGAGGGGGCTGTTATTCTTTTTTTAACTTGATAGAATGTATTGTTCAATGTGAGATGTTTTTATTGCTTAGCACATTTTTTTTCTTTGAGGAAGGACAATTCAATGGAGCGCGCCATAGTGCTTAGTGGCAACTCTTGAAGAATCAGCAGATAAGAATGAATATTCACATTTCTCTGTACAACATTAATTGTGTATATATAAACAAGATAATTCTGTCTTATTTTATTTTTTTGCATAAACTACGTAGTTTTACTATTTCCTGATTTTATTCAAATAAATCAATTACACTTAATTTCGCAATGACTGTAGAAGAGAAAAATCTTTCTGGAAAAGTGGCTGTTATTACAGGTGCTGCTTCTGGTATCGGTAAAGCTACTGTAATTGCCCTTGCTGAACGTGGTGCCAAAGTGGTTATTGCTGATGTGGCAGAAGAAGCGGGTGAAGCAGCTGTACAAGAAATTAATGCCAAGTATGAATTTTTGTCTCTTTACTTGAATTACGTACTAGTTCTTATAAAACGTATATGCTTTATAGACTTAAATCCGAAGTTGCTATTTTCCAAAAAACTGATGTGACAAAATATAAAGATTATATTGCTTTATTCCAACGTACAGAAAAAGAATTCGGAGGTGTTGACGTAAGTCTGTCTATTTTTTTCAGTGATTTAATAATGTCAATTTGTTAAGGTTTGCTTATTACCAAATATCTACGTACCAGATTGTGTTTCTTAATGCCGGTACAGGCAAAGGTGGATTTATTTCTGCTTTCAAGGATTTGGATGGTAACTGGAATTACTCCTCTTTTTTTTAATACAGTTTATAATTTAACTTATATTACTTTATTATGAGTGTAGACGAAAGTGATGAATTTATGATAAACGTCAATACTATGGGTGTTATTAAAGGTACAACTCAGTTTTCATATGTATTAGCTTTTATCTACATTATCAATGTTCACATAAGATATTGCTTGATATAGGTACCAAAGTAGCCATTTTGCATCTCGCCAAAAGAGGCGGAGGTGTAATTGTCAATAATGCATCCACAGGAGCCTTTACTGCAGATTTGTAAGATTCAACAATTTATGTTTTTATATGTACATCATTATATACCCACACTTCACTTTTTTTTGATTGAGTCTAAATTCTACGTATTAATATGACAATAGAGATATTGCAGCCTACTGTGCTTCCAAGCATGCTGTTGTTGGTTGGACAAGATCTTTCGACCTTCTTCCTCAAATTGCAAATATTCGTGTCAATGCCGTGGTACGTTCAATACAAACTATATATATTGATAATTATATTTCCATTACTGAATCATCAATGACACGAATGATTCTTATTATTGCTGGTAATATATTAGTGCCCAGCTGGTCTTGCTACCAATTTTAGTGCTGCAATGGTTGATGAAATGCGCGACCTTCCTTTATTTGGTTCCCGTGATGTGATTCCACTAACTAACATGGAAACCGTTGTTCGAGCAGTTTTGACATGTATTGAAGATGAATCGCTCAAAGGTATGATGAATAATATATATATTTATATAATGAGGGAAGGAATACTAAAAATTATATATGTCTTTTAATTCAATTTTATTAGGTGAAACACTTTTGGCCCTTCCTGGTGATATAGTACGCTCTCAGCCCCGTCCTGAACAAATACGTAAGCTTAATTGTTATTGCCTTCGGCTGTGTTGAGAAATTAACTCTAATGAGATAATAACCATTAACATTTTTTTATAATGTTGTACTACGTAGCGGAAAATGTCACACCAGAGTTGATTGAACTTTATACAAGTAATGCAAGTAAAAATGTTGATCATTACAAAGGGTTGTTGAATAAAGCATTGGACAAGTACGATAGCTCAACTGCTGAAGCTTAAATCAGTTAATGAGAATGAATAATGCAAGCTGTAAATTACCATATATTAGATATCCACTAATATTTAGCAGCTATGTATTTATTATTGTTGATAAAAAGAGATAATAAAATATATATATATATATTTTGTTTTCAATGAAGGTTGTTATGAAGTTTTGTAATACGTAGATGTGATCGCCATTGGCATACTTGGATGACTCTTTTGTAAGTGTCATATAATTAGGTCTACAGTCTTTGAACTTTATATTTACTATGCCTGCAAAAAGATCTCGTCCTTTCTTTTATTATGAACTGGCAGAATTGAACACTTAGCTTGTTGTTGTTGTTTTGGTATAAACAATATTGAGCATTTTTTGCTTGTATATAGACCTTGATATAGTTGATAAAAAAGTCTTTTGTAATGATTATGCACTAAATGCTAAAATGCTAATACTATAACCACGTATATCTTTACTTATAATCAAGTTGATTTTTAAATTTGCTCGTAGCATGTTTATGTGGCAATGACAGTATTGCTATAATTTTCTTAGATGGGTCGAGAAAAAACCTCATTGTACTGTAGTATATATCTACTAGCCTTTGTAAGAGCGTTGAATGTTGAATAAGGATTTGATATTTTAGTAATATATGTTGTACGTATGAGCCACGACTCATAACGACTACCATATATGCACTTGACCATGGCTATTAAACAATCCGACTTGGTTCATCAGTAGAGTTACAAAAGAATCCGTATATTTTCAATAATAATTTGATGTTACTAAATACTTACATCAACCATATTATATCAAAGTTGAAAATATGATGCAACGAATGCATATCATGCTAGTTCCTGGCTTACAGGAAGAAAGGTAGAGTTGCGTATGATGTGCTGATGAACTTTTTTGTTGAGGGACGTTTGTGCCATGATCACAACAATATAATGACAAGCTATTCTTTTCAGGACCAATTTTGAAATAAAGTAAGCCGTCAGTGATCAGATAGATGTCTACGAGGAGCTTGATAGATATCCCTCATTGCTTAAACCTATTATTACGCTTTACGCACATTTCATAGTATTATGTTTATCAAATAATAGGTTTCTAAAAAGATGTAAGCGATTGTAAAATTCAAAAACTTTAAAATCCAATTTTGGGAAAATGAGATACAAAAAAATAAAAATTATTATACTTATATCCATGTAGTGGAGTTACTGAATAAGGTATAAAACGACAACGAGAGACTACGTACGTATATAAAAAGTGACAACGATTCTTATTTGATATTTTTCAGATTTAATACATTTATTTACTGCGCTAGCAACAAAACTTTTATGAGCAATCAATCCAAGTCTCAAAATATGCAAACCACTTCTACACTTATAAGAGGTACACAAGCAGGGTTAACAGTAACTAAATTGGTCCAAGATACTTTCTTCGCCCACGATTATGATGGATAGGCCTAATTATAACAAAGAACTCCTACACAGTCATGCAAAATCATTTTTTTGTTCATTATATTTTTTTATTTATATATCTGTCTGGTATGGCAGTAGAAAGGGTGGTCACTACCGCAACAAACACAATTAATCGAGTGGGACCAAATATTCGGGGCGGTAGAGCAAGTAAGAAAAAATAACTGTTATATGAATAAGATCACCATTTTTTTTTTTGGCGTTGATTTGAAATATACGTAATAGTGACCAATAACTAATACTACAGAGATTTATGAAAATCAAGCTGTGTCACCCAGTGCTATTTACGTAATGGTAAAGCATCTTTTTGATATAATGTGGCGCATAGTCAAAGAATGGGTCATACTAACTATAGTTTTAGTGTGCTTTAGGTAATCTGAGATCTACTGGAGGGATTTCAGCCTTTTCATTTGATGCGCAATTCTCTATTAAGGAAAGGTAAAAATACCTTAATACTTACATTTATAATACTGACAAGTTAAAATGGTTATTACGGAAATATATATCGACTTTTGTAAGTTATTAACAAAAACTGTTCTCTTTTTTTACTCTACATTAAATATAGAAACGCGTCTATGGCTATGGCGTACCAGGACCCATCATTCTTTTTAGCAACAAATTATTATACCCAAGTGTTATCGCCCCCTCCCCTTGGGAACAAGATAATGGTCCTTTTAAATATTCTAAAAAAGAAGAACAGTGTAATCCTTACATAAACAACTTTTCTTATTTTCTATTTTTGTACACGGATATTCTAAATATTGTACAACAACTTAATATAAATATCCTCTCGCTAAAATAATAAAATTAAACTACCACATGTAGTAGCTGAGTAACATTAGAAAATTACTGCGGAACAATTGTAAAAGATATATAAACCCCAGCTTGTTAAACCAAATAAAAATTATCCATTGATCCCTCAACACCGTTATTGGGTTGTTTATTTATCTGAGAGATTATCTTAAGATAATTACGTATTTTACTTATTCTATATATTATTTGTTGACTATATATTAAACATAGTATTTGAATTACATAACAACTGGATTCACATTATAAAGACTTAATACATACAGACATAACATCACTGTACAAGATTGATTATACGTATCAAAATCATTATCGCTTTTTAACATATACGTATTATTTCAAGAAAAACTCGAGTTATCTTAATAAACAATCACTTTGTTCGTAATATTTACGATAATACGTATTCTGGTGCTCACTATAAAAATACATAAGCATCTGTTGTAGCTGAATAACCATATCTACTTATAAATTCAATCCACGCCGGCTACAATAGAAAAACTCAACTGTCATAGTAACCTACTCCATGATCCCACTTTTTATCCAAACAACGATTCAATCCAAGATCCAATGATATTAGAAAATCTTATAAATAATTTTTCATTACAACAATCTTTTCGATATGATCTTCAGCAGGAAAATGCTCGAGCCTATTATTATTATCAATATTCTGATTTACTTATAGAAATTAACCATACTGATCATCAAATGCGAGTAAGTAATCTATAGATAAATAAAATCTATATTTTATCATCAATGTGTTTTATTATTCAAAAGTTTAATTATACGTATTACTATGTACATATACTATCTAATTTTTAAAATACTAGATCGGAAATCTGGCATTCGAGCCATTGCCTCGAATAGATCAACAGCATGATAATTCTATATATTATTTTTATCCATCACCAGCTTTAACTCCATCGGAAGCATCAATCCCTAGTAAAAATACTGCTAATAATGCACCTCGCGACTCACAATCGACGATTACCATAGATTCTGAAGGATCACGTAGCAGCAATAAAAGCTCAAGCAGTCAAAGTGAGATTCTATCGAGTAACAATAATGAAAAAGGATCAGTTGGTCATTACGAGAAATATAATGGTAGCGCAAAAGAAAGATATTATTGTCCTCTTTGCCCAGCAGACCATAAAGTCTTTTCACGCTCACGAGATTCTGAAAAACGCCACATGAAATCTGTTCATAACAATATTCAGTATTCTTGCGATATGTGTAAAAGTAGCTACAGTAGACGTGACTCGCTAAAGCGTCATAAGAATAAAAAACATCGATAAAGAATAATCATTAAAACCGACATAAGCTACGAATAGCTAGCCAACAATATGATGAGTCTACAATATAATAATGGTCAAGTAGTATACGTATATCATTCATAAATACGTAGATGGGTTATTTTTCGAATACAAGTCTTCATGGTCTGGCGTAAATAAGCTTTCTTGTGATATCATATTCTCTTAAATTAATTCTATTTTTCTTGCTTTTTCAAGGTTATGGTTGTTCTCTTTTTTATTTTTACAAATAAATGATTAACAATCTTTCAGTGCATTATAAAACAGCATAATGACCACAGTTTGTAACATCAAGAGATATAGTAAAGCCTGTATTTATGTATACACTATTGATTGGTCATTCTATTTTGAGATGTTCTCTTCTGCTATGTTATAGTCTAAATAATACAACAGATCTTGTAACTTGTTATATTTTCAAATAATGTTACTTCTTGAAAACTATTTCTAGAGTAACATGATTATATTGGTAATTATATTAAAAGCATATACAATGTAACGTCATGATTCATTTTAAAGGATACCTACTATTTACATTCATACATAATCTTCTGTTTTACGTATCAATAACGATAGGCCAAGTTCCGAATAATTATCCGAGAACACGTATTATGCACTATCACTTATATAAACATCTGTAAAAACTAAAAAGATTTAAGTGAGTAACATTAATTCTCTCTTTCTCTCTTTCCAACACATTCAAATACCCTTCTTTTTTAATTCTTGGTTTTCGGGAACTCGATAATTCTGATTAGTGGATGTACTATTAGTAATGTGACGAGAAAAATAATGCATGTTGATGCATATTTAATAGAGTGAAGATAAAGGAAAATAGAATAAGCCAGTGTATACGTTCTCGGTCAATGTGTTTTACCGGTTTACCTACACAGTACCTATTTGAAAAAAAAAAAACTTTATGCAAGGAGCTGATCATGAGAATAAATATAAAATAAAGGAGGTTGCTTTTAATAAAAAGTGTTTTTATGACTATATATAATAGGTAGAAAGAGGCTTTATATTTCATTCTATACATTTATTTTTCTCTCTACTTTTCGCACGTACATTCAATCTACTGAAAAAAAATGGATAATCTACTTACATTATCAAGAAACATGATAGAAGGGTTTGGCCATCAACAACAACAACAAAAATTGGGATTAATAACTGCAGCTATTGCTACTACTACGGTTATTACAAGTTATGGATTATATAAAATAATGTTCCAGGATATTTATAATGATGGATGTCCCGTTGTTCCTGTAAATGGATCTTCTGAAGATTATAGTAAAGACCCTCGAGCTTTTGCTGAAAAATGGACTGAGAAGTTAGGCCTTGTTTATCGTGCTCACGTATTTGGTCGGGTAATAATGTTTTTTTTTATCTCCTTTCAACGCACAACACATAGATATGTAAAAGTACAAAATACTTAAAAAAAGACAAAACATTATTATATTTCGATCTATTATAGATGCATACAATTGTTTCAGGAAAATATGTTCGTGAAATTTTTATGAATAATAATTTTGATTTTATTATTGGAATTCGCAAGGTAACATATTGTATTCGGAGCCTTTTTCATATGATATTAAAGGATCCGTATATAAGACAATGCAACTGTTTTAATCTTTAATTTTAATTTTTTTTTTTTTGGCTTCATGTACGTAAATAATACGTAGAAATTTGATTTATTTTTACTTGCTGGAATACCAGATAATGAAGTTACTATAGAAATCTTAAGAAAAGTTATAGTTCAACATTTGACTCCTAATATGAAACGATTTACGCCACGTGTTGTTGAGAATGTAAGTAATTGTTATAGTGCGTTTACTATATCATTTTATTACTTTATTTTTATTTACGTACGTACTTATTGCTATTTACATAAATTAGTTGTGTATTGGTCTTGATGAAGTACTTGGTGATGTTATTGATGGTATGATATAATAAATATATATATAAAAAAAGCATTTCTTAATAATAATAGTAAGACTAGCAAAAAAAAAATATTTACCTAGAAAAAAAAATAAACAGGGTCCCACGAGTTAGAATCACTTTTCCCACTAGTTCAGCGTATGGTGACCAAAGCAAGTGCATCTGTATTTGTTGGTGAAAAAATGTGTAAAAATAAAGAAGTAATAAATATTTTGCAGACTATGCAAACAGATCTTAGTACTTTTCATCCTCGTTATAATCCAAATTGGCTGACGGGATTTCCTTGGCTTAATAAGCTACGTATGAGGTAACGTATCAAAAGTAGTTGTTGATGTAAAAAAAAATTACTACTAGTAGATTTATCAACTACTATGTATTCAACTATTGTTTCATACGGATTAATAAGTTTTATCATCAGGGCAATTGGAAATTATTCTTCTAAAGTAAGATATTATCGACAAACCCTTCTTGATGCATTGACAACTGAAATTAATCTTCGTCAAAGTAAAGGCAATAATGATCCTCATTGGAAACGTCCAGTAAGTAATTTGTTTTTAGCTTGATTCAGCTACATATTTACAAAAGTCAAAAATATATAATTGTTTTCTAACCCTATTCTTACTTGTATATAAATATAGGATGATATACTTCAAGAACTAATTGAACATGCAGATCCACCTTCATATCAAGACATGTATACATTCATACTAAATCAACTATTACTCTTAACTTTTGTTTCTATTCAAACAACCACTGAAAATGGAACCATTGTCCTTTATCGTTTATTGCAAAATCCTCAATTGCTAAAAGAATTATTGGAAGAACAAAAATACGTGCTTGAACAAGAACAACAAGATCAACAAAAAACGTCCCAGCAAAAAGGATCCACCGATACGAAAAATAGCACGGCGAGTGAAATATTTACAGCTGATACTATTAAGAAAATGGTTAAATTGGATAGTGTATGTCGTGAAATATTTCGTCTTCGTAGTCGATTTTATGAACTTCCACATACAAATGTTTCTGATCATAATATCGTTTTAAGTAATGGTACAGTTATTCCACCAGGTAAAAAGCTATATATGTTTTATTTTTATCATGATAAAAAGAAAAGTGGTATCCAACTATAATAATTATCAATATGCTCATTATAACTATCATGTGTTATTATTAGATGGTGATGTTTTGATTAATATATGGTATAACCATCATAATGGTAATGATGATCTTGAAGAATTCAAGCCATTTAGATACGTGGATTCAGGATATCCAAGTACAAAAGTGGGAGATAATTACTTGTTATTTGGAGAAGGAAAACATGCATGCCCGTGAGTATATATAAATAAAACATGTTAGCAAACTTTTATATTCCAAGACTCTCAACCTATAACATTTTTCTTAGGGGTCGATGGTTTGCTATGCAACAAATCAAAACAATTGTATCTCTGCTTATTCGGGATTATGATCTTTGTGCTGCTGATGAAGTGGTCATCCCTACAACTCATGTTGGATTACCATATGGCAAAGTTATCATTGCAAAACGTCAATAATTCTATTACTGTATTTTGAAAACTAGATAATCCCTTTTAAAACTACCACTTTATACACACACGCACACATACATACAACATATATAAAAAATAAATTCATTCATTTAAAAAAGATGTATTTTGTAATATACACTGACACCATCACAGGCCTAAAATGATAATGTGACCAGGGCTTTTGTTGCTCCCTTTTTGTAACCGAATTTACGCATTATCGTAACACGAGGGATGGGGCGGGGATATATACCCATTTTTCTCATAAATTCATTCACCTTTCCCGATCCCCATTTTTTTTTTCTTTTCTCCCCTTTTCCCCTCTATAAACGCGATAAACGAATTCTTTATTCTTTTTCTATTCGTAATGCCAGAACCAACAAAAGAACAAATTCAACTTGTTTTTAAAAAATTAAAACAAAATAGATATAATAAGGTAATAGATATATATATATATATATATATTATTTTTCTATATATTGAAACTACGTACTTCATTGACTTTATATTAATAATTAACTCCAACCTCATCTATTTTTATTTTTATTTTTTTTATTATTCTCTTGTTAGGTCTGTTTTGATTGTAATTCTAAAAATCCTATTTGGGCATCTGTTTCTTTTGCTGTTTATTTATGTACGGATTGTTCTTCTGCTCATCGTAATCTGGGTGTTCACATTAGTTTTGTGAGGTAATATTTATATATCTATTTATATAATTTGTCCTTATTAAGAAGAAATGGCGGGGGGAGGGCGTTCATTCCCAACGAACCACTATATATATGAATTATTTATCCATAAACTAACATAATCAAAACAAATAGATCGACCGTACTTGATTCATGGTCTTGGGATCAACTTCGATTAATGGCTGTTGGAGGTAATCAAGCAGCAAGTGAATATTTTTCAAAAAATGCAACACAAAGTAGTGCTGGTAATAGTAAAGATGCCAAAGTTAAATACACAAGTCGTGCTGGTCAACAATATAAAAAATTATTAGAAAAACGTGCTGCTGAAGATGCTATAACGTAAATATCCAAACACCTTTTTTTTTGGGGGGGGTGAGGGGAGGTTATAGATATTTTTATTTTTACTAATTTTATCTTTTTTGTTTTGTTTTAGCAATCCAACGACAGTTGTAATTGAGATTGATACACCAGTAACAACAGAAGATGTAACATCTAATAGTCCTCCACCAACAACACCAGCATCTCCTATTATACCTTCCGAAAAAGTAACACCTACGACAACATCACCTAATAAAGAAGTAGAAAAAGAACAATCAAAACCTAAAATCGTCAGCCCACCTACAAAATCACCTACACCTCGTTCAACAGCTACAGCACGTAGTACTCGATCTGCTATTGGGGCAAGACGTGTAGGTGCCAAAACAGGCAAATTAGGAATAAAAAAAGCACCCGTCAATTTCAACTTTGAAGAAGCAGAAGCACGTGCCAAAGAAGAAAGTGAACGTAAAGCGAAATTAGGATATAATGATAATGAAGAACAAAAAGAAAATGAAGATGAAAATAATAATACAACGACCTCTTCACGTGGTATTTCATCTCGTTTGGCTTATCAAGATCCAACAGCAAAATCAACAAAAAAAGAAGATGAAGAAAATGCTTATGAAAAACTTGGTTTTGGTATGGGACGTTTAAATATGAATACAACAACAACAACAGCACCAAGTAAAAATACAATGAATAGTCGACATTATGAAGAAGCTGAAGAATCATCTTCTCAATCAGCTCGTGAAAAGTTTGGTAATGCCAAAGCTATTTCATCAGATCAATATTTTGGAAGAAATGATTATGATCCTGCTATTTCTGCTGAACAACAAGGTCGTCTTAATCAATTCCAAAGTGCACGGGCTATTTCTTCTGATCAATATTTCGGACGTGAAGATGAATTAGGAAGTAGTGGGAATGGTGGTATTCCACAATCACCAACAGAAGATTGGGGTGATATTCAAGATCAAGCGGTTAATATGGCACGCAAATTTGTTGCTCAAACATCGGCAGATCTCGATGCTGTTCGTGATTTGGCAGAAAATGCCTCATCAAAGGTAAAATATATAATTTATGTGTATATGATGATTGTGGATCGATGGAGGGATTTTATATTTTTTTTATTAATTATTATAAACAAAAATGGATATATCTTTTTTATATATAATAGTTTTCGGATATGTTACAAGATCTTCAGGTATGAATTGTTTATTAGCGATTCATTCCCCCTTCCACCATTTTTAATAATTATACAAAAGAAAAAAAAAATACAACAAAAAGAGAAAAAAACGGAAAAAAAATTCCTTATTCTTTATTACATTTTTTTACCCATATTTTTTTTTAAAAAAAAAGGCAAAAGAGAGAGGGGGGGGGAGAGAGAGAGGAAGATTATAGAGTGTAAGTTGTTTTGTGGTGGGGGGAAATCCATTTGATTTTCTGACAAGCAAAGTTTCTTTTTTTTGTATGTTTGTATTTTTTTTACAGCATCGGTATAATCATTGAAAAGAACAGAAAAAAAAAAGCACGAACGGAAAAAGGGTTCAAATCATCGATGTTTTTTTTTATATATTTATCGTGGCGTTAAAACATTATTACATCCCATCGATTATTGTATATCGAATGAAAAAAAAAAGCAGGAAAAAGGAAAAAAAAAACAAACGGAATTGGGTTTCCCCGCATTTACAAAACTCGGTCGATCTCTCTCACTCTCGAATTAAATAAATAAACGAAAATCCTGGGCTTCTTTATATGGTCGAATAAAGATAGAAAAAAAAGGGAATTTAGGATCCAAGGGATTATATTTATTACATTTATATTGAATTATTATGCTTTTTTTTTTTTAGAATGCCTGTATACTATATATGATTTTCTGTAATAGTTATAGAAATAATACCTTTTATTTATATATTTTAATGCAGAAAAAAAAGAATCCTCTAATGTTTCCATACGTAAATGTTTTTTTTTTTTCGATTCTATAATAGATAAACGATAATTGTTTATCAATTCTAAATAATATACCAATCCTGTAATTTAGTTTTCTTTTTTTAGGTCGGGTTCTACCCCAGCCCATGTTGAAACCTGTGATAAAGGATTAGAGTTTTTTTTTTCTTTTTTTAGATAACAAAAAAAAAAAAAAGCGGGGTCCAAAGACTTTTTTTTTAACTAAAAATGAAATAAAATAACTTTTTTTTTTTTTCCAATTTTTTTTTTATTACGCAATATAAAATAACAATGGAGAATGAAGCTTCTTCTTCTGAAGAAAAATACAAAGTAGTTGAATACAATGAACAAATTTTTCGTATTCCAGTTCGTCGCATCCATCAATCACAATATTTATTTTTAAGTGATGTACAAGCCATTGTACCAGCAGCAACCGCTTTAACATCCACCGATAAGTTAATTCCTTTTGAAACGGATCCTACAAGTCATGAAGAACTTGTACCCAAAAGAGTGAGTGTCACTGAATTTAGTAGTGCATGGCAAGTGCATGTACCCGAAAATATCGAAAGTCGACGCACATTACAAGCTATGGATAAAAAATTGGATCGTTTATCAAGACAATTACGTCGACTGTTGATTCAACCTCCTTCACTGAATCAACTTGATCATAATAACAATATTAATAATAATAATAATTGTCATGACAATAGTAGTCATGACAATGAATCTGATAGTGAATGTGATGACCATGCACATTCTAATGTTATTATTCAAGAACAACAAGATACTTCTGTCGACTCACAAAACCGTCGACAAGTGGAACAACCTTTAATTATTCGTCATAATAACAACAACAGTAATAATGGTAATATAAATAATACTCGACAATTACAACAACAAAGAGACGAAGAAGAAGGAGAAGAAGAAGAAGAACATCACGATAGACCTGAAAGTCCACCACCTGCATTTACAACGTCCCCATTACCTACACGACGGTTAGAAGGGGATGCACCACCTTCTTATGAAACGTCCATTTTGGGTAACATTAAATCATTGACGGATCAATTACGATTATATGAATCACATATTGCCAATCGACATAAATCACCCAGGTGGTTAGCACGTAGACAAGATTGGATTGATCGAGAACCTAGTAGTATTGAACAAGTTGCTTATCAATTGGTACAGTTAGAAATGGCTTTATTATGGACTGCTGTTTCAGAAAGTTGGATCCAGGAACGAGAAACATGGTTAACATTGGTAGCAAGTGCAAGGACAGAACGTCATTTAGCAGGTGCCATGTTAAATTTGGAAAGACATACATTGGTCATGGATGATGCTTGGGTAACTCATGCAAGAGAAACTTGGACAAATGAGTTATTGGAAATGATTGTATTACCTTTAACACACGGTTAATTTTTTTTTTTTGCTGTATAAAAGTAGAAGAAAATAATAATAAAAAATGTGTGTGTGTGAAGTGTGTTAAAGAAATACTTTTTTTCTTTTGATCATTCCCCCCCCCCTATCCTACATATAATATTACACATAAAACACACAATATATCGATTATTAATTATTATTATTATTATTATTATTATTATTATCATATATACATTTATAAAGAAAGGGAAAAGACAAACGCGAGAGAGAGAAAGGATGTTGATTTTTATTTTTACATTTTGAAAAAAAAAGAGGTTTTTTGTTGATTTTGCTTTTGTTTTTGTTTTTGTTTTTTTTTTTTGCAAAAGAAAAGGTGTGGGGAGTGTTGAAGAGAGAGAGGAAATATTATTATTATACAAAGGTTTCGGACACACGAAGATGTATGAGTGGTTTTTTTAAGGGGATTTATAAATGTAGATATGTAACTAAGAGGGGAAGGAAGAGAGAGAGAGAGAGAGAGAGAATGGGTTGTGTGTGTGTATGTAATGATGAGTTGATTATATGGATCTTGTGGCCGAAATATATGGTTGGGTAAGAAAGAAAAAAGCAAAAAAGTGTGGAGAGTTATTTAATGTGTTGTTTAGTGAAATATGATATGTGTGTGTGTGTGTGTGTATTTTTAGTTGTTGTTTAAATGGTGGTGAAAGATGGCGTTTGTGTACTAGGTTGTTGTCATGACAAAAAAAATAGGCTATATTCGGAAAGATGGAAAATTCGGGTTGTTGTATATGTATGTTGTTGTTTAGAGAAGAACAAAGAAAATAAAAATAAGGTTTAATCAGGCCACACTAACACGCATCCCACAACGCGCTATATCCATTAGAATATGTGCTGCCTATAATAATATTATTTATAAAAGAAAAGGTAAGAATATGATATTATTTTCGTCCTATGGCAACTTATTTGATATATTCCCTTTCCCTTTCCTTCACAACCATCCATTTCTGTTTTTTTCTTTTTAAAAAAAAAAACAATCTTTCCTTCTCCCCCCCAAAAAAAAAAGAAAGAAAAAAAAATTTTACCTCCACAATTTGTACTTGTTGACGTTTTGACATGCCCACTTTCCAACTTTCATGTTCCAATCGATGACGTTGCAAACAACTTGAATGTTGAAATGAAATATGACATTGATCACATACATGTTTACCTTGTCCATTCATATTACTACAACAAAAAGATCCATCCTCCAGCCTATTGTTGCTATGACGAGCACTTGCAAATGAAGCAAGTGTACGTGCAGCGTTAATCTCTAGTTGACTATCATCTTGTGTACGTCTTTTCTTTTTCGTTTGATCAACATCATTTAATTCACGTTTGACACCTGTAGGTAAAGAAGTTGTCATATTATAATAAGGGGTTGTTGTTGTTGATGATGTTGAAAGAGGTTGTTGTTGTTGTGATGGTGGTGGTGTTACCATCATAGGTTGTTGTTGTTGATAGACTTGTTGAGGTGGTAAAGGTACTGGAGAAGAACAAGTAGAGGATGATGATGGTGGAGCTGGATGATGATGATATCCAGGTGGTGGTGGCAAAATATATAATGGACGTTGACAATGATATTCAAATAATGACGATCCAAATAAAGCGGATGGTGGTGGTAAAGGAGGTGGTGGAGTTGATGTGGGCATGTCCAAGGTATATAAGTATATATACGTATTAAAGAAAATTATTATTAATTATGAAATTATGGTTTGTTTTTATAATAAGAAAAAAAAAACGAATTCGTTTTTTTTTAAAAAAGGGAAGAGGAAAAAGATAAAAAAAAAAAAAAAAAGAGAAGAGAAAAAAAAAAAAAAAATTGAGTTAGAAAATGACAGAAAGGAAAAAAAAGAAATTTTTCGAAAACACTAGCAACTCTCTCTCTTTTTCTTTCACTTCAATTATCCCGAAAAGCGGAATTGGGTATGAGCCAAAAATTCAATCCATTCCGACGAACCATCCCAATACTTTTAGTTATGTTCAAAGATTTGCTTTAAAAAGAAAGGAATACAAGAGGATTATGTTATAAAAAAAAGAATGATAGAATTGGATGATTCATTTTAAATAATTAAAATGGGGGATTAGGTTTTTCCATCTTTTTTTTTTTGTTTTTTTTTTGGGATGGGTTTAATAAATAAGCTTTTTTATATGTATGGAAGTTAAGATTAGTTAGAAAAAAGGGAATTTTGGGCAGTTGGTTATGGGATTTATGGATTATGTTCTGTAAGTGCTGCGGGGGAATATAGAAATACTAGAAAATTTTCAATCAAATAAAAAGTGGGAAATCTGGAATGATCGATCATTTTACTCATGTGTAGCAAAACTTTCTTTTTCGCTCTCTCTCTCTCTCGCTCTCTCTTTATCTTTTTTTTTTTAAAACAAATAAACGAATTGGATAACACCATTTCTGTGTGAGGGGAGAAAGAACTTGGAAAAAAGAGTCTGGGTTACAGAAAAAAAAAAAAGAAGTCGAATCAACCCCCTCTATTGGTGTCTTTCACTTACTCAATTGGGTCACAAAAGGCCAGCCTAGAACCCGTTTATTACCTTTTTTGCTTCCAAAAATCGCCCACTTTTTTTTTTTTTTTGTATATATTTTATTCCCCTTGTTTGCCTTTTTTTTTTTCTTTTTCATATTTTTTTCTTTCTTTCTTTTTTTTTCTCTCTCTCTCTCTCTTTCTCTTCACTTAGAAATAAAGAACTTTTTTTTTATATCTTTCTTTTTATATATATTCTAAATATATATATATATATATTTTCTTTTCATCAAGAATTATATTACACATTCTTATTTACGAAACGATAACCGACGAAAAAAAAAATCAACCAGAACGATAAACGAAATAAACGACAAACAAGAACAACCAACCAACACAATCATAGTTTGAAATAGTTAAAAAAAAATAAGATTAAATAAATCATATGGTTTCTTCAGATACATCAACTACTTCTTCTTCGTCTGTAAGTCGGCGGCATCATAAAAAACCATATAAAAGTTGGTTAAAAGACGGAGTGAATGGTGGACCGTGTTCTATGCAAATAGTAGTTCAGTGGCTCTCTGCAAACTATGCTACCAAGTGGCGGGACGATAGTGATAACCGCATGCCAAAAAAACTTTTGCTGCAGGAAATTCTTGATCAGATGCAGCAAGCTGGTATTCATCACCGATTGGCTAAAGATGTTGCAAGTAAGATATCTACATTACAAAGTAATTATCGAATCGCAAGAGAATGGTACGACGTGATCGGTAATCAATGGCGAAAAGCAGGTGCTCAAGAAACAGATGTTAAAAGTAAATATATATATATATTATATCCTTCATTATGATTAAGAAAGAGTGAAAGAGGAAAAAAAAAAGTTGTCTTTTTTTTTGTTGTTTTGTTTTGTTTTTATATCTATATATATGAAGATTATTATTATCATGATTATTATTATATATATATAAACTAGAAACAATTTTTTGAGTTTTGGATTAAGCCGAAAATTCAGAAGTGGAAAAATATGTGGAAACACAAAAACCAACCTTTTCCTAAAAAAATTCTGTACATAATTAGAGGAGGTCCTACGACGCTTTCCATACTGGGATGAACTTCATGGGGCTTTTGGTGCAACCACAACAACAATTACTACGACAACCACGACAACTACAGCAACTAATTCAAAAGGACAAGATGTATCAAGTACTTCTACCATGACAACGATTCACAAAGATGATGGACCAATGTCTATCCGGAGTATTATTCACTCTTTTGATAATGAACCTAGTCTTCAAGCATGGGTATCTTCTTATCCGGATATTAATCGACAACAACATCAACAAGCAGCTGCTACGGCCGCAGTGGCTGCAGCTACAGCAAAAGCTACTGCTACCATGGCAACAGCAACAACAGCTAGTTTTATTACTTTACCCGAAAATCGTCAAGCCGTCATTGTATCGACTGCAACTACAACGGATGATGTAGTATTACTTGGTAAACGAACACATGATGAAATTGAAACTGAAGAAGAAGAAGAAGACGAGGAGGAAGAATATGAAGACGATTATGAAGAATTGTTAGTTGAAGAAAAGGAAAAGACACGCAGGGTCCGTGCAAAAGCAAATTTGGTGAAACATCTTGTTACTTCGGGTCTTTCAAAAGAAGAAATTGCAACAGAATTAAGAAAATCTAATACCTAAAATAATTACCTTATATAATCTACTTCTTTTAACCATGTCTTTTTTTTATACATATATATACTCATCCCATTACTTTTCCTTCTTCCTCCTCCTCCTCCAATTTTTCCCATCTAATTCTTAACATAAATCATCCATCATCACTAACCATTGTCATCATCCAATAAAAACAACCACCCCCAAGCCCTCACTCTCTCTTTCTTTTTCAAATGGATTTTCCCCTCCATTCCACACCCCCCATTTCACATTCTCTTTGTTTGAAAAAAAAAACATACACACACACACACACACACTCACACACACGCACGCACGCACACGCACATGCATTCCATCCATATATCATTATCACTTGAAGTATCAATGTGTGTGCGTTGTTTATATTTTTCTATTATTTTTTTTTCTGGTTATATCTTTGGCTTATCTTTTGCATCACATATTTCTTTTTTTTTATCAATCAAGGCCCGCATTCTATACAAAAAAACATATATATATATATATATATACATTTCCCACAATCAAAATCCCCATCTCTTTATCTTTCCCCCTCCCCCCCCCAAAAAAAAACGCTACCCTTCTCCCTATAATTGTTGCCCTCCCTCTCTTAACTCAATTGTTTCCTCCCCCCTTTGTTTTACCCCGCATCTTTTCTGTCCAAACTTGCATCTTTTTTTTCAACAACTTTTTTTTTAGTATTACTTTATTTTATTATCATTATTATTATTATTATTATTATTATATATTCTCTTTCCCCCCATTCATTCTTCTAAAACCAACAAAAAAAAAAGACAAATAGTTTGTGTAGTTATTATATTTTGTATATGTTTTTTCTCTCTCTCTCTCTCCCTCTCTCTCTCTCTCTTTCTTTTTTTTTTATTAGGTATGATCAAATATTAATAGTCTTTTTTTTTCTTTTATATATACATATATACATATAACAATAATCACTTTTTTTTTCATTTTACATATATATTAATATTAATTAATTATAATTATGACATTACTCAAATGAAAAAAGAAGAAGAAGTGTTCACGTATCAATCTTCTATTTGTTTCTTTTTGCTCTTATTAATAATCCTCATCTTTTTTTGCTTCCATTTCTTTTTCTTTCCTCCTTAAACCCTTCCCTCCCCCCACGTCTCAAATACAGTTGCTACGTTATAAGTTATCTTCCCGACCCTGCACTCTTTCTCTCTCTCTCCCCCCAACCTCCCATATTGGGAAAAACTACGAAAAGAAAAAGAAAGAAACATTTGATAAATAATTTTATTAATAGGAACGACGTACACCAAAAGGAGAAAAAAATATATATACACAAAGATAGTATTGTAAAGCAAATTTCATTTAAAGATTCTTTTTTTTTTCCTTCAACTTTTTCCAAATAATAGAATAATTGTAATAATAAAAGTGTGTCATTTTATTAATTGTTGTCAAGTTCAATCACACTGATCCCAAAGATGATTTAAGGTTTTTCAATGTCAAGAGAGGGAGATATGATTATCTGTTTATTTGGGGGGGGGGTGCGTGGCAGATGGAGAGAGGAATTGTAACATTTTTGTTTAAATATATATATATATATATATACGTAGATAATATAACGCGTTTTATTATTCATTATTATTATCAGATTTTATTATTATTCATGGCGTGTGTAAGAAAAAAAAGAAAAAGGGGGAGGAACGATTAGAAAGGGAAAGGCCTAGAATTAAATTATTTCAATGATAGTTGTTTGAAGAAAAAGGCTGGGCCAACTTACATTACAATAAACATATCACTTTTTTTTTTTGCTCCTTAAAAAAAAACACTCAACAACTTTAAAAAAAAAATATGTGTTGTTATGTTTGGATGTTTCACAAGTCCCCTTTTTGAAAAAAAAAATATCACGAGTCAAATATGTTACACGTGTTGTTGTATATGTGGCTACTTCTTTAACCCTTAACACAATTTTTTTAAAAGAAAAAATGGATGTTGTCAAGAAGTACTTTTTTTTTTAAATCCGAATTATTAATAAAGATTTAACTATCTCTTTAGTAAATATATAATTAATCAAATAACAATAACAATAACAAAAAAAAAAAGGTTTATTTAAAATATTACTGAGAGGAAAAAAAAAACGTGTCTTTTTCTAATATATAAAATAATAATCAATCAATTCAAAAACAACAACAACAACAACAAAATATTAAAGTTTTTTTAGTTGAGTTACCATGGTTAATAATAAATTTCTATTTGACCAACATAATTTCCAAAAATAGTAAAAAAAAAATCCCCAGCAAAAGCTGACTTGGATATATGGCACCACACTTATTATTATTATTTTTTACACACAGAAAAAAGAAAAAGGATTGTTTTTGTTTGTACGACTTCCACAAAACCGGGCGGGTTGTTTCAAATTTGGTCTAATGTAAAAAAAAAAAATTAAAAATAGAGATCGAGACAGGTCTGGAATTTCTATTCATTGGGATTTTGTTTGGATCAGCAGCTCAATTCACATTTTTTTTTTATAATCCCCACCATTGTGGTACCAATAGCATAAAAAAAAATATTATATTTCAGGAACCAAAAAAAAAAAAAAAAAAAAAAAATTGTTCTGGCCCGAATAATGAAAAGGGCGTGCAACGCATGAATGTTTTTTTTTTTTATACATTTTGTAATATTATGTCATGCATTCAAACACCTCCTCTTTTCTCCTTTTTTTTTTTTTTTGCAAAAGATTCTTACTTACGCATCGATCATCATCTACTATTATAATTCCATTTTTACGTATTTTGAAATTTATATTATTAGGTAATATGAATACTAGTAGTAATAATAATAATACTACTAAAATTAAATGAAGATCATTTTATACATTCCTTAAAAAATATCATGATCTCCCCCATCACCCCCATTCATTTAATAATAACCTTATTAGGCTTACGTTTATATTTGTTTGTATACATTATATATATATATATTTATACATATATAGTTTGATTTGCAAATGAACGTTATATTTATTCAATAATCACTGATAAAAACAAAATAAAAGAGAAACTGTGATGTGTGTACCACAACATTTATTGTTACGTACGTACATGTTATTATATATAAATTAATAGATACGTACTTGTATAACGCAACTCTGTGCTTTTTTTTATATGCTTTGCATTCCTATCAAGATCTATGTATATTAATAGGATGTCAACTACTATTAAAAAACAACATCTTTGTTTCATACGTACGTATTTTATTTCATGTATTAAATACGTAGTGAGTATAAATCAAGGTACATAAATATACATTACGTAGATCCATTTTTTTTTTGGTTTTTGGTTTGCAGGTTAATAATCTATTATTATTATTAATAACCCCCTCCCTTTTCAACGGTCTCGCTATTTGCAACATGATGTATTTGACAAAAAGTCAAAAAAAAACCCTTATCCTTTTATGGGAATTTTTTACACTTGTTGCATTTAACTGATGTTGCAAAATTCATAAACATAATTTTTTTTAAGGTTTTATTTATCCTTCTTCATGTTCCTTTAAGCTTTATTTGGGAATTTAATAAAAAAAAACTTATAAAAACTTATCAGGCGAGCTTTGAAAATTTAAAGTTTTATTTTGTGTGTGTGTGTGTGTGTGTGTGTTTTTAAACCTTTAAATATATACGTAACGCGAAAGCGAATGAAATCTATATCATGAGTGTATACAGATTGTCTTTAAATAGATATCTCTTTATAATATTTATTTGAAACCCCCCCCTTACTTCAAAATAAGATAAAAAAAAGTTATATAACTGTATGTTCTATTGATTCTTATGTTATACGTAGTACTAACTCTAAAAAAAAAGATATAACTCCTCTGATTATTGCTTCATGAAAAAAGAAAATATGATCATACAGTTATAAGTGATAGTCATCTTAATCAATTAGGATAAAGTATATACGAAAAAGAAAAGAAAAACTATTCAAAATGTTTTTTTTTTAGGCTCTTTTGATAGCACGTCTTTCCTGGGTTAACAAGTTAATAAGTTGGTAAGAAAATGACAAATGACTCTTTTTAATGATTCCAAATATATAATAATAATTACCTTACCTTTATACACTAGACTCCCCTCAACCCCTCACTAGGTTAAAAATTTATATTTACTAAATGGAAAATTAGAAAGACCTTCGCCAATGGGCATGGGGTCACTTCCTTGTTGTACAAATAATGGATTGGCAGTTACGTATACATAAAAGAGTAAAAAAGTATCAATTGAAAACCCCTCTCATTGAGGGGAAAAGTTAAACTAATGGGAGAGGAAGAGAGGAGGATAATAGCCACGTATTAAGGGTAGAAACGTGGGCGAAATAAGACTAAGTTTATCGAAGGTAAAATAAAAATAAGTAGGAGAAAAATTAATAATAAGAATGAAAAGACACTATGTGTTCTCGGAAGATTGTGTGCGTGTGTAACGCTCAGAGCATCTTTAGGATCTGGTGCAGCTTTTATCGAATGTGTCGTCAGAATGGCTCAGACGATCGATTTCGCGAAGCACTCGTATAAGAGCAGGGTCAGACTTTTGGCCACTTGCTCAATGTCAAAGCCAACTTCAGAGCGTGGTAGATGATTCATAATAAATTCGAGAGACTGTAATTCATCTGATGTTGTTGTAATTTAGTACCAAATACGGTGAGAAGTTCATTAAGCAGAAGTGCTGGGAGCATAGGACAAATGGAAGAATAGTGTTTTTTTTTAGCGACAGCAAGGCCACAACGGCAATTCTTGACGGGATATATGCCATTTAATTAACCGGTGCTGATCACGTGAAAATACTGGCAGATAGAGTATTGGATCAAAATGATGCGTTTTTCTCAAAGGTATTGACTCATCCCTCACTAAATACAACTGGGACAATTTTAGAAGCTGGACAAATGCTTTTTATTTATATAATGGTTTTAATTCATCCTTTTTCTTATCTACAATGTACATTGTTTATTAGGTACGTCCTTGTAAAAAGCTTGCCATTATTCTGGGTTTATCCTCTGATTTGGGATAAAGGTCAGTACTTTAACGTCATCAAAAATCAATAGATTATTCAAATAGACTGCAATGCTACAGTACTTGTATATATCATCTTCTTATTAACTATGGCGCTTTAAAAAAGCAGCACCATATTAGAAAAGCTTTAGAGTTATTTATAATTAACCACTATACGACATGAATCTACATATGTTGTCTGTCTAAAATAATAATTCCCTTCTTCGTTCCAAACTTTTAGACAAACGTAATTCATCTTTTTACTACGTAATGGTTAATCGATTGCACTCATCTAGCGGGGAGTGACCATATACCCTAAAGGTACTGGCCACTAAGTCTTTAATCAAATGTGGTAAACTTAAACTATGATACCTTAAACATAAAAAGAAAATCTTGCTAGATCTATCTATCTATCTATATAGTATTTACAAAACTTAATCAAAATCTATTATATCATCTTATTTATATGTTAAAGAAAAAGTTTCCTTGGCGACAAGATATGAAAGTACTTTGTAGTTCAAACCCTCTTCTTGATTATTTCTTATGTACACTTATTCTCTTCCCCCCGCCTTCCTTCATTCGTTCAGGAGAATCTAAACATTCTATGTGCAAAAAAAGAATCTTTTTTTTTCCGAACACCCTCTTTGTAGGGTGGGGGCTAGATCCTTTTTTTTTTGTTATATACATATAATCCCATCATTCGGTCAGATATAATAATACTGTAAGACGTTTATGTATTTCACAAGAGGGGTGGTCTAGTTTACTTTGGATTACATAACATTGATGGATTTTTACGTAACAAGAAAAAAAAATGGTACGTAAAATAATATATAGCAACTATATTAAGTACTCCTTCTTTTTTTTTAAACGATTCACTGATAATAACAATGAGATAAGTAGGATTGTCAAATAAAATTTACTAGTTACGTAAAATAAATAGCTCAAAACAAATAAACATATAAGCCTAGACTTTGAATAAAGTAAATAAATAAATACATGTAATAAATGGGATTTATAATTTTAGTTTCATTTAAAAAAGTGAACTGATTAGCTTTTAATTGTACGTACGTGTAATATTACTCTTAATCGACCCTACGATATTGATATTGATATTGAAAACCAATTAAATACAAATATATCATTATATCATACGTAAAACAATTCAACTGTAACTGGGTCTATACAATACCTGCATATATTTTACCACCCCTCCTTAAAAATTTTCTTTTGAGCGTAAAAATAAATAAAAATGGATCATTTATAGTAAAATATACTATTTTTATAACCATAGCCGATGTAAATAAAACTAAGAGACATGGGGGGTGGGTTAGTTTAGTTTTTGCATTATTTAAGTACATCCATTATTATTATTATTATTATTAATCTTCTTAGAAGTAACATAGGTTTGAGTCGTCCATTTGTGTATATATACTTGCATATTATTTTTAAATAATTGGGAGGGAAGAGGATCGTTTTAATAAAGTATGAGTTTTTCCATACGTACACCTCCTCTTTTTATCTTTTTATATAATATATATAAACATTTTAATGATTTGTAAGAAAAGATATATGCAAAATGATGATTATTAAAAAGAAAAAAGGAGAAGTGAAAAGTTGATGGTGGTGGAGGGGGGAGGGGAAAGTAAAGCGGGTTCTTTATCGAGTCGAATGAATATTCCTTTCTTTACCAATTCTACAAAGACGCGCAACTAAACCAGATAATTGAACTAAACTTTGATGACCATCCAAAATTCTCATATGAATCATACCAATTTCTTTTAAATAATCCAATCTTAATTCTTCATCCAATTCATTGAATGATTTAATGACACGAAATACGGTTGTAATAATATCCAATGTAGCATAACCCAAACCATATAATTCACGCATACATTTATCTGCTTCCGTAATATCTCCTTTACTACATGATTCCAGTATATGCCGAACAACGACCGGATGAGGTTGATCACAGACTTTAAATACATTTTCAGCATTTACTTGTTTAAATCCATAATAAGTCGATTGTAAATTATTAATAGCTTGTCTCATATCACCATCTGCTGTAAAAATTAAAGCTTGTAACCCATCTTCTGTTGTATCCACCTATTTATTTATAATTATTATTTTATTCTCTCCTTCATCCTTCTGTCTGTCTTAATATTATTATTATTCACTTACATTTTCCAATTTACAAATTTCCATTAAACGTTCAAGAACTTGAGATTCTGTTAATTTTGTATATCTTAATACAGCACAACGCGATTGAATAGGTTCGATAATTTTATTGGATTGATTACATGCTAATGCGAATCGGGTTGTATTTGAATAAATTTCCATTGTACGTCGAAGAGCTTGTTGTGCACCTCCTGTCATACTATCTGCTTCATCAAGAATAATAATTTTATGTCGACCTGGTGGTAATGTTACTTTTTTTTGTGCGAATGCTTTGATTCGATTTCGAACTACATCAATACCTCTAAGACCAAAAATAAAAATAAAATATGAGTATCTATTATCTAGTATTTATATAATATATATATTACCTGTCGTCAGAAGCATTTAATTCTAATACACCATCTTTATAGGCACTACCTAATAATTCATGTGCTAAACATAAAATACTTGTTGTTTTACCAATACCTGGAACACCCTAATTATTTTTAGATATTAATACTTTTTGTTTTTCATTCCCCTTCCCCCCTTCCCTTTCATTCATTCATTTAAATATAACTCTATTTTTCTCTTTTTTTTTTTTTTTACCGCTAAAATAACATTGGGCATATTTCCATCACGTGCAACTACACTAAGTCTTGATACTGTATCTTCATTACCCACAATATCTTTTAAAAGAATGGGACGATATTTTTCAACCCTTTAAAAAAAAAAATTATTCGAAAATTTAAATCTTTTGGTTTTTTTTTTTTTTTTTTCCCGAGTCGCACTCCAACTTCCACTTACCAAGGAAGAACATAACCCGTCGTTATTTCTTCTTTTGGTTTTAATTGTTGTTTTGAACTAGTCGATGATTCAATTTCCATGATTTTTTTTTTTTTAAAAAAAGGAGAGGGGATGGGGGAAGACGCGTTTAACAAACAACAAAAAAACGCGCAGTTTATTTATTCGCGTTCCCTTTTTTTTTAGGCTCAGTTTTTTTTTTTTTTAAAGGCGAGTTTGTTAAAAGGATATATATATAACATGGATATGTGGGATAATAATAACAGAATATCCTACTTGAATATATATATATAAAGAAATCTTTCCATTCTCAACATTAAAATAATAAAGTCATGTTACAGAATTCTTATAGAGATTAAATTAAAAAAAACACAATTTCAAAACAAATGTATGACAGTATCTGATAAGTATATGGTATTAAACTATGTATATATTTGAAATCCAAGGTTTCCTATTCCTTTTTCCTGTAATAAAAGTTATACGTAATTTTGATCGAATCATTCAAAGAGTCACAAACTGTCAAAAATATATATATATCAAACTTGCATCAAAAAAGTTTTCCCTTATAACTCCCCCCCCCCCGACTTTCTACAAAAAAAAACTTAATTCAAAGCATAATGACTGAACAAAACTTGGACATGGAAATTGGTACATTATTATTACTACGTATTATTATAAAGATATAAATATATTTACACACACTCAAAAATATTCTATATATGAAAAAAGACCTACTTGAAGAACAACAACGCGCTCTTCTTGATCAAGATTTAGATGATGAAAAAGCACTTTATGAATTTGAAGAACTTGCTAATGATTCTGTTCTCAATGAAGAAAAAGAACCAACAACAAAGATACCCATGAATAATGATAATAAAGAAAAAGAAGAAGCTATTCCAAGACCCGAAGCCATCTTTCTTCACGGGTTAGATGAAATGAGTACAAAAGATATTCGTGCTTATTGTAATGATTTACCACCATTAGAAAAGATTGAATGGATCAATGATACTTCTTGTAAGACTCTTTTTTTTTTTAGTTTTTTTATTCGAGATATAATTTAATTCATTTATTTTTTTATTAGGTAATTTAATATTTAATAATGAAGAATCAGCTAAACAAGCTATTCAAAATTTATTAGCAAGTGATATCAATGATCCAGTCACACATCATATATTACGTAAAGCAAAAGCTTATACTCAAGAAAATTCCAATCATATTTTTAATAATTTACATATTCGTGTGGCTACCACATGGGATATTAAAGAACCAGGTGCTCGTGACAGAAGTCGTTATTATTTACTTCATGGGAGTGATGATGATAATTCATTTGATCGTAGTGAATTACCCAGAGGTGGTATTTTTGATCGATTAGGTAATAGAAGAAAAGAATCGACAAGACACAGACAACAACAACAACAAAGAAGAAGATCGCTTTCACCTCAATCATCTCATCATCATCATAATAGATCAGCTAGAAATGATAATGAGGATAATTTAATTCAAATTCCAGATAGTTTAAAAGGAAGAATTGGTTCAAGAAGACCACGATAATTCCATCTTATTTACTTAATAAAAAAGAACTTTTTCTTTTTACAAGAATAATGATTCCAACATAATTTTTGTTTTTTTTTATTTTTTAATTATTTTATTTATTTATCATCCAAATTTTTTCTCCATTTCTTTCCTTCTTTTTCCTTTCCAATTCCATTGTTTTTTTTAATGACGTTCGGGACTACGTTCACGATCATCACGGTAAGATCTTCTTTCTCCACGATCATAATTTCTTTCACCACGATCTCCTCTGTCACTTCCTCTGTCACGTCTGTCACCTCTGTCACGACGAGGAGATCTTTCTCTATCATCACGACGACGATCACGACGATCATAATCTCTACCATCTCCTCTTCCACCTCTATTGATATCTATAAATAAAAGTTGGAATGAGTCAATCGTTTTTTTTTCTTTTCATATTATAAACTATCTATTTTAACTTACTATTATTTAATTATTCAAATCATAATAAAACAAGCCAAAGGGAACGCGTGCGCCATGAACCAACGGAAGAATCGTGAACATAGAGAAAAATAAAACGAGAGAATTGAGGGGAAAAAAAAAAGAATGGAAAGGAAAAAAAAAAAAAGTTTTTTTTTTGGTTTTTGGTCAGAGAAAAGAACTTGAAAAATAAATAAAAAATAAAAAATAAAAAAAAAACAATGATAATTCTTCAGGCAAAAAAAAAAAAAAAAAAAAAAGGTTCTCCTTATTATTCTCTCCCCTCGTCCAAAAATCAAGAATAGAAAAAGAAAACCCTCTTTTTTTTTTTTTTTCCTTTTTTTTCGGCAGCTTTTCTCATCTTTTGCTTATCTTATTTTCCCTTTTCTTTATCTTTTTGCAAGTAAAAAAAAGAAAAAGGACTCTCTTTCTTTTTTAAACAAGCAAAATGACTTGAAATGAAAATAAAAGTATTAATATATATATATATATATATATATAATACCGGCCACGAACCAGAAAAAAAAAAGAGACCTTGCCCCCAAAGAAATAAAAAATCATCATCCCATTGCACGGCAATAATTATTGTAACAGCAACTTGTTGCCCATGGCAAAAACAATGTAGTAGTAGTAGTTGTGGATGGATACCTTCTATCACCACGTCCACCAAAATCACGTCGAGGGCCACCACCACCACGTCGGTTATTATAATTATTATTATTACGAGGTTTTTCTTGACAATCCTTGGCCCAATGACCTTTAAGAAAAAATGCTTGGTTATTAAATATTCTTAATTATATCATATTAAAAGAGAAGAGTTTTTTTTTACCTTCTTTTCCACAGTTGAAACATTCATTTTCATTAGGACGTCTTCCACCATTCTTTGCCCATTCTACGACAAGATCCTATATATTTATATATAAAGAGTGTGTGTGTTAAAGGGGGAGGGGAAAGCCACATAATTGTTTTAGTGTCAAAAAGTCTTTTAAACAAACCTTTCCATTCAATTCATTGATAGCTTCTTCAGCATCACGTTTATCTTCAAATTCAACAAATCCAAAATCTATTTTACATTTTTTTTTGTTTTAGTATATTATACATATCAATACTATTGAAAACTTCTTCTTCTTCAGTTATATATATATATATATAAAGGACTTTATTTACCTGACTTGATATCCAATCGATTGATTTTACCATATTTTGTGAAAAGTCCTTCCAATTCACGCTATAAAAAAAGAATATAAAATTAATATTTTTTTTTTTTTTTTTGGATCTCACTTTTTTTTTTTTTTTAAAGAAAAAAGTTTTTTCATGATCCCATTTTTAATACTAAAAATATAATGGGATGCATTGAAATGAATACAAGTAAACTCTAATTACTTACAGTACTCATACTCTTGGGAATACGTCCAATAAAAAGTGCCATACTATTTCAAATTAAAAAAGATGAGAAGATGTGTTGATAAGAAGAAGAAAAAAAAAAGTGGTGAAAGTGATTAAGGGGAGAGAGAGAGAGAGAAAAAAGAATTGAAAAAAAAAATTTCTCTTTTTTTTTGGGGGGGGGAGTGGAGAGTTAGGTGTGTTAGGTGTAGTGTGTATACGTGTACACCAACACTTAATGGTTTGGAACTCGGTTATTGGAGCGGTAACCCAAAGAAAAGAAAAGAAAATTTCCACGTCCAGATGATTTTTAATTGGTGTATATTTTCTTTTTTATTTATTTTGGGTTGCTTTATCATTTTAAAAAGTGTTAGTGTGTGCATTGATTGAACGAATTCCCGATAAGACCGAATATAAAGTAAAAACCTGGGTGCCCAGGGGGGGAAACACTTTTTATATTAAAATAAAAACCATTTTTTATTATAAAAAATAAAATATTTAAAAATTTTCTTAATAATTATTATTATTATTATTAAAAAAAAAAGGGATCGTTGCCGAATAGTATTTAGAAGGGTAACACCCATGAAAAAAAAAAGTCGTGTTATGATGAAGGTCGTGTGACAAAAAAGTCAAGTTACCTTATGGAAAAATTCTGTGACTTTTTTAAAAGAAAAAAAAAATGTATATAAAAAAAATGGGTACCTTCGAGGTTGTAGGGTTTTTTTTTTCTCAATACGTCCGCCCCCCCCTTCCCCTCTTTCTCTCTGTTTTTTTTTCTCACACACACACACACACACACAGCCTTTCTATTATTATTTTGATAGAAATATAACAGTAACCATTAACAACAATAACAAATAATACCTTTATATTTATATACCACATTACACATATACATATATATCCTCCTTTTTTCTTTTTTTTTTCTTCAGAAATACCTTATATACAAAATGTATGAATTCATTAATACCAATGCAATGGATGGTCATGATGCTTGGGTCATGGTTCTCATTTCTTCTATTGCTTGTATTTTAGGAGGTATTTTTAATAATAATAATAAGAAAAATATATAAATATGTATATATACTAAATTCCACCCTCCCCGTCTTTTCATTTTGAAATTTTTTTTAGCATCGGTTGTATTCATTGATGTTATATACCCTTCATCTCATTGTTCCTCCATTTTAGAACGACCGAGTGTCATTGCGTCGTCTATGGCTTTAGGTTCAGGAGTCATGTTATTTTCGGCTTTATATAGTTTATTACCAGCATCTAGAATTCGATTACAATCCGATTATGCCTTATATTTTTTTTATTTTATTGGGATCCTAGCAACCCTCGTGATCACTCAATTCGTTCATTATATGGCACCAGATGCTATTCATTCTCATGGAACAACAGAAGACGAAGAACATCATCATCATCACAAACAACCTCGTCATCGTTTTTCAGAAACAAGTACAACAAGTAGTATTACTGTTACATCTACGCCAACGATAGAACAAGAAGAAGAACATATCTTTTCTAAATCTCCTATAAACACCACCATGCCATCCAATAAATTGAATGAAAATAAGAATGAAGGTACACGACTTTTAATGCAATGGAATAATCAAGTAGTAGAATATGGTTCTCGAGATCATCATCACCATCACCACCATCATCCTCATTCTCATTCTCACCACCACCATCATCATCATTCTGATGAAGAAAATAAAAATGATAATGATTATTTTCGTATTGGTATTCAAACAGCTATTGCCATTTGTATTCATAAATTTCCAGGTACGTAAAATAATAATAATAATAATAACTAAGAATCATTTGAGAATGTATTATTTATTCTTTTTTTACTATTTAGAGGGACTGATCATGTTTATCTCGGGCCAAGCATCGAAAAGACTCGGCTTAAGTATATGTGCTGCCATGTCGATTCATAATTTTATTGAAGGGTTTATGATTGCTTTACCATTATATTTTGCTACCAAATCCAGAGTCCGCGCCTTTTTTTATGCTGCTTTGTTAGGTGGAATGAGCCAACCTTTGGGTGCTGGTCTTGGAGTCCTTGCTCTTGATAATGTGACTCAAGAACAACAAGATTTGTTATTTGGTATTACTTTTGGTGTGACGAGTGGTATGATGTCTTTGATTGCTATACAGGTAAGATACATATAAAATGAAATGAAATGGACAAAATTAAAAAAAAAAAAAGGGCGTTGCATAGTTGACATTATATATATATATATATAAATTTGTCACTATGGATACCCACATTATTATGATGTTCCATTATTATTATTATTATTATTATTATTATTGCATAAAAGCATTATAAATATAAATAATCATGTACATTAAATAAAAGAAATATACTCATCTTACTATTATTATTATTATTTTTATTTTTATTAGAGTATGTTACCACAAGCGATCAAAGCCGATCCTAAACAACATTATGTACCTTTATTCTTTTTTGTTGGTATATTATTAGTTGGATTAGCATCTTTACTTAAATCAGTATAGAATCATATACTACTTGTTGAGTCAATAAATATATATATTTATATGACGTATCAAAACCTGCAAGTGAAGACAAATAACATACATATGCTTGCATATTTCTTTTTCTTTTTCTTTTTTCTATTATATGGGTTTTATCGGCCTGGTTTTTCCGTTCATATAAAACATTTATATATCCCAACATTATTATAACTTTTACTATTATTATTATTCCTCTCTCTCTTAACTCCACTTTTTTTTTTTTTGTCAAATGAAACAAAGTTATCTTATAATCTTTTCCCTTCTTCTCCTCCTCCTTCTCCCCTTTCCCCCCTTTTTTTTTCATCAAGAGATCTTTTTTTTAAAAAACCGGAGTATATACTCCCGTGTTGTGAATATTCATGTTGTTTATATACCCAGATATTATTTCTTTTACATGTCATATTACAACTGAGCTCTCTTTCTCTTTCTCTTTTGTAAATAATAATAATAATAATAATAATATAACTTTGAAATAAAAAATAATAACACAATCATTTTATATAATGACGCATCACACTTTTATTTTTTCCAGGGTGCACGACGAAAATGTACATAACATCATAAGCTTTATTTATTTACTTTTTTGAAAAAAAAAAAAAAAAAGTATGCAGCAACTTAACCAGCCCAGTGGGCGTTCTTTTTTAACTTTTTACCTTGCTATCATTGGTGTTGGGTTGCTGATGCTGACTTTTTTTGATTGATTGATGTTGTGGATAACGTTGGATTTGCAGTTGTTGAAAAAAATACAAGAGTCTCTACAGTTGAGTCAGCTGCATATATATATAATAGTCATCTATAATATATAAATATACATTTTTACATATATATATATAGGTTGCTGCGCGTTACCTTTATGTGTCAGCCCAATGTACATATTCAAAGTATTTTACGTAACCCTTACTTTATTTTTCCCCTACCGTTCGTGACCTCTCTCTCTCTCTCTCTCTCTCTTATACATGCTTTTCGTTCGTCATCCATACTTTTTTATCCCTTCCTTTTCTCTCTCTTTCTCTCCTTCACTTATTTTCAACTCCCCCCCCCCTTTCCACCCCTCCTTTTCCTTTCAAATCAATTCTATTTAAAATCCACCCTTTCAAAAAACCTATTTTCACTTCCTTTTTTATCCATTTTTTGATTTCTTTTTTCTTTTTACGTATATAATAATAATAATAATAATAATTACGCAACACACATCACATATATACTTCTAAAAGAAGGAAAAATTACAACTTGCAGAAAATAAAAAAAAAAAACTTATAACAACAAATCTTTTTTTTTTTTTATTCTTCTTCTTTTTGCTTTTCTTTTTCTCTCTTTTTCTCTCTCTCTTTTTTTTTTTTTAAACCCTTTTTTTAAAAAAAAAGAACAGAACAGAAATAGAAAAATTTGTATAACTAAAGAATTAAAAAAAAAAGAATCTTGTGCCGGCACAAATTTACGTAATAAATTCAACTTCACTTATTTTCTATTAGCAAGTGTATTTTCGCATAGCAACCAAAAACTTTTTTTCGATCCCATCAACATTATTTTTTTTCCCTAGTTTCGATTGGGTTACTACGACTACTCCAATTGATTATTTCTATACTATACGAATCAATAACAACAACAACAACCAAAACGGAATTCATTTTTTTTTGTTCAAATACAATTTTATCATGCCATTCATGACCTATATTACACGTCATAGTACTACGACGCATCAACAAAAACAACAACAACAGCAGCAACAACAGCAGCAGCATAATGAAAAGAAATATAATAAACGTCCTACCTCTTTATCTGCTATACGAAAACGACGAGAAATTGGAGATTATATATTAGGTAAAACCATTGGACGTGGTGCATCAGGTAATACTCTATATTCTTCTTCTTCTTTATTTTAATTATAAGGAGCCCTTTCATATATTATTATTATTATTATTATTATTTATGATGATAATAATAATAATAATACAAATCTTTAATTACCTATTTCGGTTATGATAAAGGGAACAATTCAATATACTTCATTCTCCAAATTATTATTTTCATGATCACCTTCTTAACCCTGCCCTACCCTACCCTTCCCCCCCCCCTTTTTTTTTTCTTCAAAAACCTATGACCCAAATGGCATCCTATCAAAAGATTGGGATGGGCAACAAATAACTATTGTTTTAATATTTATTTATTTATTATATGTGAATGCGCGTGCGCATGTTTATATTATGACTTTGCATCAGCACATACAATGACCATTTTAATATCTTTTTGTTTTCGCACACTCACTCTCCCACTTACTTAATCGCCCACTATCCCTTCTTCTCTTTCTCCTCCCCCCACTTCCCCTCAGAACCAAAAAAAAAAAAAAAAAAAAGATTATACTTTATAATCACAATACATTCATCATTCGTTGCATTTAAAAAGCAAAAAGAAGAAAAACCTCCTTTTATTCCCAATATATTATTATTATTACTATTGTTTCTTTCTTTTTTTTCACCCTCTCTATATATCTTTTATTTTCTATTGTTTTTACTATCCATTCTCCCTTCTTATTATTATTATTATTTTATTATTCCTCCCTTCACACATGCTTTTAAAAAAAAAGTATATTACGTAGAGAACAAAAAAAAAAGGGACAAAAAGATTTCCATTTTGAAAGGAGTAGAGATAAAAAAAAAAAAATGCAAAAGAGAAAGGGCTCCTTAATATGACAAAAATGGAAAAAAGAACCAAAAAAGAATTCAAATATTTATCTATCTATCTATCTATATATACTTTTAGGACGAGTTAAAATTGGGATTCATCGACATACAGGAGAACAAGTAGCTATTAAAGTAATATCTAGAAGTCAATTAGCTACTTCATCTACCATGGCACGTTGTGTACAACGTGAATTAGCTATCCTTCAATTATTACATCATCCCCATTTAGTGGATTTACATCAAGTATTACAAGATGCTTCCAATGTTTATTTTGTTATGGAATATATGGAAGGTGGTGAATTATTTCAAATACTTTCTCAACGTGGAAAATTACCTGAAGATGAAGCAAGGCATTTATTTCGGCAATTGACAACTGCATTGAATTGGTGTCATGCACATCATATTTGGTATTTATATATATAATCTATTTATTTATTATTATTTACTACACACACACACTCTTTCTATATAAACATAAACAAAAAGTTATTGATTCATATATTATTATTATAAAAAAAATATATATAGTCATAGAGATTTAAAACCAGAAAATATCTTGCTGGACAAGGAACAAAAACATGTAAAACTTGCAGATTTTGGTATGGCAACCATTCAATCCCCTGATCATTTCCTTCAAACAAGTTGTGGGTAAGTTATATGTTTCCTAGCAACAACAAAAAATTCAATCTAATGTTTCTTTCTTTTTCTTTTTGATTTCTTTTTGATTTCTCATCATTTTGATTTTATTTTATCTATTTTAGATCCCCCCATTATGCAAGTCCGGAAATAGTGAAGGTAACAAAAAAAAGTTATTTTTCCCCCTTCTATTTTCAACCACATATTTGTTTTGATTATTTAACAAAAAAAAAAAAAAAACCAACAACAACAACAACAAAACTAATCTCAAACTCTTTCTCTCTCCTCCCAACCCCCAAAATGTCATCTTTTTTTTTTTTGACACATTTACTTTTTTAGGGTAAACATTATTATGGTCCAACAACAGATGTATGGTCTTGTGGAGTCATTCTTTATGCCATGTTAACAGGTCATTTACCCTTTGATGATGATAATGTGAGTCGTTTATTATCAAAAATTAAAACGGGTAGATATATTCCTTTACCTTCTCATATATCAAGAGAAGCAAAAGATCTTATTAAAAATATGCTGATGGTGGATCCATCCAAACGTATCACTGTAAGTTATAAAAACCCATTTTGGAGGGGGGGGGATCAAAAAGTTGGGCAAGAGAATATAATGTTGTTGTTGTTGGGGGAGGCGGGCGGAGGTTGTTAGGGATGATAGGAAAAAGCAACGGTCTTTTTTTTTTTGTTTTACTATAACGACAAAAAAAAGGAGAGAAAGAGAGAAACTTATTTTTTTTTGTATGTATGTATGTATGTATGTGTGAGTGTGTATATATGAATTGTCATCTATGTGAATTTATAACATAAAAAAAAAAAAGTTGAATAATAATAAATAATCCGCCCATCATTTTTTTTTTCATTATAGCTTGACGCTGTTCTGGCTCATCCGTGGTTGACAAATAAATCATTCTTAGGTTCCGACCTACGTTTTCCTGATAGTTTACCACTTTATTCTAAACCACATGACAATCTCCTGCATGATCAACAAGATATAGATTTAAAACAACCAATCATTTCAGATTCAATGGATTTAGATGGTCGAATATGGGAAACTCTTAAAGTATTATGGCGAGATTGTAGTCAAGAAAATTTATTATCTGCACTTCGAATGAATGGGTAAAAAAAAAACTTTATTTTATTTTTCATGCACACTTGTTTATTCACTTTATTTGTTATCTTTTTTTTTATAGATCCAATGTACCAAAACTTACATGTCGATTATTACAACAACGTGCGTGGCGTCAGGAGAATGGTAAGTTGTTCAATGCTCCTAAAGATTTAAGATAATTAAAGATGAATTAGAGACAACAACACACACACAAAAAAAAAGAAAAAAGAGAGACTAATATATATATTCTCGGGATTATAAAAAAAACACAATGTATTTATAGGTCAAAACATAAATAACATGACAGCAACAAATCGTAATAACAACAGCAATGTTATGCATTCGTCAACAACAACAACTTCCCCATTAAGTGAAGACAATGGATCTTCTATTGCTCCAATGACACCTCCTTTAACTCCACAATGTAATCGACAGTATAGACCCTATGAAGATTGTTGTAATAATTCAATGCGTGATTCTACCATAGATACAATGAATCGAACCATGACAGATCTACCATCGACACCTAAAAGTATTCCTACTTTTGATTTAAATCTTTCATGGCATTCTGAAATTCATCCTGTTGAAGTATTTAAGAAAAGATTCTTGTAAGTTTTATTTTATTTATTTACTTTGAATACAAATATATTTAATAGCCTAATTTATTTCAAATGTTTTAATAGTAATGAACATCAACAAGAAAAAAAACCTTCGCATCGACATACTTTAAGTTTAGATAGACGACCTGTCATGTGTTCTAATTGTAATAATCAACGACAGTCTAGTATGAGTAGTACAATAACAACAACCACAACCTCTTCTTCCACATCATCATCATCAACAGAAGAAGACATGTTAGCAAATAAACCAGTAGATCCAGTTTTAGTTCGATTTGCCCATGTTCAAACAACGATTGTAGGTGCATCCAATGCACAAGATCAATTAAAAAAATTACACCAAAAACAACAACAAAAAGCTATTCTATTCCCATCTCATCTTACATCCTTGTATCCTTCTTCTTCCTTCTTTTCCTCCTCCACATTAAAAAAACAACAAGAAGAAAAATCAATCTTTGTATCCGATTGGTTTCAGTCCACATGGAATTGGTGTCAAGAGTTATTTGTGAATCATCATTCAACCCATCGATATAAACAAAACAAAGTATTTGCATTTGAACGATTAGCGAAACATGAATGTGAAGCAGCAGGAAAATTACATCAACTTTTAGAAGAACATTTTCATGGGAAATTAAGTGGTCGAATTTATCCTACAGGTCAAATTGTTTGGAGTGGTTCTTTAATTTTTGGTAAAGTTATTATTATTTTTTGCTTTCTCTCTTCTCTCCCTTACATCCTTTCCCCTTCACTCCTGGCACATACTCCTTTATATATTATCATTTTTTCGAACCCTACCTTATCTTTTTTTTATATCATTTTAACCTTCTTAGTCTCCTTACTTTTTTTTTCTTTAATACCTTTTAATCCAGTCCTAAAAAAAAAAAATAGTGTAGTGAATTATTAAAAAAACAAACTAACATTTCTTCTAATTTAATTTTTATAGAACAACAACCGAAACGAAATAATATTAATAATAGTAATAATAATAATAATATACAAGAAAAAGAACAACCTATACAATTTCTATGTCATATTAATCCAACGTATTCCACTAAAACAATGGATGATCGAGTTAAAATTAATTTTGTTTTAATAGAAGGTAACTATTATTCCCCCCCCTCCCCTTACATGTATTAGAGATATTTAATAAATATGTTCTTTTTTTTATATATAGGTGATTCTCAAGTCATGGAATCTGCTATTCGACAATTATTACAAATTTGGAATACTTATGAACGAGATGCTAAAACAGTAGCTGCAGCCAATGGCTGGTTATAATATCTTTTTTTCTCTCTCTCTCTCCACACACAGACCCCCCCTCATTTTTTTTGTTTGTTTGTTTACTTTTTTTTTCTTTTTTAATATAAGTATATTATACACTTGAAAGCTTTCTTTTTATTATTATTACATTCTAATTACATATAATTAATACTACACATTTATATGATTTATCCTTTTCTTTTCTTTTCTTTTTTTTTAATATACATATTATACCAATCAATCATTCTCTCATAACACTTAATATACACTTTACATTTTATATATATCCTTTCTTTCTTTCTTTTTTTTTCCTTTGTGTAAAATTAGTTTTTTTGTTATATGTTTATGCACATATGTGAAACAAAAATTAATAATAATAACAATTATCATTATACCATCATTTTTTACTAAATAATAATTTTACAGTATGTCATTAAAAAAAAGATTTTTCTTTTTTAATGTATCATATACATCATTATACACATTACATATTTTTAAAATAGTTCCAAAAAAAAAAATGTATAAGTATATATTTTTAGAATTTATTTCAATTTATACGTATACAAATTAAAGTTATAAGAAGGAGAGAGAGAGAGAGAGAGGGTAAAGAAGGGGGTGAAGAGTGAGCTAATAAAAAAGTTTGACATGAAACATTCAAATCATCATAATCCAAGAAGATAATAATAATAGAAAAGGATAACAATAAATTAATTGAATATTATTATTAGATGATGGATCCAAAGAAGAAGTGGCAGCAGCTTCACTTTTTTGAATCAAAAAACCTTCTTGTGCTTTATCGGAATGATCTCCTAAATCTCCCCAAGGCATCGTTAATCTTGTGATATTATAAGGTCGATTATGTAAATTGGCCAAATGATTCGCTGAAGCCAAATAAGTATCATTTTTATAAGCAATATAAGCTTCTTCCAAAACTTGAACGAATAAAGCCGTCGCATCAAATCCAGCCATATTGTGAAATGGCCACATGGTTTCATTGAAAGCATAAGGTAATAAGAAATCCAAAGCGAGTTGAATACTTTTATGATCCATTGTTTCATATTCAAATAAATTGAGTGCATTTGGAATACGTTCTCCTATACGACCCAAAGTGAAATAAGCTTGAAGATTAAATATACAATAAAACCAGGAATCTGCACGGGTGGTTTCCATATATTGTTCTCCAGAAATTAATACTTGAGGAGCAATACGTGTCACGGATGCATTGGCAATGACTTGACGTGCTAATTCCGTCTTGTTTAAAAATAAATAAATAGAGGTCCGTTGAACATCATAAAAAGTACCGTGATTATTATGGGATTCCATTTCATGAATACCATTCGGTGATTGAGTTAACCAAATCATATATTGAGCAAACCAATAACGAAGATGCGCATTAATTCTTTGTTTCTTGTTTCTTTCTTGCCATATATCACTGTATTGTATAATAGAAATAGAATCCAATAATTCATGAACAACATGAAAATCAATCACACCTTTGGCACGCCCTGTCTTGTATCCACGTATCAAAGAAGCAAATTGTAAATGAGGATTCATCCGAAAATTGGGATCCACAAACCATTCATACACACGTTGCGTAGCTCGTTCAGCATATGTTTCATTATCAAAATAATGATAACCTAACGATAAAAAGTGGACATGTTGAACCAATTCACGAAACATAGTATAATCGGGTACCTTGTTAATTTCAGGATTTGTTTTACCATCTTGACGTATATAAGGCATACCATTGGGTTGAGATGTATTAGGCCAAAAATATCTTGCTAAAGACATATAATCATGTTTATCATTTCCACCGGGAACGGCAATGGTTTTATTGACCACACTAAAAACCGTATGATTGGTGACGTATCGATCTGCTTTCTTTTTTAAAAACCATAAAGCATGTTGTAATCCACGATCATAATCATGCATATGTTGTTTATTGATACGTAATATATCTGGATCGATGGCAACAAATGGGAATGGATCATTGGATATAGTATCAGGTGGATCACTGGCTTTAGGTAGTGGATATTCCCATCCTTCCAGATCAGATTTCATTAATGTCATACTCGTATCATCATCCAATGATATATCACCTTCAAGTTCTCCATCCTCCTCCATACTACTCTTGACACCCGACAGTATACATAGAATCCATAGAGATGTATAATAAACTAATAAATGTTTCATTTTTCTTTTTTTGTTTGTTAAAAAAATAAAAGTAAAAAAAAAAAAAATACGAAAACAAATAGCTTTTTAATACAGAAACATAAACAAATGAATTATTCATTCATTCATACGTATCTCTGAAAAATTATTCACCGAGTTAAAAACCATGTTTCAAAATTGGTATCAATTATTATTATTTATTTATTATTAATTTTTTTTTAGCTTCTTTTTTTCCTTCTTTTTCTTTGAATTGGTAATAAATTATAATTGTACTATGAACAAAAGAAAAGAAAAAAGGAGGGGACCGTCCGGGCGGGAGAGGAAGGATTATAAGAAGCTTATGTATTTACAGAATAGAATTGGAAATATACTACAAAAATAAGAATGGAATGTTTTACTATTTGAATGGTCCTCAACTTCACCACTTTTTTATAATAAAAGAAAGAAACTTACTATCACAATATTTTGATCATCACCATGAATATTTAATTTTTGTTCCAAGAACCTTCTTCCACGACGTTCATTTAATGTCATACCATCTGTTGTACTACTTCCATCATCCGATTCTTCATCTTCTGATTTTATGTGTTGTTGTTGTTGATGATGATGATGGTCTTCAAAAAAAGAAGAGGAAGAAGCAGATCGTACTAACTCTTTTGTTAATGCTACTGACGATGAAGATGATGTGAGTGGTAATATAACCCTAGTATCCGTATCTGTTGTTGTTGTTGTTGTTGTTCCTGCAGTCATGTCATTAGTTACTGTATTAAATGATTCATTGGATTGATTATTATTATCTTCTCGTTCTTCTATTCGTCGTAAATAACTCATAATACGTCGTACACTCCATTTCTTGCCAAGTCCACTCCCTTCAGAAGAAGAGGAATCCCAATAATCACTATTTTTTCTATTATTGGTAGTGTTATTGAAATCTTGTTTCATCATTGTAGTAAATGATGATGCTGATGATGAAAAATGTTTTGTTTCAAGGGTACTGTACATGTGATGATATACATAAGCTTTCAAAGCCATTGACATAAATATAGTTTGTAAATAAGCAAAGAAAGATCCATCTGACTAATATAAAAAAAAATATCTTCATGTAAATGAATTGATTATATATACTGTACCCCTCCCTCCCTCCCTTTTTTAATAAAACTTACAGTAAAATATTTTAAACGATCCATAATTTGATTAATCCAATAACCATCCAAATAAAGTGGACTTGTAATAAGATTAGGATGTTGTTCATTTGATATATCCAAACAACTCATATCCAATTTATAAATACTTGTATCCATTTTATCTTTGGCTATACCCACTAATTTGATGGAATCCAATTCAACATCTGTTAATAATAATGATTTATCTTTATGATTTTCTTGAAACCATTCATGAATTAATTCATTATTCTCTTGTTGTTTTATTTTAGGTTGACTTGGAATAAATATAGAAAGTGATCGAATCGTATTTTTAACACGTCTATTTTATTTGAGAGCACAAAAAATTAGTAGTGTTCTCAAAAAAGCAAATGTACATTGTACATAAAAAAAAAAAAAACTTCAAAACTTACTGTTTACTAGATTCATCACTCATGACAACAACAGGTCGACCTGTCAAAAGAGCAAATATCAAATGAGGTAATGTATCCCCTAATTTTTCAAGTGTTTCAAGATGATACATATCCAAACTTTGAATATCATCATGATGCCAAAGTATATGATGAATTTGATGGATGGGTAAACTTTCTTCTTCTTTTTCATTTTCATCCACAGTATCACCATGATTCCTATTATTATTATAATCCATCACAGGTCCTGTTGATTCTTGTTGTTGTTGTTGCGTTGTTATGATAGAATGAGGTATCAAGCGTTGTTTTCTAGGGGATGGATTTTTCATATTCGTTATAAATGTGCCACCCATTAAAAGTACACCGGAAGGAGGTTGTAAATACATTTCTTCATCTTCAATTAAATCCAATATTTCACTACTAAATCCAAAATCATGCGTCATTTCCGTCATACTTTTAATTGCTTCTGAATACATATCTTCATTCATCGTATTGGCAAAAAATCTTGATTTTAATTCACTTTGATTATCATCATTATTATTATTATTATTTTCATTTAGGATAGTGGTTCGTGGTGGTTCAATCGTGGATACTAATGGTATAACAGTCGTTGGTAAATGATTGATTCGTTTTGTTATTGTTGTCTTACAATGGTGTTGTTGTTTAGGTTCTTGACATAATTGAGCGAGTGATCTTAATTTACGTTCAAAATGAGATACTGGATGTAAGGTATCTACAAACTTGGGCTATAAAAAAAATGAAAATTGGTTACTATTTCATGAAAATTTTTTATAATAAAGAATAATAATTACCTCATAATCACTTCCAGGTTCTTCAAATAAATTCTGATCCTCATGACTTTGAGGTATTAAAGCTAATAATGGAAATACTAATGGTGATCCATTCCCTTGTTGTTGTTGTCTGATTGTATTATCATTGGATATTTCAGGTAATGAAACACTGGTTGGTGTCACTGGTGTTGCTGTTGTTGTTAAAAATCCATCAGATGTCTTTCTTGAAGATGCTGTCCCTGATGTTGTTGTTGTACTATAATAATCTGATAATAATTCGTGGGTAGATTCATGTATCAATTGAATAAGATACGATTCAACAGAATCAATCATTAATCGTGTGACAGTAATAGCTTGTTCCATCGCTTCTACCGAAATATGACATTGTTGTTTTTCTTCATCATGCGATAGAACTCTTTTTTGTGTATATTCTAAATCCATCAATCGACATTTTAAATCCATTGCAAAATTTGAAAAATTCCCTTTTTTCATTAATCGTGAAACCTTTTTTTTTTTTTTTGCCAATTTATTAATGACTTTGTATCTATGATGTAAAAAGAGTTATAATATATTATGTTTATATACCTCATTAAATCGTTCACTAAAATCTTCAAAACGCCAAACAATCTTTTCTGGATCACATGTAATATATGAGAGTGCCACTGGATGAACATAACCACGTGCATTGATATCGAATAATGCCAGATGATGAGTCTTGTTTTGTTAAATGGATATATACATAAAAATATAATCCAATCATTGACTTGTTATAGGACCACGTATACATTAGAAAAAAAAAAAAGGGGGGCGGATTATAAACACTTACAAAAGCAAAGAATTGTTTTTCAGTATCAGTTGTATAAACTTGAGTGTCATCTGGAATCGAAAACATATTTGTTGCATCAAGATCAGGATGTCTAATATATTCATAACAGATGAATTCCAATTTATTTTGATATATACATAAAACACATACACACTTACACACACATATATATATCTACACACACATAAATGAGAAATCTTACTCAAACTGCTCAGATGTTTGATCTACTGATACAATTCTTAATACAAAAGCATTAAAATCGAATTGTTCCAATCCAAGCTTATGTAATGGTTCTTTACTTTGTTCAGGGTCTTTTAAATCGAAATATAAATGTTCTGAAACAACAGCTAAAGGTAACGGTCCTTCTAACTCGGAAAATTCACTAATTAAAATGAAATCTTGAGGTAATGAGGATGATAATAAAGTTGTGGATGAATGGGAACAAAATGACGTTTCATTACATTCTTGTTGTTGCTGTTTTTGTTGGATCGATCGTTGTTTTTTATTATTACTATTTTCAACACTAGATCCCCAACACATATACCCCCATTGTTTAGTTTCTTTTTTTTTTTTTTTTTATAAAAAGCCATTCCCATAAATTAAATCTTACAATAGATCGTCTTTTGTTTTTTCGACCATGTGAGAAATAAAGAATTTTTAAAGTAAAGAGGGACGAAAGAGAAAGAGAGAAAGAGCACACACACAAACACACAAACACACACACTATAACAATAACAAAAAGGAAAAGAGGGAAAGAACCAAAAAGAATCCCTCCCCTCCTTCCCCACCCCCAAAGTTTTTTTTTTTTTTGTAACACGCTGTTTTTTTTGAAAAGTGTTTTGAACTCTGGTTTATTTGTTTGGATTTGTTTTTTTTAATGCAGAATGAAGTCAGGGTCAGGTGCGAAATCCTCTTTTTTTTTAGCTCGGAATTTGCTTGGCGATCTCTTTTTTTTTTAAAGGTGTTTTTCCTGGGAACTCCCCGCCCCTTCCTTGCTTTTGTAGTTTTGGATCGAAAAACAAGACATTATTATTCACTCATGCAATAACTTAACATTACATCTTTCAATTTCATTAAAAAGTCAAGTAAAATTTCTTATCTACGTACTCTTTATCTAATCATAAAGATGAGACATCATAAATATATAGGATCGATGAAAAACTCAAACTTCTCTCTCTAAAATAATCACATTCACTTGAGTATGACCCATATACTTTTATATAATACTCTTTAATTATACGTTTAAGCTTTATTATTATTATTATTATTATCATATTCTATACGTAATTATTATTAAGTTATTTGTTATGTTTTTCCCTTTAAGCTAATGACAAGGATGATGACTTTTCATATTTTTCCAATGATTTGTTTAATAAACCCTTGTAAAAATTAATAGTATCTCCTGCTTTACTCATATACATATCAATCAATTCAGGTGTAACATTTTCAGCTATAATAGATAATTACATATAATTAAATTACCACTCATTTATATATCTCCTTTCTATTTTCCATTCAGTTGAATGATTAAAATATATATATATATATACTTACGAATTTGTTCAGGACGAGGATGGGGACGAATAACATCACCTGGTAAAGCTAAAAGTGTTTCACCTAAATCATTATAATAGGAATAAGAAAATCTCAAATGTTAAGTAAAAAAATAAAGTATGTACGTAAAAAATGAAAGAATTTTATTCAACTTACCTTTAAGTGATTCATCTTCAATACATTTTAAAACAGCTTTAACAACAGTATTAATATTTGTCATTGGAAAAACAGCACCAAATTCATATAATGGAGTACCCATCATTTCATGAGCAATAGTGGATGGGAAATTAGTATTCACACCACCTGGACACTATTTAGATTATTAAAAAAAAAGGTATTAGTAATGATGAAGAATATATATATGATGACAACTAGTCACTTACTACTGAATTAACACGAATATTAGCAATTTGAGGTAAAAGATCAAAAGATCTTGTCCAGCCAATAACAGCATGTTTAGAAGCACAATAAGCTGCATAATCTCTATGAAATAGTATATATATAAGTCCAGATATAACAAGTACGCAGTTAGATATAAAATTTTATAAACTTACAATTCTGCATTAAAAGATCCCATGGATCCCATAGAGATAATCACCCCACCACCTCTTTTAGTAAGATGTAAAATGGCTACTTTGGTGCCTATAATTCATCAATATATCATATATATAAATTTAATTGAATATATAACTCCAACCACATTCCTTCAATACCTCACATTATTATTATTACCTTTAATAACACCCATAACATTTACATCCATCATAAATTCATCTGCTTCATCTATTTTTTTTAAAGAAAAAAAAGTTATTCAAATGTGTTTCGTTGACCCAGATATAAACATAATATATAATATATTGAATTTACCATCTAAATCCTTGAAAGCGGATGCAAATCCACCTTTACCAGTACCAGCGTTAAGGAATGCAATCTAATATCCCCCCATTTATTATTATTATTATTATTATTACGTATGTAGTGCCAATATATTATATATATAACAATAAAAAGAAACAAAAAAAAGCTTACATCAACACCACCAAATTCTTTTTCTGCACGTTCAAATAAAGCAATATAATCTTTATACTTAATTACATTGGTCTTTTGAAAAACAGCAACATGAGATCCTATTCTATAAAATATATAGATAATAATAGAGGCGTACGTATTAGCTTTTTTTTTTGCTAATTTGTGTTGAAAAGAAAAAAAAAAGAAACTTAACTTGTCATTGATTTCTTTAGCAGCTTCTTCACCTGATTTTTCTGAAATATCACCAATTACTATTTTAACACCTCGTTCAGAAAGTGCAATAGCAGTTGCTTTTCCAATACCAGAACCACCACCTGTTATAACAGCCACTTTTCCAGAATAATTATCAATTTGTTGTACAGTCATTTTATTTTTTTATATATATAAAGTGTTAATAGTAAGAGAAAGAGAGATTTATATTCCATACGTACAGAAAAAAAATAGAACAATTTATAGGTAAACATGGCAGGGTAACTTTTTTCTTTAACATGTTTGTAATACAAAGAGACATTACGAATATTCTGAATTGATTCTACGTTAAAAAAACTTACTAAAAGTCTTGATTGCTATTATTTATAACTATGTAACCTTGCACTTATAAGGTTACTCAAGATTTTCTTTACATCAAAGAAGAAGAGAAGTAAATTCTTGTGTAATCCATTCATTTATATATTTTAGTCGTTTGTCTATAGTAGTAAGGAGAAGCATAATTATGATTTATATTGGTAATTTGTTGTCTTGTCGTATTACCATTAGACAAAAATATCACACTTTATTTTTTTTATATACCAATTGATCAAGTAACATAAGTTACACATTGAAAATAAGAACGAACGAACAAATGTTTGCTTTATTGGAAAATAAATAAATCTTTGTAGCACCATGTTCCCCTCCTAATAATAATGTTAACAAGGAGTTAGAAATATATATATATATATATATATAAACTTGGTGTTATAGAGCAGTCTTAACTATGTATACGTACGTATAATATAATACATATAGTAAACAAAAACAAGAGAAAAATAAACCAATTTTTTTTTTTTTTGCGTATAGAAAATAAATTATACTTCATAAGAATCTCGTGCATAACCTTATTAATGAGAATCAGTGAACCACATATCATCAACTATCGCACAGATCACCAACTCAGATTTCTTTTTATCTACATATCATTCTTTTAACGGAACCGTTATCCGAGAAACATGTGTAATCTTTCCCATTTTGCTAAAATACAGTAGTATTCTGTGTTTTGTGATAAAAAATATATAAATATTCTGTAATATATAGTTAAGAAGAATGTGTTGGATTTTGATAATGTCATTTCTTAACAATATATATATATATATTAGAGTATAAATAGTATTAAATATATGATCGGGCTGATATATATATGTGTGTGTGTAAAGATATACCACCATAGTTGTATAGTTGTTATATGTAAAAAGGAAAAGATAGAACTCATTTCAAAATGGAAACCTAGTCAAATAGTTCTTTTATCTAACAGTTTTAACCCTGACATGTTGTGCCACATAAAAACCAATTGCAAACTCCCCTTATTATTGATGCTAAATTCCCTTTTTTGTTGCACGTTGAACAGAAAAGTTTATTGGTAAAATTATTTCGCGAACTATACTAATAAACATATGCGGATTCTACTCAAATTATCACTTTTTTTTTTTTTACATACAACGAAACAGTTCAGAGTGGACATCTAAAATATCATTTAAACCTAGCTGCATAATTTATATACCTTTATTTCTAATATCGATCAAAAATTATTATAATTGTTGACCATAGATAATTTATATGATATATTAAGTATTCTTTTAAATATGAGGAAAGACAATCTAAAGAAAAACTGTTTTGTATGTATACAAAAAAAAAAAAAAGGGCCAAAAAAAATCTCTTCTCCCAGGTTTGCTCTGCTGGATCCCAAAAATTAAAGTTCTTTTCATTATGTCTATTCGAAGACCTTGTAAACGTAATATAGAAGAAAAATAGAAAAACACAAATGCTTAATGATAAATAATGAGTTTATATTGAAATATTTTATAACTTAGGTTGTCAAGCAACTAGAAAAAAGTGCATATGGCCACAACAACAACACAACGCGACCCAAACCAACAACAGCAACAACATTAATGTTTCATGTATACGATGTGCGAAATCACGTTTTCAATGTATACCTTCCGATACTACAAATAAACTTGGCCCTAATTTTGAACCACAAGGAACGATTGATGGTCAACCCGAATTACAACAATGGCAACACCAACTTGATGACATTGAAAGTAATTTTAAAAAAATGAAGGACAATGTACAAGACTTGTTACCAACAACAACAACAACAACAACCAGAAACAAGGACAATAATAGTAAAAAATTGGAATGGAACTTATTTATTAGTAATGATGGATATGTTCGTCTTGGAACAACGATTAAAAGCCTTGATGAGTTACTTTTATATAGTCAAGCATCCATGCGATACCTTTCTCCATTTAATGGTATTTTCGAAACCGAACCTATTCGACTTGAAAATTCAACAGCCAGTATCGCCATCACTTCCATGAGCTATCTATTTCGTGTAATTAATGATAAACTTGCACAAAATCATCCACATTATATTGCATCTAACAAATCAGCATGGAAAGCAATAGAAACAACAACAACAACAACAATGTGGACTGATAACTATAATATGACTATAAATAATGCCAATCATCATGATGACAACTTTTATAAAACTCAAATGGAAAAACTAATCAATTTATATTTTGAACATATCAACCCAGTATTTGGATTATTGTATGAGCCTACTTTTAGAATGTATTACAAAAGCTTTGATAATCCATTAAAGTGTCCTATTGCTCTTTCTCTTTGTGTCGAAACGGCTGTTATATTACGTAGTTGTGCCAGTCTTTCTTCCATTGAAAGTCGACATTTTGCAGATTATTTTTTTTACAAATCCAAAGATATTCTTACTGATATATTCGATGATCCTCAACGACCTCTTGAGACGGTCATGACAATTACATTCTTATTACCCTATCTTTTTCATGTACGAATGAATTGTATAGAAGCAAGATTATATGTTACGATATCCTTGTTACTATGTAATCGATTAGAGAAACAATTTAATCAAGATAATAATGGTGACGATAATGATGATTGTCAACAGCAACAGCAACAACAACAACATCCATACCACAATTACCATAACAATAATAATAAGATAAATAAAAATGAAATGATGATGGATCCAATGGTTGGAAAAGTTATGTTTCAAAGACATCAAATTGAAATATTGATTAGTCAACGACTTATTGATTTATATTTACATGGTCAGGTTGATTTTAATACTGTCATTACAACAACAAATATTCCAATTTTGGAGAATGAACCCCAAAGTGTGAACGAACACTATACTGTTCATAATGCTATACTTAAACTTTTTAAAACACGATATATGAGTACTCTATTGGTTAGTAATAAGCCAATATTTGGATATATGTGTATATGGTTTTGATAACTAAATGGAGTCATTCGTCACAATGCTAATATCCTACGTATGAACAACTTTTTTATTTATTTATTTGCATTATATTAAATTATCACATTATATATATATTTGTGTGTGTATATTTTTTTTGCAACAGAAACAAGTTAACCAGGTAATTCACGGCAAAAGCAGTGATTTAAGATTAGATTTTATCTTACACTTTGAAACGGTTGTTCAAAAATGGTGGACCCATCTTTCACCTGAATTACGTTTCTGTGACGACCCCTATAAAGTAGACAAAGCCTATATTCTTACTATCCAGCCACAAAATTCAATGCAAATTGCTCCATTTGCTACTTTACATTTATGGACTGCTGTTATTCATTCATCCATTTTAAAAGCACGCATATCCAGTTCAAGTCGGGATCTAATACATATACTTCAACAAAAAGCAGCATTCACAGCTTGGAAATCATGTCAAATGACTGTCTATGCACTTGATAAAAGCTGTCAAATCTATGGAAATAATATCATGTCAACACCTTGTAAGTGTTACCTATATATATAATATAGAATCATTAATAAATGGGTATTCTTTTAAAAAAAGAAAGAAATAATGTTATTCAATTAAATATATTTGTACGTGTTTATAATAATTAATAGTGATTCACTTTGATTACTTGCGTCTAATGTATGCACTTTCGAGTGTTGTTACCTATGGTAATCTACAGATTGATCCAGAGGATATGCAAGATATACTTGAAAAATGTGATACTATTCAACAAACCTATATCCCAAATGACCATCGAGTTCCTTTAGGACATTCCAAACTAGAAGAATTTATGGCATCTATTTCTAATGCTTCTACTCGTAGTGAACAAGGGAGTCAGCCAGCGACACCATTAAATGTCTATTATGAATATCCCCTACCTGGGCTAGCATTACTCTCTGATCTTTGTTCAACCGCTTTTCATCAATTGGAAAAATTATATTATAACTCTTATAATTCTAAAAAATGAACACTTATACGTATATTCATTGTAAAAAAAAACAATTAAAAAATAAAAATTCTTTTGTTGTGATCATTGTTTTTTTTTTCGTTTTCTCAATATAGTACTGTAATTTTCATTTCAGATATGTATAACATTTGCATAATGCTAATGATCAAAAGCTCAGTTAGTCATTCTGCTGTTATAGAAACACATTTTTATTCTTTATACATTTAAATGCAGTTTTAATAATATAATATTTCATAACAACCCCAACCATACCAACAATGGTAATTTTTAAATTTAGGCTATTTTTGTTGAACTATCGTATTTCTCTAGTGATTTTTTCAATACACTCTTGTAATAATCAATGTTTTCTCCTACCACTTTCATATAAAGTTCCATCAATTCAGGTGATCCATTCTCGGCTATTTTTATATTTTGACAAAAAAAATTTTTAATTAACAAATTATTAAACGCTATTCATTTTGCCTCTCTCTATATTATATCTTACCAATCATTTCAGGACGAGGTTGAATACGAATCACATCACCAGGAAGGGCTAAAACCGTTTCACCTAGAAAGTTATAAAATTATATATACCATGAATACTTAAGAATCCATCATCTTTCAGTTTTCTTTCTTTCTTTCGATATATATATTACCATGAAGAGATTCATCTTCAATACATTGTAGAGCTGCTCTTACAACTGTATCTATATTAGCCATTGGAACAAGAGATGCTCCTCCTGCGCTGCCAAACAATGGAAGATTACGGAAATCATCCATTAATGCATTACCAAAATTGGTGGCAACACCACCTGGACACTTTTATAAAAAATAATAATAATAATTTATTATTAGTTGGATAAATTATAATATAAATTTTATGTAAAGATAAATACAATACTGTTTAAATATACAACTACTCACAAGTGCATTGATACGAATATTTGCAATTTGAGGTAAGAAATCCATCGATCTTGTCCAACCAATAACAGCATGTTTGGAAGCACAATAAGCTGCAAGATTACTATTTTTAGAGTATATATCAATGAGTAGTGAGTGTCAGTATATATATATTATATATATATATTTAAAAAAAACAGAGAGAAAGAAAGGTAAGAATAGAAGGCAACGAAATTTACAAATCTGCATCAAAACCTGCTGTCGATGCAGTAGTTAGAATTACACCTCCACCTCGTTTCGCAAGATGTAGAATGGCTACCTTGGTACCTATATTAAAAAAATATGTACATGTTAATAATACAAAAGAAGTAGTCTATATACAACAATGTAAATAATCTGTTTTAATTCCACACCTTTAATGACACCCATTGTATTAACATTCATTGCAAACTCATCTTGTTCATCTATATTATAATACGTATAGAACAAAATAATATTTACAAGTTAGTACGTAAAGCATTGTTTATTCATGAAAAAAAGAAAAGCCGTAGTTTTTACCATCTAAATCTTGAAGAGCCGAAATATATCCACCTTTTGCAGTACCAGCATTAAGATGTACAATCTACATAGATTGATATTTTACTATTACAACTTTTATTATAAGATATAAAACTTACATCAACACCACCAAATTCCTTTTCTGTACGTTGGAATAAAGTAATATATTCTTTATATTTTGTCACATTGGTTTTCTGAAAAATAGCAACACGAGATCCTATTCTACAAGATTATAGAACATAAGCTTTTAATAAACTAATAATTCTAATTCTTTTAATAAAAGGAAAACGTCTTATTTACTTGTCATTAATCTCTTGTGTAGCTGCTTCACCTGCTTCTTCTGCAATATCAGCAATAACTACTTTGGCACCACGTTCAGCAAGTGCCATTGCAGTCGCTTTACCAATACCAGAAGCAGCACCTGTAATAACAGCAACTTTTCCATTTAAACTATTAGATTTTTGTTCAGTCATTTCTACGTATATATATAGATAAAGGATGGTTTATTTTGTGATTACAAAAAAAAAGTTAAGTAAAAAAAAAGAGAAAAGAAGCCGTCTTCTAATAATTTAGCTTCTTTGTTTTGTCAACTTGTTGTGTCACGGTACATTTCTTTTATCGTTCAGAAGTAGCAAAATTTTAAACCTGTCTTGATGTGTTACCTATTACAAGTGTTATACAAATGATGCTTTTTTTTCTTACCAGTATAGTTACACAATATAAAAGAAAAACTTTTATTTTTGGTTTTCGGATGTTCTCAATCTTATTTTGGAGAAACCATCTTCCTTGTTTTCTTTTTTGGATTTTTCTTTTGACTTTACCCACTATGTCATCCAATTGATCTATATCGACATCTTACATTTCAAACTGTATGATACTTACGTATACAGAATTTTTACGTTTGAAATTTAAGATTTTGAAAAATAAAACTTTAGGATTAGAATTTTTTTAAGTATCAAGTCATCAAATTAAATTGAGAGGCTCACAGAATACGTAATGTAAAATAAGTTTCTAAATCAAAATAAGGATGTTTATGTGTAGTAAAGATGAAATTTTGAAACAGCATACAAACTAGATTGTCTTTTCTCTCAATCTCATATAATTGCACAGCCTTTTATTATTAAGACTATTCATGCATATTATAGAATACCCAATGGTGATGCATACTTTATTGAATGTATACTATACATAATGAAATAAAATACACATGTAACAAAATAAAAAGATGTCGGCATTTATTTAGTCGAGTAAAAAAACATTTATTATACAAATATATATAAAATCGGATGATACCAATAAAACACAAAACACATTACAAGGAACCTCTATTAATTGATACGTATTTTGATACATTAAAAGATACTGTATACAGTAGTAAGCTGAAGTATTCAATATATGCACATTCTTGGAAAAGAATTTCATAGTATCCGTTAATTTTCACACCCCTTTATTTTCACAAAAAAATTGGGAAATGGCCCTATGAAATTAACAGGGACCCTCTGTATACCCTTCTTTTTTACCTTGTTTATATACATGTGTACAGACATCTTTACTAGAATTTTCATACTAGAAATATTTTGTTTTTGTGGTTTTAACTTTTTCTTCTATAATATTTTCCATCATTTTTTGTTTTTTCATGTTTTCTACCAACATTTCTCAATCGAAATATTCTACCATTACTTCTTTCATCAGATTCTTAATAGAATAATGAAGTGCTCTTTCATCAACCAGAAATTCAGTATTTAATAAAGTCATTATTAAAAACTTATCAAATCTTTTGAAGTTTATCTTTTTTATAAAATAAAAATTCAACTCGTTTCTAGGTATATTGATTATTGAGTGTTGTTTCTGTTAGTGTTATAGTATTCTTGATAACGTGAATAGAGTACATCTTAAGTTTTCTAAATGTTTTTATAGATGTATTTTTGTATTTGGTGGCAGCACTGATTAACACGACTGTTGCACATTTAATTGTTTTCAAGGTATCTTCAATAGAATGCGTCATATCTTCAGATAATCCTCCACTGAAAATTAATAAGAAAAATAAGAAAAAGGGTTTTCATTTTCAACAATCTGTCATTACGCGAACTATCCCACTCTTCTTACCTTGACGATTCCACTATTACTATTTCCATGTTGTTTGGGTCTTTAATTTTCCTAGTGCATCCATATACTGATGGGGGGTCCTCAATAATTTTAAGCCTCCATCAAACATATGCACAGATTTAATAACTTCAAGTTCAAATTCACACTAAGTAAATGAAACAGTATCTCATGCTTTAGATAGAGCAAGAAGGCCAGGCATAACATAATTGACAAAGAAACTTCGTTCATGGTTCATTGTTACTGGTTAGTGATCATGGCACAGTAAATGAAAGTTTGTCAAGACATATTTAATAAGTTGTATAAATGAAGTAGCATTTTCAACTTCAGTTAAGATTTCTTTTGACCAAAGCTCGCGTGGTAAATCTTCAAGTTCTAATTTTTTCCAAGATATCATCAACTTTATATAGTAATCCTAGCTTTTCCAATGATTTCTTTTGTTTTTGTCCTTCTTTTTCATCTTTATAATATTGTTTTGTTGGTTCATCAACAGTAATTAGATTATTTTGTGCAAATTGAACGTACTCTTTAAGAGATTTGATATGAGATTTTGTTAATTTTGGTTTGTGAGGACTGATATTACTGTGTGATGGTGTATTGATAATGTATTGCTTCTTTCCATAAGTGAAAGTTAATTGGGTCTATTAATCACAATAAAAAAAAGTATATTATGAGTATAAAATAATTAATCATCTATTCCTGAAGTAGAGGTGAAATATATATAAAGATAAGTGGTTAAATAGAATTGAATAGAATAGAGAGAAATGAATAACAGTAATAAATATTGTGAGAATCTTATATGTCTTTTATTAGAGATTGATTATAAAAGATATCATAAAAAGAATGAATGAATTAAATTATTAAATTGTAAGTCTTTATATATATTTCTATTTTATATTTCCTATCCATTGAGGATGGATATTATTGTATATTATTATATGAATAAATAAACATCTTTATGTTTGATGATCTTCTTTACAATGTGTATGATTTATAAGTATTATTATATATACGATTTGTTATGATTATTATTTATACGGTGATGTATTATTTGTAAAGCAACCGACGTGTGTTTATTATAAGCTTTGCTTGTCAGTTTATATTATAATTGTATTAGGATTATTATGATTAGGTAGTTATGCGGTGCACATATACCACAATTCCCCCGCTCCTTATTTTCTAATGTAAGAATAATTATGCCATACAGGTAAATGTGATGCCCATCAGTATTTATCAAATGAGGTCAGATTTTCAATATTGGTTTGGGTATGGTGCATTCTGTCTTAAACCATCAAAATGATTTGAACCCCGATGTAAAAACTTGATCGCTATGAAATATTTTTAACATTGAGTAATCAATATTCTGGCATATAGAACGTGTTTATTTTTGTATTCTAAATCTATCACTCGTTTTTTATTTAAGAAAACTTATTTTTCATCGAGTTCATAGCCTTCAAAGTTTTGGCAGAATGTGAAAATTTACTAAGTGAAGCTAAGATTTCGATATAGGGATTATGAGGGAGGTGAGAGAGGAAAAGCAGTGTGTAACACTACATAGCTCGTGGATAATAGATTACCCGCTAGTGCCCATTTGTCAGCATATAAATATATAATCCATCCACTTAAAATTAATCGGTCAAACAATATTTCTGTCAAGGATAAATAAAGAACCAATCAAATACAACTATGAGAATTAAACAATAACAATTGTTTATGCCTTTATCTATTAATATACAATTTATCTATAAATTAATATTAATTTTTATATATACATATAAGTAAAACAATAATAATCATTAATATGAATTTTATTTTTTTACAATAGCAACAACAACAACAACAACATTAATATGTTCTTGTTTTCTTAATTAGATATAAAAATAATAAAAGATGTCAAAATTTATAAAATTTTGGATATTTTGAATATTTTGGAATTTATGAAATTTATGGATTTTATGGAATTTATAAAATTCATAAAATAAAATTAATTGAGTAAAAATAATAATAACAACAATAACATAGGCATGTTCTTGTTTCTACTTATAAGTATTAAAAACAAATAAAGTTAATAATTCTCTTACTTTTAGAATCTTTATTAAAGATTTAGATGTATTACATCTTAAAAAGAATTAAAATATTATTTTTAAACTTTTTTTTTAAATTAATATTTTTGAATCTTTATTTTAATCACATATCAGAAATAATTAAGTTATTATTTTTGATTAACATGTGAAAGTTTTAAAATAAATAAAAATAAATTTTAAGGTTCAATTGAATCTTTTGAAATACTAAATATATTAAAAAATAAACAAATAATTAATATAATTATTAATTATTAATTTTTATATATTTTTATTTTTGAAAAACAAGATTTGTATTATAAATATTTGTTTTTGATACATATAAGTAGAAACAAGAACATGCCTATGTTATTGTTGTTGTTATTATTTTTACTCAATTAATTTTATTTTATGAATTTTATAAATTCCATAAAATCCATAAATTTCATAAATTCCAAAATATTCAAAATATCCAAAATTTTATAAATTTTGATATCTTTTGTTATTTTTATATCTAATTAAGAAAACAAGAACATATTAATGTTGTTGTTGTTGTTGTTGCTATTGTAAAAAAATAAAACTCATATTAATAATTATTATTGTTTTACTTATATGTATATATAAAAATTAATATTAATTTATAGATAAATTGTATATTAATAGCTGAAGGCATAAACAATTGTTATTGTTTTAATTCTCTTCATAAAAAGATAATTCTTTTCTTTAAAAATTATTAATAGCTTACTGATAAACTATAAGTTGATATATATCAACTATTTATGTATATTTCAGATAAATATGTTCAAAATTTTAAAAATAGTTCCATTTTTTTCATCTTTTCGTTTTGAAATTTATGGATTTTATGAAAACATAAATTTATATGACATAAAGAAAAAGCAAAACAATTTGTTTTTATTTTTCACTACTACCACCACTACAACATCAACATTTTATTGTTTCTTTTTATATATGTAAAAAGCATTTAAAATTAATGATTCTTTTGTCTTTAAGATCTTACATATTCAGATAACTTTATTATCTATAAATATTCTGGAATATTTAGATGCTAGCATCAAAAAAAGAATTAAAAAGAATTTATCTTTTTATTTTTATTTTTGATGTTTCTAAAACATCTGAAAGATTAAATATATTAATAAGACATAAAATTAATTAACTCATTAATTATTTATGATTTTATATATATATTTCTTTCTTGAAAAACAAAATTTGTGTAACAAATAAGTGTTTTATATTTATATAAGAAGAAACAATAAATGTCGATGTTGTAGTGATGGTGGCAGTAAAAAATAAAAACAAATTGTTTCTCTTTTTCTTTATATCATATAAATTTATGTTTTCATAAAATCTATAGATTTCATCAATGTCAAAATATCCAAAATATCCAAAATATCCAAAATTTCATTAATTTTGATATTTTTATAAAATCAATATATATCTCATAATAATCTAAAATCTACTAGTTTTATATTATCTATTTATTATCGACATATTCCCATTATTAACATTCACAGCCAATCTGGCGTCAACCTTAAGCCCAAAAGTGTTGCTGACATCAGAATATTGACTTTGTTTATTCATGGTACTGATAGGTAGCATAGATTCACCACTATAAATGGTTCAGTTACATTAAAAAAAAGAGACTTGATGCGATTCTAAGACTGGACTAATATACAAAGACAACCAAAGTTTTTTTCTTATTAAATATTATACATAATGAGACACATTTACAACTTTATGCAAATATGTTTATGTGATTTGAATAATAACTGAAAAATACAAGACCATAATGTATGAAAATAGTCTTGTTGTCAGATTTGTTTAATAAGTATTGATAATCTTTTATTAACTTCAAACTAAATATAAAGCAACAAAAATATATTATTTATTATAATTGTCTTTTTTTACTAGCTTTTTTTATCCCATCTTAGCAGTGTTCTAAAATCTGAAGCATGCTGCACTTTTGATCAGTTTTATTTGTTACATATAGTTTATAGAGATATTTGAATCCTTTTTCCAAAGAATTATTGTTGTAAGTCTATTAAAAACATAATGGGTTAATATTACACACATAAACAGAATATAATAAACAATTGTAATTGATTCCCAGACCAAATATAGAGACCAACAGAAGCAAATTCATCTTTATATTTGAAATAATAGTAATAGCATCTTAAAGATATTGAGGAAGTTCAATGACAGATAAGGGAAAGTTTTTCTCGAAAAACTTATTCATTGATGGCCATTCTTTATCAGTGAAAAGGGATTGTTGGGACTCTGGTGAAACATCAGATAGATGAAGAATAGAATACAACCCAGCACTATTGAAAATAAATTCACATGGGTTATTATCAAAGTATACAACCATCATTTCAATTATTATGTACACCATAATTTTCTTTCTTCTATTGGTCAACTTCTCTCCTTTCTTAAAATCATTATGTATCAAGAGTGCATGAGGCTTAACTGTTGTGCCAATAGAAAATCCACCTGGCTTTAAATATATACTATCTGACTCAACTTGATTATTAATACTATTAGAGCTTGTGTTGTATATAAAAGCCAACCACCAAAAGCCTAATAATAATTCATTTAAATAAAGGTGGAGCTTATTAAGTTCTTTATACTTCTACCTTATTTACCATTTTTTTATGCTTTGATGATAATAATGATGATTCTCCTACTACTTCACGTTTTTTACTCAAAGCCAAGTTATCAATATAAGTAGAGGTCAAATTTAATACTGATGCTTCAATACTAATTTATAAAGTAAAAAAAAAATAGAGCATCATTTAGTGACCACACCCCACCAAAGTTCACCACATAATTTTTTATTGTTCTTTATATTTTATTTACCTCATTCGTTTACATTCATTTCAAAGTTTGTTAATTGCTTTCCCCAGGATTCTTTTAAACCAGCATTATTGTCTTGGCTTTTTTTCCATCATGATGAATTGATTGTTATTGATTACTGAACTGGACCCAAAATGTTCTTCTCTTTGTTCCCACTCTATTCATACCCTTAATTCTTTCTTAACAAATGTGACACACTCTTAGATTATTTTAATTTCTGGGTACAGTTTTTCAAGGGTATTCAGATCTTCGCTAATGTATTTATGGGCAGTTTTCTTATAGATACCTAGATTGCTTTGGACCAGTGCCATGTCAATATTAACGAAACACCATTCTTCAACATTAATTTCTTGTAAAAACTCTATAAACAATGCCTAGCATGTTAGCAATAAATCTTCACCCCTATGAATTGTGATGTAAACTTCAAGTCTATTTTTCTTTTCTTTTTTGGTTTGCTTACTTTTAGAGTAAAATAGAAATTTCCTGTGGAGTTTTTTCTTGCAATTTCATAAGGATAAATAAAATGTACGTTGATTTGTATAGAAATAAGAGTTTCTAAAAACTCAAATAATGCATTTGAAGAAGATATTACTTTTTTTTAAGATTCTAAAGAATTAGATTTATTAGCGGCCATTGAAGTTATGATGTAACAATGGATGAATAGACAGAAACTAGGCAAAGCACTACAGATAAGAAATTCTACAACACAAGAGTAAGGGAGGAAAGGAATATAAAAAAGCAGATACGAAAATAAATTACGGTATAAGCTAAAGATGTTCTATACTACAAAAACGTTTCTTTTAATAAGAAGAGATTAACGAAGTTTATGATGTATTTCACCTGTAATTGCCAGTAATTTCCACTAATTTCTAGAGGCTCCAGCTTCATACCAAATCAATATTTTGTAGATCCACACTTTAAGTATTATTTTCAAGCATATTAAGAACAATTATTGAAGTTTAGAAAGTTGTAAAAAAAAGTTGAAGCTTGTTGAAGTTGGTCAGTGACAGCCAAATTTTGACCATTTTGGTTAGGAAAGAAGAGAAATTGAAAGAACATCCTGTGTATTTCAGAGTTACTAAATTGGGGTAAAGAAAATCATGTGATTGTAACCAGATAAAATTATGCATTTTACAGTTTCTGTCTCATTGTTCTTTTTTTTATGCCTTTCCCAAGCAAACACCAAAAAGCTGCCAAAGCAAAACTGTATAACCAGAATGGGTCTATTGGCGCTTGGTTATTAAAGATAGTAGTCAGTCGAGTTGACGATGTTGTATTATAAGAACACTATCTCTTTATCCCAGATGAAATAAGAAATCATATTTAAAATATTTAAAATACAGATGTGAACAGAACTCAATTCTAAAAAGGAAACTGAGTAAAATCGCATAACGATGTCCTGCGCCTCGTAAACTTAAATTAAAGAATAAAAGATAGTATCATGGCTAAGCCCAAGATACTTCAGAACAGTAGCTATAGTAACCTTCTCAATATTAATGACTAATATCAAGTACCCGACTTTACTATCAATCACCCACATCATTCTATTAACTAAGCCTTGTAACTTATAAAATAGAAATTATATAAATACAGGTTGTAAATATTATTTTAAAGAGATAAATTTATTCTAGTTTTCTAAATTATTATTAAAGATATATAACAAAGTCTCAAAGGATTCATACCTTGTCTGTTTTTATTTCCTACTCTTATTAAAATAACCAAATATCACAGACGATATTATTATAATTTTATTATCTAAATACAAGTAGAAAAATTGAATTTTTTTACAATGAAAAAAATAAAATAAATGATAAATTTAATGATAATATTAATCATGAAGTTAATCAAATTGTTATAAATAAGTGGCAATTTTTTAATAATAATTGGCCTACTATGCATAATACATATAAGCGTAGAACAGAGATTAAAAATGTAGACTTAATTAATGATATTAAAATAGAATTAAAAAATAAAATCGGATATATTTCTGTATTCTTTTTTCTTACTATATGTTATATGGTGTTTGTGAATATCCAGGACCATATACTGAATTAGAAAAAGGATTAATAATACTGTATCATTTAGTATGTGGTGAAACTTGTCAATATATGAGTAGATATATGAAATATTCTTCGTTTTATGCTGTATATCAAAAGTTTTGGATTGATAATTATAAAAATTTTAACAAAAATGTTTTTATCACCAAAATTATTAATTTATAGTGCATTGAAACAAAATCCTAAACAATTCAAGCATGTAACATTAATTATAGATGGACATGATTCTAAAATTGACTATATTGATACAAATATTAAAAGGGAATAATTATACTCTTATAAGTTAAAAAAACCTGGATGTAGAACCCAAATTATTTGTGATATGAATGAAATGATTTTATAGGTATCTAAAAGTGAATTTTGTAATGAAAGTTCTGATGGTAATATGTTTTTAATTATGAAGTAATATAATAAATTGCATATTACAGATTGTGTAGCTATGGATGGAGGTTATCCATTATTTTTAAATTAGTTTTATCAAATTTCAGAAGAAAAAGGAAAGTCATACTCAGATGATAACTTTATATATTATATTAGAAAAGATATTGGTGTTGATTTAACTTATCATAAAGTACATTATGATGAAGTTTTTGGAAGTTTTCGATCTACTATTGAAAATCAGTTCTCAGTTTTAGGCAGTAAATTTAATTGATTTAATAATAATCATAAGGCTACAAAAATGCACGATATAAAACATTACACTTTACAATTTAAAGTAGCTTGTTTATTAAAAACCACGCATAAATTTGTAGATGATTTTGGTATGAATATTCAACATCATCATAAATTATGGGAAACTAAAGGCTTTAATTTTTCTATTGAAGAGAAAATGGTAGATATTATTATATCAAATAAAATTAAAGTTAAAGAAAAAACTAAACGAGTAGAAGAACCATAACAGAAATTACTATCAATGGAACTAAACGATAATGATGATAATGTAATTACTGAAAATCAAATGGAGATTGATAATAATAGCTCTGATTCTGAATTAGATGTTCTAAAGGAATATAATGGAATAAAAGAAAAAGAAATAAACGTAAAAATAAAGTTACTGATATAAATAAATTTAGAAATAATAGTAAAAATGTATATGAAATTAAACGTATCATTGGTCATAAAGTTATTGATAATGAATATCAGCTTTTAATTAAATGGAAAGATTATCCTGATAATGATAATAGTTGAATTTTTATTAATAAATTCAATCAAAAAGATATGTTAAAAAAGTATGCTAATCAAAACCAATTAGTAATTACTTTAAATTAATTTGATACTCTACCCTATATATCATTAAAATAAAATTACCAGTAACATTTATAACAAGACGCGATATGTCTTTTTTTTTCTTATTGATTAAATATTTTTTTATAATACTTCCTAAATGTATATTCCCATTGTTACATATATTGATTTTCTTTTGTTTTCTCTTCTTTATCTTCTTTATATTGTTTTTTTCTTTATTTATTTTTTTTTGTTCGTTTTTTTGGTATATGCAATTACGATGTTGAGAACATTTATAATCTGGCTGATTATCACCTATATTTGTTCTTATTTTTTGATGGCACATATACCCTTCTTTTATACCTTGTTTATATACATGTGTATAGACATCTTTACTAGAATTTTCATACCAGAAATATTTTGTTTTTGTGGCTTTAACTTTTTCTTCTATAATATTTTCCATCCTTTTTTGTTTTTTTTTCATGTTTTCTACCAACATTTCTCAATCGAAATATTCTGCCATTACTTCTTTCATCAGATTTTCAATAGAATAATGAAGTGCTTTTCATCAACCAGAAATTCAGTATTTAATAAAGTCAATATTAAAAACTTATCAAATCTTTTGAAGTTTATCTTTTTTATAAAATAAAAATTCAATTTTTATTTTATCTTAAAGTTGATAAAATTTTTTCTGGTTGCTACTTTTTCAGAGTTTTAAGTTCAACAACTAGTCTCCAATCTAAGTTCAACTCGTTTCTAGGTATGTTGATTATTGAGTGTTGTTTCTGTTAGTGTTATAGTATTCTTGATAATGTGGATAGAGTACATCTTAAGTTTTCTAAATGTTTTTATAGATGTATTTTTGTATTTGGTGGCAGCACTGATTAACACGACTGTTGCACATTTAATTGTTTTCAAGGTATCTTCAATAGAATGCGTCATATCTTCAGATAATCCTCCACTGAAAATTAATAAGAAAAATAAGAAAAAGGGTTTTCATTTTCAACAATCTGTCATTACGCGAACTATCCCACTCTTCTTACCTTGACGATTCCACTATTACTATTTCCATGTTGTTTGGGGTCTTTAATTTTCCTAGTGTATCCATACACTAATGGGGGGTCCTCAATAATTTCAAGCCTCCATCAAACATATGCACAGATTTAATAGCTTCAAGTTCAAATTCACACTAAGTAAATGAAACAGTATCACATGCTTTAGATAGAGCAAGAAGGCCAGGTACAACATAATTGACAAAGAAAATTCGTTCATGGTTCGTTGTTACTGGTTAGTGATCACGGCACAGTAAATGAAAGTTTGTCAAGACATATTTAATAAGTTGTATAAATGAAGTAGCATTTTCAACTTCAGTTAATATTTCTTTTGACCAAAGCTCGCATGGTAAATCTTCAAATTCTATTTTTTCCAAAATATCGTCAACTTTATATAGTAATCCTAGCTTTTTCAATGATTTATTTTGTTTTTGTCCTTCTTTTTCATCTTTATAATATTGTTTTGTTGGTTCATCAACAGTGATTAGATTATTTTGTGCAAATTGAACATACTCTTTAAGAGATTTGATATGAGATTTTGTTAATTTAGGTTTGTGAGGACTGATATTACTGTGTGATGGTATATTGATAATGTATTGCTTCTTTCCATAAGTGAAAGTTAATTGGGTCTATTAATCACAATAAAAAAAAGTATATTATGAGTATAAAATAATTAATCATCTATTCCCCCTCCCCTTATTTTCTAATGTAAGAATAATTATGCCATATAGGTAAATGTGATGCCCATCAGTATTTATCAAATGAGGTCAGATTTTCAATATTGGTTTAGGTAGCATGTCACTAAAAAGGAGAAATGGAAAAAAACGTAATTTAATAGCTAAATTTTTGAAGACATACCATCAATAAGGAACTTATATACACATTTCGACTCTTATTCTGGTTACTTTGATCTTCTTCTTCTTCTTCTTCTTCTTAGGGGAATAATCTGTATTAATTAATTGTGACATAAACTATTAGATATTATATATCAATAAGTTATGTTTAATTACTATAAACATTTTTCTTTTTCTTCCTGCACCACCACTTCAACAACAATAATAATAACAACAAAACCTTAACAGGCTTTTTATGTTCTTCTTTACATATATTAAAAAACAAATATTTGTAATACAAATCTTGTTTTTCCAGAAATAAGAATATATAAAAATAAATGATAAAATAATTTTACAAATTATTTGCTTATTTTTTAATATATTTAATATTTCATATATTTAAAGAATCTCAAAAATTAATTTATTAATTTTAAGAATTATATTTTTTTTGATATTTTTAAATTTTCACATGAAAATTAAAATATGATTATGTAATCATAATTTAAAAATAAAGTTTAAAAAAATAAATTCCTATTAGAGAATAATTTGACAATTTTTATTATTTCTAGATGTTATATATCTGGATATTTTAAAACATTCTAAAAACAAGAAAATTAATAATTTGATTTGTTTTTTAATATATATAAATAAGAACATAAAAAGCCTGTTAAGGTTTTGTTGTTGTTATTGTTGTTGTTGAAGTGGTGGTGTAGGAAGAAGAAGAAAAATGTTTATATTAATTGAACATAAATTATTGATATATAATATCTAATAGTTTATATCACAATTAATTAATGCAGATTATTCCCCTGGTAGATAAACTATTAGTTTATCATTAATATTATATTAATTCTATCAGAAAAATAATCAAAATCCATGATTTTTATGTTTTTTTTTGAGAAAAAAAATATATATATAATAATACATGAATAAATTATTAATTATTATATACTATTATTATTATTATTATTATTATATATTTAATCTCCTAGATGTTTTTTAAAAACATCAAAAAGTAAAAGTTATTAATTTATAAAAACGAAAAGATGAAAAATATAAATTTTTGACGAAAATTTAATTTTTCTTGGTATTTATGAAACATTTAAAAATATAATAAATTTTTATGCTTTCTTTATATATATAATTTTAATTTGTAAATAACTTTATTTTTTATAGAACCAGGATTAAACAATTATTATTGTTTAGTACCCTTCATCATCGCCTACTTTTCTTCGTTTCATCTTCAAATAATGATAGTTATTAGTATCAATCTCATATTCTCAAGAGAGACATGTTATACAGTTCGATTTGCTCTTACCAAATTGCTAGCTTGATTATTAAATACATTTTTTTTGTTTTTCAACATTTGCAACATTTAAATTGGCGGAACCATGTATGACTTGTACTTTGGAAATGGAATTATGGTTTGTAGCATCAGTTACGCGTTTCAAGCATTTGAGTGACAATAATTCCTAGTAAAGTATAATTTAAGATAGATATTCATGTAAGTAACGAATAAAAAAAATTAACTAATACGCCACGTGTATTCGTGCTGATAAGTTTGATGATATACTATTTATGCAGTTGATCGACTTGTTGGAGAGATTTGGTCATGAGCTTATAAATGAATCGATGTCTTTTTTTATTATAACAAAAAGGGATTGAATAGTTAAATCGTAAGCATTATTGTAAGATTTTAAAGCTTCAAATAAGTCCCAAGACTTAGGCCACTAGTTGCTAAGCATAGTACTCAGTCAAGTTTATAAAATTGTGATAATTTTATTATCTAGATATAATTAAAAAAATTGAATTTTATTATAATAAAAAAAGATGGAGGACATATATGTTAATAATACTAATCATGAAGTTAATAATACTAATCATGAAGTTAATAAAATTGTTATAAATGAATGGCAATTTTTTAATAATAATTGGCCTACTATGCATAATACATATAAGCGTAGAACAGAGGTTAAAAATGTAGACTTAATTAATGATATTAAAATAGAATTAAAAAATAAAATCGGATATATTTCTGTATTCTTTTTTCTTACCATATGTTATATGGTGTTTGTGAATATCCAGGACCATATACTGAATTAGAAAAAGGATTAATAATACTGTATCATTTAGTATGTGGTGAAACTTGTCAATATATGAGTAGATATATGAAATATTCTTCGTTTTATGCTGTATATCAAAAGTTTTGGATTGATAATTATAAAAATTTTAACAAAAATGTTTTATCACCAAAATTATTAATTTATAGTGCATTGAAACAAAATCCTAAACAATTCAAGCATGTAGCATTAATTATAGATGGACATGATTCTAAAATTAACTATATTGATACAAATATTAAAAGGGAATAATTATACTATTATAAGTTAAAAAAACCTGGATGTAGAACCCAAATTATTTGTGATATGAATGAAATGATTTTATAGGTATCTAAAAGTGAATTTTGTAGTGAAAGTTCTGATGGTAATATGTTTTAATTATGAAGTAATATAATAAATTGCATACTACAGATTGTGTAGCTATGGATGGAGGTTATCCATTATTTTTAAATTAGTTTTATCAAATTTCAGAAGAAAAAGGAAAGTCATACTCAGATGATAACTTTATATATTATATTAGAAAAGATATTGGTGTTGATTTAACTTATCATAAAGTACATTATGATGAAGTTTTTGGAAGTTTTCGATCTACTATTGAAAATCAGTTCTCAGTTTTAGGCAGTAAATTTAATTGATTTAATAATAATCATAAGGCTACAAAAATGCACGATATAAAACATTACACTTTACAATTTAAAGTAGCTTGTTTATTAAAAACCACGCATAAATTTGTAGATGATTTTGGTATGAATATTCAACATCATCATAAATTATGGGAAACTAAAGGCTTTAATTTTTCTATTGAAGAGAAAATGGTAGATATTATTATATCAAATAAAATTAAAGTTAAAGAAAAAACTAAACGAATAGAAGAACTACAACAAAAATTACTATCAATGGAACTAAACGATAATGATGATAATGTAATTAGTGAAAATGAAATGAAGATTAATAATAATAGCTCTGATTCTGAATTAGATGTTCCAAAGGAATATAATAGTAATAAAAGAAAAAGAAATAAACGTAAAAATAAAGTTACTGATATAAATAAATTTAGAAATAATAGTAAAAATGTATATGAAATTGAGCGTATCATTGGTCATCAAGTTATTGATAATGAATATCAGCTTTTAATTAAATGGAAAGATTATCCTGATAATGATAATAGTTGGATTTCTATTAATAAATTCAATTAAAAAGATATGTTAAAAAAGTATGCTAATCAAAACCAATTAATTACTTTAAATTAATTTGATACTCTACCCTATATAATAAAATAATTCATAATATTTAAAGACATATTTAGTGTCTTTTTTTTTAGTTATTAAGTAGCTTTTCAATAACTTTTCCAAGATTAGTATTTCCACTATTACATATATAATTTTTTCATATTTTTTATATCTTTCTTTTTTTCTCTTTTCACTCTTTTTTTCTATTATCTTTATAGAATTTTTTATTTTTTTTCCCTTTTTTGTGGTATATGAAGTTTACTATGTTTTGAACATAAAAAATTTGATTTATTATCAATATTTGTACGTATTTTCTTATGACACATATGCCCTTCATTTTTACTTGTATTCAAACACCAAAAATAATTTATTTTTGTAGCTTCAACTTTTTTTTCTATAATACTGGCCATCATTTTTTTTTCTATTTTTTCTACTAACATTTTTTTATCAAAATTTCTACCATTACGTCTTTCATAAGCTGTTTAATAGAATGTTGCATAGAGTTTCTGTTTATTTAAAACTCAGTATTTAATAAAGTCATTATTCAAAATTATTGAATCTTTTGAAGGTTATCTTTTTTATAAAATAGAAATTCAACTTTTAATGAGCAATAATCCTGACATAAGTCCCTTCAGGGACTCACTTAAAAATATATGGTGTATTTCACTTATAACCGCCAGGATTTTACCTTAGATTTAGAGAGCTTCAGAGACATGCAAACTAAATATTTTGATTTTTAATCGATAACATATATTCTTATGTATATTTAAAACATTTATTATGGATTAGCTTCCCACAAAAAAAAGTTGTGATGAAGCTGAAGGTCGTCAAAGTTGATCGGTGAAGCTCAAATTTAGCAGAGAGAGAAGAAAATTGAAACAATTGGTGTATATATCTCCGCTATGTTACACAAAACTTCTAAGTAGAAACATGTAATTCCAATGTGCAGCTACAAGCACTGTGTGGATTAGTATATTTATCTAACAAAGATGAAATGATTAATTGGGGAATATATATCTAATATACTGAAAATTTCAATAAAAAAAGAGAAAGGGCATTATAATTGGAACAGCAGATAAGCAATATATCTGCTATTTTAAAAGTGAGTACCATAAAACTAATTTTGAGAGAATCTAGGCTTTTTTTGTTGGTTTAATCATCATGCTCCATGAAGTTTTAAAAAGAAACGGAAAATGAAGTAATTGCAGATACAAGATTATAATAATTGTTGTGTACGTAGAACATTACTACATAGTAACCTTATAGCCTGTTGTCCACAACCAGAAAACAGCTCTTTGTAAAACTGCAGAAGATGTAAGTCATATCTTTGAACTCTATAAAAAATACTAGTGCAAATGCAGCTGGATTAAAAGATACTACTGAAGCAGCAAAACGAACAATACAAGTTAACAGTGGTTATTTATTTTAGGCTTTCAGACAATATTTGGATGGTTTTTTCTTAGCCTTTCCCCCATCAATTAAATCTAACCGTAGTTCAATGCTTTTTTTTATAGTTTCTTAAAATGCATATTTACAAAGCATTTCAATTAATGAAGCAGCTGATTTAGTTAAAAAAATTTCCTCTAGGAAATATAGTTTATATCGCCATATTAGCATCACTGATCAGAGATTTTTTCCCTACTTTCGTTACACAATAAGCATAATATCTACTATATATAGTAGTGGTGTTCTAAATGACAAAATTGAAACAATTTCTTAATTTTGGCGGTTATAAGTGAAATACACCATAATAAAACAACTATCCAAATAATCTTGGCTTCTGTTTTCCTATAGAAAGAGAGATAACAACATGATGAAGCTCTAGAAAAGCTTTTAAAGGATCTCATTATACTACTTCGTGATTTCATTAAGTTACCAATTACTTGGTTAGTACTCTGTTTTCAAAGTCCTTAAATGGACTTTTTTACATGATGTATTATGAAGACTAAAATAAAATACATTTGCAAAATAAAATAACTAAATCAAAATGCCAGGTTATAAACATTATTATTGTTGTTTTATTTTGTTTTCAATATTTGTCTGGATTAGTGAGATGGGCATCAAAGTGCTCACTACAAAACACTTTGTTCTCATCATATTTACAGTATTTAGTTGTACGTCGATTACAATGTATACATTTCTTTTTTCTGTTGTCGACTCCATTTTTTATTTTTCCAAGTCCAAGTCTTTGGTGGTAGCTATTATTTTTTTTATATGATATAGGGGCTTCTGTTAGTATCCCTTCGTTCTTCTGATCGTCTCTTTCCATTGCAGCAATACATAATAAAAAGGTAGCACATCGTGTACGCCATTTTGTATGTGTTAGTCCATTACCATCTGATGCAAAAGCAGAATAAGCAGAAAACCCATTGGCTTCTGCTATTGAAAAAAAAAATGACAAACATCTCATTTCCCATCGGCATGTCTTCATTACGTCATGAAAGTTCAGCAAGTTATCACGTTTGTTGTTAGCTGTATCAACAGTACCTATATAGTGTTAAATTACTGTTTTGAACGTAAATGTTCTAGTGACACATAAGATATATTATATGTTTTGTACAAACCTTTGTTTATTTCATATTCATTTATTATACTTGGCCTGAACATGCTTTTGACATTTCCATCTTTAAGTCTATGCACAATCTTCTCAGATTCAACACGACGAACACTTGTTACTGAGCAATTGGCTATTACAAGTTTTGGCTTTAAATCATGTAGTGCTGTAACAAACACGTCATCTTTTAGAGATACATAAGTCAATGATCTGCCAAATTCTTCATCAAGTTGTTGCAGAATATCTGGTTTTGGCATTCCTTTTGGATAGTATAGCCTTTATTTAACTTGCATAATCGAAAAAAGCCCATAGTAATTTTTCATATCACATACCATTGCTGGAGAACCAAACCAAGAGTCTGCAATTATTGTACGGCCAGAATTGTGCCAAGGTTCAGTCAGTCGAGCAACAGAAACAATAGTTTTTGCTTTGTGTTGATCGTCGAATTTTCCTTTTAATTTGTCACAAGTAAAATCAAGTCTGATAATGCAACATGTCATTGTGTCTGCAACGGTCTTATATTCTTAGCCAACAGGATGCGGCTTATGAGGAATTTTTCGTATGTTTGGCATTCCATGGCCAAGCCATTGATTCATTGATTCATCTACACACAAGTACTTTCCAGGAACAAGGGCTTCGGCAAGATTGCTATTATACGCATCCATATAACTTCTTACTTGATATAATGGATCTTGATTGCAGCTAAAAATATTGACCAATTTGAATATTTTACACTTGTCAAAACTTATATATATCAACATAATACAATTATGGATTTATGGATTTATAGACTATATGAAAACATATGCTGTAACAACTGTGTTCCTAAATAGGTGACAGCTGGTAATTTCGTTAAAACGCTCCATTGACATATAGTCAGAAAAATTTATAGCTAGGACAAATGGAAAGTCTCCTGATGCCAATATGCCTGCATATCATATAGTCGCGCACTAGTCATAATCATCCACAATGCTATCCATGTTAAGTATTCGCCATACGTTATATCATTAAATCTACTCGATTGGGAACGCCTGTATGAGTTTGTAGTAGGTAGAACAACATCTTGAATGTGCTTTTGAGGTAAAAAACGTAAAAAATAATGGGCGGGTGTTGTATCTCTTTTGTCTTTAATATTTATATCAGTAGGTTTGTTATATGATATATCACCACTAAGACGGGTATCAATTGTTCTTTCTCCTTTGCGCCATGCTTATCTTTGGGTGCCGTGTTTTTTCAGGTGAAATTTGGATTTTTTATGTGCCTAGCCACATATTTTTTATGTGATTTGCCACAAAACATTTTAAACTCAATCTCCGCTTGTATATTTGTATTATAAAAATGATTTTTTTATGTGATTTTTTTTTTTATGTGATTTTTTTTATTTGGTTTTTTTATGTGGTTTTTTTTATGTGGTTTTTTTTATGTGGTTTTTTTTATGTGGTTTTTTTTATGTGGTTTTTTTATGTGATCTGTTATTTTGGGATTTTTTGCATAAAAAAGCACTTAGTCGTTTTTTTATATATTTTTTTATTGTGTGTTTTTTGCATAAAAAAGCACTTAGTCGTTTTTTTATATTTTTTTTTATTTTGGGATTTTTTGCATAAAAAAGCATTTAGTTGTTTTTTTTTTACTGCGCACTTAGCATAATAATATCGCGATTAATAAATACTCAACGATAACATAGCCTTTTTATTGGTATTTCTAGTTATATGATGTGATAGACACATAATAACACACAGGGACGTATCTCTCCACATTTGGAATAAACATAAATATATAAACCAATATACTTATCTGTTTCATTGGCACTTTCTTGGCCTTCGTTAATCTATGTTATAAAAAAGAGAGATTGTGTGTTTATAAGAAAAGAATAAATGTATGTCTATATAAAAAAGGATAAATATAAGTCTAAGTAGATAATAAAATAAGAAGAAAAATGTCTAGGAAAATATATAAAAAGTTTCGCAGGAATTTAAAATTTCAAACATCTAGGCCGATAGAAATCTAACCATGATGTAGTAAGGCCATGCTTTGTAACAAAATTCTCATGTTCAGGAAAAATATCGAGCCAAATAACTCGATTTATAGCTTCGTCTTTGATCACAATCGATTGGAAATGATTGCCATTCAAAAATAAAACTATTGGAGCAGAAGTGCCCATGTTTTTATCATTGCTATCACTATGTGGGCACTCAGAAAAGAGAGGCAAGAATGTTACTCCATTAAACGATTTATCCTTTATATTGGGATCATGTGAAACCATATATAGAACGACAGGTCGGTTATATGCTTCTGCAAGTATCCTAGGACAGTCCAACGCATCAAACCAAAGCCTTAGACTTGCACTTCGACCTGTATGCGAAAGAATCGCCAGTCTCTCTTCATATGGTGCATTTCACTTGTAATCGCCAATAATTTATTTTATTTCAATTTTTCAATTTTAAAATCCGCTTCTTTATTTGGTAATTTGTGTTACCATTAATACTTTTTATATCTAATCATTTTTATGAACGCGGCGATGGGAGGTGAGTGTTCTATTGGAATATTTCTCAACTAGTTCCATTGCCTCTTTTGTTGGCTTGTCTTGTGAATATGCCTCGATAAAACGCCACGCTTTGTTATAAAAACGACGAATAATAATGGGTTTTTGATCAATAGGCGATATTTCATCAAGAAATAATGGTAAGTTATCTTTTAAGCCTTTGAATGTATAATCGCACCTTACTCTTGCCTCTCTTTTGGCAGCACCCCAGTAGCGTTCAATCCAGTTACATTCGCAGTGAAATTTGGGGTATAGTTCAAATATATGCCCCGAATTCTCAACTGCCTCATAAAGTGCAGACTTCTGCCCCTGAAAATCAGCTTGCATTGCAAGTAAATGCTTAGCACAGCATTTACCATCTACTTCTGGCTCTTTCTTACACTCCATACGCCACGCCTTATCAAATCGATAGGGATCCTTGTCATTCCATAAACCACGTTCTTTTAATATTTTTTCTACGCCTTTAAACTGACAGACCCATTGTTTAGTAGCAGTCTTAATCTCCACACCTCGCTTTCTCTTTATGACATTTTCTTGGACTTGTTCGTATAAATCTTGTTCAATTTCTTTGCCTTGTTTATCACAAAAATATTTTCCAGAACGAAATTCATGATTACTACTGTTATGAGTGTCATCAATAACTCCACATCGTCTAGGAGCTTTAGACATATTATGGGCGAGCAAAGCGTCACGTGGATATGCATTGTGATTACTACTTTGATCGAAAATAAACACTGCTTGGGCATCTGGATGAAGTATTTCAAAAAGAGGAATAGCATCTTCGGTCAATTGCTTTAACATGTCTTTACTTGTCCAGTAGCCTTCTCTGTTAGTTCCAGCATAAAAATAAGTCCGTGATGTCCAAGCTGCAGATCTCATTGTTCCATGACATGGACATTGAAACTCTGATATCATGATTGATTGTCCAGGTGATTTATTGCGTAAAACTGTTTCTCCTTCTTGAAGCCACAGTGTTTGTTTTCCATCATTAGCATAAAATGTTGACTCATCGTGAGTGACTAGTACAAGTTTTTTTTGACCAGAAGCTAATAAAGCTGGTTCAATTACTGTTTCTACTGCATCAGATTTATAAGTTTCCATCCGTTCTCGATATTGCATCATTCTTTTTGCCCATGCTTGGCGATATTTAATTACATCAGCTCGATCGTGCCCATCATAGTAAATATCTTTATTGTTTTTACGGTAAACATATCCCCATTCATGCATAAATCGCCATAAAGTGGTATGTGATATAGTTCCTGGTATTCCAAGTTCTTCAGGAATAATAGTCATATTAACAAACTTAAGTAGATCAGGTATGTTATGTTGCTCAACTTTATGGTTCGTAATCCATTCCCGAATTCGTTGCTCAATGGTCTCATCACTTAAAATCGACTCCCGTTTTGCATTTTTCCCTTGTTGATGTTCTGAAATAAAACCGAAATCAAGAAATTCATTTGCCCAGCATCGTATTGCTTTTGGTCTGTAATCTTTGGATGGATCAATCCAGCAATCAATAGCAGCCAGCTCAGAGCTCTCAATTTTCTTTTTCTTCTCTAATATATATTAAAAATAACGGTGTACTGCTTTAAGCTTACATATATGGAATGTGCTGGTTTGGTTGAAGTCACTTTGGGCATTTGCATCAGGTGTTATAAGTTTTGTCAAAGACATATATGCTTTTTTGATAACTTGATAGTTATTTTCGAATGTTTCTTGTCTCTGTACCATGGTCTCAGATTGGGATACTTGTGGATGGCTAGAATCCATGTCTTTGCCGATATGAAAGCCGTGAAAATCAGTTAACTTGCGTGATATTTTTGCTGCAGCTTCAATTTCTTTGGATTTTCTCCATATAGTAACTGGTGAATCCTTGTTATATACACCCCTGAAACTGCTTCCTGCATTTTTAGACCATACTAAAGGCAAATGCACAGCATGCTGTACTGTGTCATAACTCAGTTCTAAGATCTCCCAATCGTTAGGAAGAATCTCAAGATGTTCGACTTCTTTAGATTGATTAGCACTAATTTCAATAGGTTCTAATTGATTAGCAATGATACAACCAATCTGGTTATGTTGTTTTGCTTTGGCAGCTTTTTGACGTTTGCTTGGAAAAGGCATAAAAAGAAGAAAATACTAAGGACAGGTAGATTGAAACTATAAAACGCGTCATTTTATCTAGTTCTGATCACGTGATTTTCTTTTTTCCATTTTTAGTACTCCGATATATACAGAAAGTTCTTTCAATTTCCCCCCTTTCCCAGCCAAATTTGGCTGTAACCGACCAACTTTGACAAGCTTCAACTTTTTTTTAAAACATTTTTACAACTTTCTAAACTTTAACAATTGTTTATAATAAGCTTAAAAATGATACTTAAAGTGTGGATTTACAAAATATTGATTTGGTGTGAAGCTGAAGCCTCTAGAAAATGGTGGAAATTATTGGCGATTACAAGTGAAATGCACCATATCCATCTTTTCTAAACATACGTTCATAATGTTCCTTGTGGTTCAAAAGAGTATGTTTCATTATCATCTTCACAGTTTCATACTGGTCTTCGCTGCCATAAAGAAGAACAGCACTGGCTCTCCAACCACAATGGCCATCTCCTTTAGGATTGGAGAGTCCTAACACATCTTCGGCATTCAATTAACAACTAATAAGGATATCTGAAGGAATAACATCAAGGTCTAAACGTCTAAACATCTGATCGTTATCTATTTCCCTAATGGTTATAATTTAGAATAGTTAGCATCATTGTAAACTACATGTATCCTATCATTCACCATCCTTTTCTCACCTAGCAAAATTACTGCTATCATTCAACTTTCTCTTCTTCGACTCTTGTTTGGTCCTCTTCTTGTTTTCTTTAATACGTTCTGCATGTTTTTCTGCACGTCTTTTCCGTTCTTCTGCTGCGTTCATCTTTGCTTTCTCCTCTTCTACCTTCTTTGCTTTCCTCTCTTCTACCTTCTTTGCTTTCCTCTCTTCTACTTTCTTTGATTTCGCATCTTCTTTCTTCTTTTCGTTCTCTTCTTCTATCTTCATCTTCTGTGTATCTTTACTTTTACTTTTATTATTTTCTTCTCCTTCATTGTCCATCTTCTTTTTTCTTCCACCATTACTCTTAAAGCCTGTATTAATTAGATCAATTTAATTATTAGCGCACAAACCATTTGATCTTATACAATTATGCACATATAACTGTGTGAGTATTCATATACTATAATAGATAATATACATTACCGTGATCCAGTAAAGTTTTTGTCGTGTCGGGAGCACGGCCATCATTAAAGAACCTCTTCACCTGACGTTGCTTTCTATCATAATAATATAAAAATAAATGGCTGACATGTATATAATATATATTGACACTTGAACACTGTTAAATAACTATATACCCTGTTTTCTTTCAGTTGTAATCAACTCTACCACCAGCGTCAACAAACTCCAAATCCAATTCTGAGGAACGCAAATAAGAAAAAATCTGGTGTAATGTTTCTATGAGCGGTTTCTTTTTTTCAATGATATGGTAGAGGTCTCTATGGAGTGCTTCTACTCCATTCGATGTCCGGCAAGGATGGTTTTGTAGCTCATCCTTGAGCCATCCCTTCGATTTAAATATCATACCGGCAATTTCATCGCAGGTCCACCAATCAAGCCATTTTTTTGCGTTAGGATAATAATCTTTGTGGATCTGTTGAACAGCCCAGTTGTATGATTTTTCTCCTGCAGCATTGTACATTTGATCGGTATAGTCGATGAAATCAACATCACAACCTGGTGGTACAATGGCATGGTTGCTAATAATTCGCTGGATGCTTTGTTTCCAATGATAATAACATCCTTTTAACAAAGTTTGCGGAGCAATGTTACTATTAGGGAATTTGTCTTCAAATGCCATGATAAAACCTTGGCGTTGTGCTTGAAAATAATCCATAACCTAAGATAAATTGTTCACAATTTAGTCTCTCACAACAGTATATAGTTAAAAAAATATCACATCCAATTAAACAGTATCCAATTTATAAACAAGTTGTCATTTTATTTATTGTAAAGATAAATTTGTCAAACTATAACTATATATCTTCGACATATCTAGTCTTTTCTATCTATCTACATCTGTAAAATAGCGACTGCTTTATATGATATGCTACTATTCTAATTCTTATATAATATATGCATATATGACAAGTTTTCCAGAATATAAACACTGCCTCTCTATCATTCATGCACCAACACAACATCTAAATGTACCAACCGTGAAAAATAAAACATACCAGTCCAGAGAAATTCATGTCAATATCAACATTGGAAGATCCAAACAGAAAATCAAATGACGTGAAAAAAGACAAGAAGTACGCCTTGAAGTCATCCTTAGAAAGTCCATCAAGCACTCCTTGAAATACAACAGCAAACTTGTCTAACGCTTCAAAATAAATGTTAGTAGTACATAAATAATAATCTTTCGTGAAGCAGCTGTATGTGACATCAGTCAACATAGGATTTGTTTTGAAATCAGCATGATACATAATACCAGGAGCGCCAAATGTAATGCACATTGGGCTAGGGACGATATTCGATGCCTTTATATAGCCAGGAAACTCTTTTTGCAACTCCTTAAATTCTGAATGAATTGTCTCAAATGATGCCTGTGTCGATGGCAATTGATCGTTTTTCATAAGGTAATTGCATCGAAGTCTCTTGATAGTACCAATATTATGCAGATTCTTGTCGATGTTGCTAATTGGTCTGGAAGGCTTCTGCACACAGATAGCACTGGTACCAATCTTTAATGCATACGACTTTTTGCCTGGAAATTCCAACACACGTTCCTATACTTTGTCCAATGTTTCCATGGTGAAATGTAATGGAATAAATTCACCATGAGTATGTGTACCCCGGTGTTTCATCTCACCTACCATTACACCATCTGTAATGATCAGTAATAGGGTTAGCAAACGTGCTTGCTTTCAGGCAAAACTATTCTCTTGCTCCATTCAACTAAGCATTAACATATCTAAGCTATATACATCACTCCAAAGTATGTATATCCCAATGATACTCCATTCTAATTTTAGTACCCAGAATTTTATATAGACATTACCTTTCAATTTTCCAATGTAAAACGTTATTCTACAGTCACAAGGTACATGTTTTAAAGTAGAAGTAATCATACAGCTAGTACAATGCTTCATAACTTGTTCATTAATACGTTTGTTCGATGATTTTGGTCTGAACAAAGTATTGCAATTGGTACAGATGACAGCACCCAAACATCTTCTGTAAAAGGTATGAACCCCATGCTTTCCTTTGTCATTGCTGACTTGATGAAGCTGCCACCCAACAAATAAATCATATATGAGCTGATTATGTTCGTTATTCTCGCCTTCTTTGTAATGAAGGGGAATAGTATTGACTTGATCACTGTTTGGAAATTGTGGAAAAGACATTCTGTTGTGTATTAAAAAGAACAAATGCTATGATGAACAAAGTAGATATCCTATTATTTTTAGATATATTGTCACTGCAAAAGAATGACTGTTTTTCCTCTGTGCGGACTGTTTATTCTTTTCAAATTAAGCAGCGATTGAAAAGCATGAATCCTCAATTTCACCTGAAAAAAATCGCACCCATTATCTTCTAACGATACAGCATTTGATGGACCAGCAGTTGGAGTACGTTGAGAAGATTCGAGAGGTTTATTATCACTGTGGCTATTGTTTGTATCTTCATTAGATCGTATATCTGGATCATTAGTATCTACCTCATATTCGTATTCCTTGATATTATTCTCGTTATATTCTTCTTGATCACTTGCATCATCCATGTGGTCTGGTGAGACGCTGATCGTTTCCTGGTCTACTTGATTTGTTATTGTTGCATGGCTACTAGTTCCACTTGAAGAATTATCAGTGATAGGAATTAAACACCTTCGTTTTGTCGGTCATTTATCTGCATATCCAATAGCAGTTGCCAAAATATCAAATGGCATATCCGGGACTTTATCAAGCTTCATGCTCCACATTTTTCTTCCTCTTTCATCATTGGGTGCTAGACCAATGACAGTCGCATCAGCATGATACTTTGGCTGGTCAATTTCAGCTATTGTCGAAAGCACCTGGAAAACTGATTTACGTCGCAAGTAGTGTTTTGAAATTTTTATTTTTGAACCAGGAGCAAGAAGTTGGGATGATCGAGGCATGGTTAAAAAAGTGGATGATCGATGCAAAAAAAAAGAAAAAAAAGAAAAAGAAAACGCACAAATTTCTTCTGATTTTTTCAGCATTTCTTACTACTTTATGGTGAAGAACATGAATAAAAACCTGTTTTACTTTGAAAACAATAACAACAAAATAAAGTGATGGTAGGTGAGAACATAATCACAAAAAAAACATAAAAAATACACCCACAAATTTATTAGGGTACAAACAGATGGGGTTGAGTCCCTAAAGGGACTCAAAGTCCCCAATGGTACTCCGCCTAATATGCCCATTAATTTGTTAAATTTTTTGTCACTTGCTACCTTTTTCTGAGTTTCAATTGTAACAACTGGTCTCCCCATATATGATAGGTCATACTGGTGGTAAACGTTATGTTGTTGAAGTGGAAGCAATCAAAAGCCATGCTGGTATTTTAAGCATGCTGTTAACCACTGCATCGATAACTGACAATGTAACTCATCATAATTATTACATTTACCCTAAAATAATGATACCTAGAACTACTATAGTCGGTGTCATTGGTTTACTGTAAAGAAAACAAACAAGACAAAACCACTGAAGGTCCTATTAAATATTATTTTACTAATATTTATTTTATTGATCCATACAGTTTCTTTTTTTATTATCATTTTCATATCTCTTCTTTTTACATCTATATGTTTCTCTAAATATGTTTCTTTTTTTCTTCCACATTTTTATATTTTGACACTTCATTCAACATTTAAAAGCATAAATTCAATAATAGCTATTTTATCATACATCTTTCATAAGTTTAAACGCACGTTCAATAACTCAGTTAACATTATAGCTTGAAACAGTGGCTTCTATATTTTTTTTAGAGCTCAATTTATTTTTATAACAATTTATCCTTCTACATTCCCCATAATTACTTTTGGTTGGTATATCCTTTTATGCTTACATACTATAACAATTTTCTCAATTGAACCATTATTCTTAAATAAATATGTTACAAGTAAACCATATATGATTTTATATGACTTTACAGAATATTACAGTATATATATTTTTTTGCTCATATTTTACCTGATTCTCAAATAGGTACAGTCCATAGGATTTTTACATGATTTCACAGGATTTCACATGATTTTATAGTGTTTACAACACCAATATCATTTTTATTTCTCGTCCATAGGATTTTTACATGATTTTACAGGATTTCAAAGGATTTCACAAGATTTTTTTATGGTGTGGTCTACGTATGTAAAGGAGGAACAAGAAAATAGACTTTCATCCTGTATAAAGCAAGAAATAATTGAAATAATTGCAATAATAATTATATACGTAGTAACGTATTAACAATTATACCATAATTATAATAATATGTGACATTACATTCTAATCATTTGGATAATAAAAATAGGGATCTTAGTACAATGTGGATTTATAAACCGATCCGTTTTTCATACGGATTGGATCGGATTTGGATTGTTCTCAACGGATTCAGATCGGATTTGGATCGTAATTCTACAATCCGGATTGTAAACGGATTGAGATCTATGGATCTGTCGGATTTTTCTGATCCGTCATTATAATTAGAGTAATGGATCAAAGTTTTAACAATGCTGTGGTAAGGTATAAATATATTCAAATAAAGAAGAGAGTAAGTTTTTGTATATTATTATATACTTGAATAGAGCAGTTGAAAAGAAAAGTAGTAATGGCTTTAATATAAAATTGAAGTTAAAAAAACAGAGATTAATGAACTTAATTATTATTTTTATTAATCTAGTAATGATAAAGAGAATTATGAACTTTTATTTGGTTGTAAAACAGAAAAGGTAAACTTATACCTCTTTTTTCTTCAGCACACTACTCGCCCCCACTATAACTTTTTTTTTCCTTCTATAACTTTCCCACTATAATTTTTTTCCAACTATAACTTTCTTTTCCCATTGTAACTTCTTTTTTCCCATTATTATAACTTTTTATTACTACAATTTTTTTTACTACAATTCTTTTTTTATTATAACTTATTTATTTCCTATTATGTTTTTCAAACCAAAATAATAAAAGCATCTAAAAATAATGCACCTCTATTACCAACATTTTACTTTTCTTAAACGATCTCAAACGACTACCATACACAATCTTGTAAAACACCTTCTCTCATGAAAAAATACTGTGACATCTACTATATAGCCTAAATTTTCATCTAATTGATTCTTTTGCATTACGGATTACGGATTCAATCCGGATTTCCGAAAATCCGATCTGGATCGGTCTACTAAGAACCCTAATTTTACCACTGCTGCTGGGGTTGACCTAAGACTGTTCAAGCTTTAATCGAACATTCATTGGAGACAATTGTGAGGTAAGCGAAAAAGAAAAAATATCTATTTACTCTATATGGTTATATCTGTAAATATAAATAACAAATACTTATATGTTTTGATTGAATCATATTTTCATTTTCATTATGATATTTGGTAGCCCATATCCTCTTTTGACACAATCAAAGATCAAAATTGGATGGCTCACTTTCAAAAAGATAGCATATTTTAATTTTTGGTGCTCAAATTTAACTTCTAATACTCACCAAATAGCGAAACCTTCAGCATTAAAAGGTGTGAAAGCAGATTTTTGTCCAAGAAAAATGCACTACAATATCTGACGCTTAGGAAATGCAGGACAAATCAACTTGGCAGTGTTAGCATTATGAAGAGATCTGAAGTCCATAACTTGCCAATTTCAATGGAAAGGTGTGGAACTCGTGATAATTGCCTCTGAATATATTTCAGAGGAACACAGCATTACGTATAAAATAGGTCGTATACCATGCCGAAAGAAGAAAATCATGTCACCTCATTTGCCAGATTATTGGCAGCTGTTTTATCTTTAAAACGGCTGGTCTTGACTAACTACGTACACTAAAGTCAACACCGTTTTGGAGATGAAACATATATACGACCTTCAAACCGTGCAGTTTTCGAAGAAGATGAAATCGGTTTACGATCTGATAGCACAGAAGGACGCAAAGCTGAAGAATATTAGTACGAGACTGTTACAATTCATCCACATACGAAGTCTATTATTCCCTCTGCATTAAATGAAATTGAAACTGATTTTGAATTTATTATGGAACGTGGAAGAAAAAGGAAGAACAGGGCCTAAAGTTAACAAAAAGGATAATAAAGCTTTTATAGTTTAATTAGCATAACTAGCATAACCCTTACATAAACAATCTTTCTTATTTTCTATTTTTTATGCACACATATTCTAAACATTATTTTTTTTCCTAAAGTTTCGCGGCCCTTTTTTTCCCTGCAGACATAATACTTCTGCTCTAGACTTCGATATATAAAATCACTATCGCTTAACATGTATTATTTCAAAAGAACTTGAATTACCCTGATAAACAATTACGTTGTAATATACGATAACATTACCAGTGCTCACTATAAAAATACATAAAGAACATCTGTTGTATGATAGCTGAATAAATATATCTACTTATAAATTTAGTATAAAAACATTCACGTCGGCTACAGTAATCAAACTTTATCAAATCTTTACTAATTGATTATATCAAGAATCTAATCATTATATATGGTTATTTCATTCACTTTGTTCAATTATTTTCTGTTTTCATGCCGCTACATCTGTGGTATTCACAATTCAAAATAAAACAGGTTTACGTTTGTTGTATTTAAATTATATTACTGTAACTCATTTCCTTATTATCATTTTGCTCTGGTTTTTTAATATCGTATTTATTTATTTTTTTACCCGTGTGAAATCATTCTACTGATAAATTCTTGAAATCGATTTATCGATGTAAAAAAGTTTTCTTGATGTGCACGACACCAGTTTTAGTTGTCAATTTGTTATCGCAGCAGTGAAGAGAAAAGTGAATTTTTTAAACTATAACATATGAGGAAGATTATACATTTTCTTGTTATGACAAGTTTAAACTTGACAATAGTATTTCTATATGATCGCTCTTGATGCATTTTTGTAACTATCTCTTTTTTATTTGAGCAAGTCTATAACTCTTTTTTTTTTCTGAAAAAAAAAGCTATATAAAATAGTCCCAAGAGCTGCAGAGATAATTTATTTTTTTTATTTTTTATATTATTCCATCTTTCTATATTTTTGCTTTATATATACCAAACCAAAATGACAGCAACCACATTCAATGTTGGCTTGACAACTGAACAGTATAGGGTTATGGCTGAGAAAAAAAAACTTTACCCACGAACCATGACAAACCGATCGCTAGCATGATAGGCTAAAAATGAATTTAAGCTGTTTTTGAGGCACCTGATATTAGTACTATATGCAAAGACTTGAAACGAGAAAAACAAGAAGAGAATAAACATTGAATAAACTCTTAAAAAAAACATGTAAATGACGTAATAAAAAAAGTAACCCATCCTGTATACTAATTTAATTACAATCCTTATATTTATCACATAATTTTTTTTGATTTAGATACCCGTTAAGAATTCAATGCCGCTAAGTGTTGTGAAAGTGAAATTAAGGGGGATGTGAAAATTTTCTTATGTTATTTTTACCATTCCTTGATTTTTGGTGAAGTTATTGAGGTGTGAAAATTAACGGATATGAAATTAACGGGGACCCTCTGTATGTGCCATCGAAAAATAAGAACGAATATAGATGATAATCAGCCAGATTATAAATGTTCTCAACATCGTAATTGCATATACCAAAAAAACGAACAAAAAAAAATAAATAAAGAAAAAAACAATATAAAGAAGATAAAGAAGAGAAAACAAAAGAAAATCAATATATGTAACAATGGGAATATACATTTAGGAAGTATTATAGAAAAAATATTTAATCAATAAGAAAAAAAAAGACATATCGCGTCTTTTTATAAATGTTACTGGTAATTTTATTTTAATGATATATAGGGTAGAGTATCAAATTAATTTAAAGTAATTACTAATTGGTTTTGATTAGCATACTTTTTTAACATATCTTTTTGATTGAATTTATTAATAGAAATTCAACTATTATCATTACGTATCAGGATAATCTTTCCATTTAATTAAAAGCTGATATTCATTATCAATAGCTTTATGACTAATGATACGTTTAATTTCATATACATTTTTATTATTATTTCTAAATTTATTTATATCAGTAACTTTATTTTTACGTTTATTTCTTTTTCTTTTATTCCATTATATTCCTTTAGAACATCTAATTCAGAATCAGAGCTATTATTATCAATCTCCATTTGATTTTCACTAATTACATTATCATCATTATTGTTTAGTTCCATTGATAGTAATTTCTGTTATAGTTCTTCTATTCGTTTAGTTTTTTCTTTAACTTTAATTTCATTTGATATAACAATATCTATTATTTTCTCTTCAATAGGAAAAGTAAAGCCTTTAGTTTTCTATAATTAATGATGAGGTTGAATATTAATACCAAAATCATCTACAAATTTATGCATGTTTTTTAATAAACAAGCTACTTTAAATTGTAAAGTGTAATGTTTTATATCGTGCATTTTGTAGCCTTATGATTATTATTAAATCGATTAAATTTACTGCCTACTGATTTTCAATAGTAGTGTCGTACGTATGGATGGGAAGTAAGTAAATAAGGTAAGTTAAATAAGAATAAATAGAAATCGATAACAAAGTAGAAGTCTTGTGAGAATCAATTAGTTCTTTTATTATATGAAATAAAGTATTAAGATAAAAGATAATTTTATATGATATTATTTAATTCTAAGTCTATATTTATATTCCTCTTTACTATATAATTTTCCTCTCTTATGATGATCGGTTCACTTGTTGTTTTAGTTTCAGTATATTGATATATAATATGTTTTATATTATTATTACTATTGGTGTATGATTATGATTGATATATTATTATTTTTATATGTTTCATTTGGTATGATTTGTTTAATATGGTATAATTGGAAAGTAACCGATATTATTATGTTTGAGTTAGATCGGTATATATTATTATTATTTATTTTTGATGGTGGGTAGGAATATCACAATTAGATCGAAAACTTCCAAAAACTTCATTATAATGGGCCTCATGATAAGTTAAATCAACACCAATATCTTTTTTAATAGGATATATAAAGTTATCATCTGAGTACGACTTTCCTTTTTCTTTTGAAATTTGATAAAATTGATTTAAAGATAATGGATAACCTCCATCCATAGCTACACAATCTGTAATATGCAATTTATTATATAACTTTATATTTAAAAACATATTACCATGAGAACTTTCACTACAAAATTCACTTTTAGATACCCATAAAACCATTTCATTCATATCACAAATAATTTGGGTTCTACATCCAGGTTTTTTTAACTTATAAGAGTATAATTATTCCCTTTTAATATTTGTATCAATATAGTTAATTTTAGAATCATGTCCATCTATAATTAATGTTACATGCTTGAATTGTTTAGGATTTTGTTTCAATGCACTATAAACTAATAATTTTGGAGATGAAAACATTTTTGATAAAAATTCATCAACTTTTTTATTTAAACTTATATAATTATTCATTCAAAACTTTGATATACAGCATAAGTGAAGAATACTTCATATATCGATTCATATATTGACCTGTTTCGCCACATACTAAGTGATATAATATTACTAATCCTTTTTCTAATTCACTATATATGGAACTAGATATTTACAAGTACCATATAATATAGTAAGAAAAAACAAGACAGCAATATACCCAATTTTATTTTTAATTCTATTTTAATATCATTAATTAATTCTATATTTTTAAGCTCTGTTTTATGTTTATATTTATTATACATCATAGGCCAGTTATTATTTAAGAATTGCCAGTCATTTATAATAATTTTATTAACTTCATGATTAATATTATTTTCATATTATAGAAAAATTCAATTTTTTTAATTATATCTAGATGATAAAACTATCACAATTTTATAAACTCAACTGAGTACTATGTTTAGCAACTAGTGGCCATTATCCAATATACCCACAACTTGGACTTATCGATATTATATGCTAGAATACCTGGAACTACTTGCAAAATTAAATGTGAGTATATAATACAAATGTAAAAAAGAAAAAAAAAACATAAATTATGTTTCTATTTTTGTGTATATAGGATAATCTTTATGTAGTGAAAAAAGTTGAAGCGCAATTGATGAAGGAACATATTCCACCAAAATATGTGGGCTCTTCAATAGCTGATTACTTAGGTAAGACATCGATCAAGCTGTTGTTAGCTTGTTGTCTTTGATCGTGGGGTCTGATTCCATATTTCCTTTCTATTTGTGGTTTAGATATACATGAAGGTGCAACAGAAGTGGTAGATCAATAAAATTATCAAACAAACAATTTCAAGTCGAAACAATGTGTATTTTTCATTCAACTGTCATAAAAGCCGATATTAGTGCCAACTCTACTCAAATCATTCATATCTTTTCCAAACCTGGATTCGTATTATTTTTTAAGCACACATAATATATATATTTTGAATATTTATTCATATACGAATATTCTCATTTCTATTACGTTTTTTCAAGAATCAACCAATTATACAACAACTTACATAATCACATGTAATAGCTCTGCAACATCAGACAGTTGCTGCAAATTTAGTTGCATAACAATAGAAAGTGCCCTCTGTAAAAAAGTCTCAGATTTCAAAAAAGCAATAGTCACCAAAAATTAAAAAAAAAGTCTAAGTCATTTTATATGTTTGAAAAACAAACAGTTTAAAATCTATTTTGGTGATTTCCTTCTTAGGCTGATCTACTTTTCTCCCAGGTCTTCGATATTGACCATGAATTCTTAAGGCACTGAGACACTTGATTCAGATAACGAGCTGCAACAGACGAATAATTGTTTGCATCAACTCTCTGTGCTTGCTCAGATAATCTTTCGGATACTTGATGAAATCTTGCTAAGCTTTCTTCAAATAATGCATCTTGTGAAGGAGGTCTAATTTGATCTTCAGATACCAATAATGGGAGGGGTAATGAAAATTGGACTATAGGCAAGTTCACATTCTCAAACCTGTGAAGTACATATGCTTACACATTGCACCTCTCTGTACAAAATCAGGACAAGTACAAGTAATCATTGTATTATCATCAAGGGCAATTGTACAGTAAGTATTCGCTAAACCAGTAGTATCATCTCTTAAATATTTTTTATATACTTGGTAAAATACCAGTGCATGGTAAAAAAAATTGATGGGTTAAATTGGGGTTTTTTATGGTATTTTCCAGTAAAGCTTGGTTATGCTTAGTTTATAATAGGTAAATAATGGTTCTACCTAATATATACCAAGCTTCACCTTAAAAGCACCATTATTTACAGGAATCTGTTTGTAAAATTTGGTAAATTTCAGTTTAAACTAAGTTTTACCAGGAATATACCCACTGTATACCAGATTCATAGTACTTTCTAGTTATTTCTTGTTTCATACTATTGTGTATTTTAGATGAATAAAGTTGATTTTTTTTCCCTCTTGAACAATGCCTCCAAAATTAAATACACTACAAGAGATGGTCGAAGTACGTTGTCAAATAACAAATTTTACCAAAGATGTAAAAACTGTATACGATTTTTGTATCCAACACATATTATTCATAAAGATAATTATTTGTCATTATAATTATTAAAGTATAGCGTATCTTTAATTATGCTTTGCTGACATTTCGTGTATTTCCCTATTTGGACCATGATTTATAAGAACACAGAAGTCCGTCTTCTATAATGATATAAGGTTACAGCTGCGTAGATATATCATATCGTCAACTGCTCAAAGTCTAATCTTAATATCATTAATCTTATATTCATAATTCACATGGCCATGACAAATATAAATCTTACATATACACATATCAATATATCCCACTGATAATAAGATTCATATAAATAGAGATAATATTTTATTTTAATAAACTTCAGTTCAATTATTGTTCTTTTGGGTCTCGTTGACTTTTTAACGTCTCTTTTATTTTATTATAATTGATTGATATAACAACAATGCACTCAATAACATCAGGAGAGATTTTATCAATTCAAAGATCATTATGATGTTCACAACGAAGAAATTGTACGTATGCTCAATAATATTAGAAAAGCCATAGAGGATTCACAATCAAACGCACAAAACGATGTTCCTTCAAGTGATCAATCACCAGTAACAGATTCAAATAATCAATAATGTCTCGGCATCATTCCAGCCCCACGCATTGTTCAAGTAATAGAAGGAAGAAGAGTTTTTAACAAAATGACTATTAAGAAAGAACATATTGTTTCTTTAGTTATCCAAAGTAGTGATGAAAACATGGAAAACATGACAGCTGAAGCTTATTATAACATAGTATTAAAAGAGAGAAGTCCTGTATTGGAAACAGTTGCTGAAAAACGTCGAATTTTACTCAACAGCAAAAATAAAAACACAAAATGGCACTGACGTTATCCAAATGATGGATTCCATTAGTGAACAATCTCATTTTATTGCTCGACCGACAGCTCTAGTGTCTTGGGCATCCTTAAGCGACAAGGATCGTGAAACAGCCATTGCTGCACTTGAAGCAGCCGTATTAGACGAAACTGGAATTAACTTTGGTTTTATGCGAAAAGAGTTGGGCAACTAATCACTTATTATGTGAAGCATGGAACATTTTAATGAATGGTGCGCGAAAAGTATATGCTGATTATCAAGAAAAATTGGGCGCAGAAATCGATGGAGTATTAGATGGATCTAGTTTACAAGTACCATTAGAAACAGGTAAGCAGGAAGGTATCGATCTTAAAATATTGAAAATAACAGTAGCAGTAACTCATGTTGAGAAACGGGAAGATCAAGAAATTATTGAAACAGGTAAGAGAAGAAATATGAATAGTATAAACTTGGAAATAATACATTCTTACGGTTGCACACAAATAGAAACCTACAGTATGGAAGAAGAGCAGGACGAGAATACGGATCAATATTTGGAGTAAGTACATACTTTTTTAGACGCATTTCATTCTGTTTTTCTTCAATTAAAACTAAACATTATTATTTTTTAGCTTTACGCCGTATGAAATGGAACAATTGAGTAGGTTAAAATTTTTAAATTTATTATGATGGAAGACTGATGGACCTTCGCCTATAGGCCTGTGGTCGCTTCCTTGCGGTACGGTATGATTAAGAGCAATTGTATATATACATATGAAATAGGGGTAGAAATTAAAACTGAAAAAACCCAGTATGGGAAAAAGTTAAATTGGTGAGAGCAAAGGCTGTTTGGTGTGGCTGAAGAGAAAGAGAAAAATTGAGAAAAAAGAAGGGAAGCAGGAATGGAGCTGCAAAGAGAGTAATATATAAGGTATTCTAGTTTAGATGTGGGGGATGGGTAGGAGAGGAGATGGGGATATCCATAGCATCCTCTGGTGCTGGTTCGTCCATGTCAAAATCGTCATTTGGATGGCTCAAGTAGTCAATTTCGCGTAAGACACGTATAAGAGCTGGCCAAACCGTTTGCCATTTACCTACAGTCAGACCAAATTCAGACCGTGGTAAGTGGTTGAGTATGTAGTCCAGAGGTTGTTGTTCTTGTGGTAGTGCTGGAATATCGCCAAAAGCACTCTTGAGGTCGTCGAGAAGCGTAAGTAAGAGTGGGCAAAAATCATAATGTTCTCTTTTGGCAGCAGAAGCCCCACAGCGGCAGTTCTTGAGCGGATAGGAGGGCAGCCAATGCATTCGCCATTTAATCAATCGGTGACGGTCACGTGGAAAAGCTGGCAGGTAAAGAATCGGGTCTATCATGCGTTTTTGACGGAGACAACGTATTGTTTTTCGTTTTTTCGCACGTGTGTGGAATTCTTCATCTCGTTTTTGAGTGATTGTTTTACTGAGAGGGTTGCTATTTTTTTTCAATTTGTTGTAAAGTTGATAAAATGGATTGTTCGATGTGAGATGTTTCTACTGCTTATCAGAATTTTTTCTTTTGAGGAAGGACAATTCAATGGTGCGTGCCATAGTGCTAAGTGGCAGGTCTTGAAGTCGGGTGACGAATTTCAACTGTAAAATATGGGTTCTTGTTTGCATGGATGGTAGATCTGCTAAAACCAGAGGGACAATTGTTGGAAAAGGTGTGGAACGATTACGGTTAAGAGCCATTTTGATGCAACTTTTTTGAGCATTGTTGAGTTTGTCCTTTTGTTTTGCGGAAAGTGCTGTAATGGCTAAGCCATATTCTAAAACCGGCCTAATAAATGTACAGTACACTCGAATAGCTGACCATAAACCGACACTATATTGATGAACACCCATTTGGCGTATTAATTCCATATTACCAGTTGCTTTAGTGATGCGTTGGTTGACCAGTTGATCAGAATTAATGCCTTGATAATCAAAAGGGATACCAAGATATTGAAACATCTGAACTTTGGGAATTGATTTACCATAGAGTTGGTAAGTTGAAGCTGTGGTGGTTGGAGGTTCAATGATGGCACATTTGTCAGGGTGCCATTGGAATCCAAGCTCCTTTGGATGTTTTTCTGCAATTTTTAATAGTCTATGTATATCTTAGGGTGAGCCAATTAAGGCGACATCATCAGCATACAGCAAAGCTGAGATGATAGTATTGGAGCGTTTAGGGGGATTGTCTCTTGGCTGACCAGTGCCTATAGTTGTTGATCGGTGTTGTTGTGGTGATGCTTCTGTTGACCCCTTGATAGAGGTAGATTCCAGATATAAAGGCTTGTGGCATCGAATAAACATATTGAGCCGTAGTCGTCGAGGTAAAGTATCAATAAAGATTGCATATAAAAGGGGGCTCAGAATAGAACCTTGTAGCACACCTTTTTTTGGAAAAATATAACGAGACTGATAGTTTTGTAGGACCACCGCAATCTGAATATCATCAAACATATGCCGAACTAAATGAAATAGAGCACTTGTCAGATTTTTTTGTAAGATGGACCATATGATATCACGGTCTACTGCATCATACGCTGAACGGATGTCCAAATATGCTTGTATGATTGGTTCGTTATGTTGCTTTTGGTATTGGCGTATCAGCATGTTGAGAGAGAAGGCCTGATCAAGGGCTCCCCGATGATGACGAAAGCCTCCTTGAGAAATATCAAGGGTATTGATCAATGAAAGCATTTTTGGCAGTATGCAGCGTTCTAGTATTTTCCGAAATACACTAGTGAGACTGATCGGACGATAGTTACTTGCAACTGTTGGATCACCTTTTTTAAAAATAGGGATGACTTGTGCTGTGCGCCAGGCTGTTGGAATATATGACCAATACCAGCAGAGCTTAAAAAACTTGCTCAAAATGATAGAAAGTCGGTGTGCTATTGGTTTGAGCATAGCTCCAGTAATGTGGTCGTTACCGGGGGCTTTGCGTGGTGCCATTTTGTGGATATAGAGTTCAATTTCTTCAAAGGGAAATGGGTCGTCGTTGGTGACATGATCAATATATTGTTGAAGTGGAAATTTACCTGATCGCGTTGTAGATTGGGGTTGGTGACGTTCACCTCCAAAAACTGTTGATAAATGTGATACCATTGTTTCAACTGCCTGCTTTGGTCCATCAGGATGAGAGAATTGATGAGTGGGGCGACGATTGTGACGCATGCGTTTGATGATCGTGTTGGCCTCGTTAGGAGGAGCATGACTAAGTTTAGTGCAGAACTGATTCCATGAGAGACGCCGTGTGCGGGATAATGCTTTGCCAAAGTCTTCATTTTTTTGGATGTAATTTGACCATAGTTTCGCACCTGGTATCAAGTTGTCGCGAGGTGCTCGACGCCACTGACGATATGCTCGTTCCCTAGCATCTGCTTTTTGTTGTAATTCATCATTCCAATATTTGTTCCAATATTTAGGTCGTGCTTTATTACGGGTGATGCTGTTATCAAGTGAGGTGTATATTGCTGAAATTAAATCATGACTCACTTGTTCAATTGTTGGTTCATGTACGATGCTATGTGGGCTGTTGAAGGACCGGTCAAGAAATTGTGAAATACTGTCAGATTCATTGACAAAATTTTGTATATATAATTGGCGAACTTCAGGATCAGATAACCGCTGGAGCTTCCAGTGTTGACGAGTTGAATTTGGCTGAGGTAGTGATTACCATGGTATATGTGGAAAAAAGGAAAAGGTGCATAAATGGTGATGAGTAGATAGTGAATTCATATCATGAATATTCATGACTGGATTATTAAGTGTAGATTCCATTGAAATAAATAGATCAATAATGCTGCTGCCTGCTATTGTGCGGAACGTAGGTTGTGATCTTGTTAAAGATCCATTCCAGACATGTAAGCCCTTACTATTAACCCATGGTTCTAATGCTTTAAGACCACGATTGTTATTGGAATGGTCGCCAGTTAGTAATTTGGAACGGGCATTTAGATCACCTAGAATGATAGTATATTCGTTGATAGTAAGTTGGTCCAGCAGTTCAATTACTGTATCATCATTAAGTGTGGGAGGTGGAGGTAAGTAAAGCCCATGAAAGGTATATAGTCCAATTCGGAACGATAGTGTAAAACGGTTGATGATCGGAAGATGATGTATATGAAGATTAAGAGAAGGGCATACAAGTAATGATATACCACCTTGGCCTCTCTTTTTTGGATTAGGTTGAATTGCATAGTTGTGGTACTGATGCCAGTCAGTATAAAGTCGCCCGCGAACTAGAAAAGCTTCTGTAATAAGTATAATGTCGATGTTGTTATTGTTACAGAATTCAATAATTTTATCTGGTGATTTTGCTACACCAGTTGCATTTAATAGACCAATTTTAAGATGGTCTATCATTGTAATTCCATGAGTTCCGGTTCAGTGCTGTTGTTATCCTTGTCGTTTGACAACAGGTTAAGAGCATCTTCTACTGTGCGTACATGACGAGAGCGACGTGGTTGTGATTTTGGGTTTTGGTCTTGGAATTTAACCCAGTATTCCTTAGTAATATGATGAGTATCGTCTTTTGGAAGTGAGTTGAAATGTCGTATGATTGCAATACCTAAATGTTTTTTTGCTAAATGTGTGCACATGTTCAACATCCTTTCTTGGTATATCTTTTTTGCTTCAAATGCACGTTCGGTTTCTGATAATTTTGCCAAAAGAGTAGGATCGCCAATAATGCTTGCTGAAATTGGGTTAAAGTCATCTTTTGGTGTTAGTTTTGCTTGTGCAAGTAAGTCACGGAGTTCTTTCTCATATGAGGAATGGATGAGAAGTGCTACGATTCCATGTGCAGGAAATTGAATGTCGATTACTCTTTCTGTAGCTACACCCACCAGACGGAGTGCTTTACGAATTTCACTGTGTAACGTGCGACGGGGAGATCCCATATACACAAATGTATATGCAGTGTTTTCAGTTGCTGGTGTGAGAATTCTATGAGCCCAGTTAATTAATTTTTCAGAAGGCTGTTGAACTATTTTTTTCTTTGGTAAAATGTTTTTACTAGTAACTTTAGCATATGATAATGACGATGCTTTTTGCTGATTTAGATGACGATGGTGCGGTTGTTGTTGACGTTGCTTTTGCTGATTTAGGTTCTTTATCTTTGTTTGTTGTTTTTCGTCGTCTTGTTGCTGTTGTTTTTGTTTAGCAGCTTCAATTTCAAGCTTGCGATTTTCCCACTCTTCTGCAGGTAAAGCATGATGGGATTCACAAGTGCCAGTGAGTAGCAGATCTCGATCTTCGGGTTCGTGGAATGTGACACCCTCGGGTGTGACCTTTGGTTGATTCTGTGATTCGAGGTATTGAATTTTTTCGAGAGCGTTGGCTAATTGGGATTTCAAAGCCTCGTTTTCATCGAAGAGTTTTTGGAAGAGTTGTAGTTTCCCCTCTTGCACTTTAAGTTCGGTTGATTGTTCTGTGATGGTTTTTTCTAAAGCTACTTGTCGTTCGACTAGGAAATGAGCCCATTGGGGAATATGACTCAAATCAGGCTGACTTGATGAAGGAAGTGATGCAAAGGAACTAATGAAGACATTTTGTTCCATTTGACTGTTGTCGTCTTCCTCTAAGGTTGTTGAGGTGCTGTTCATGTTAGTTGGTTGCTGTTGCGATTGCTGTTGGGGTGCCTGGTCCATGATGGTGTTACAATCGGTGTTTATGAAATGTTTAGTATTTTCAATAAGTTTCGATGCGTGTAACAGGGTGTTGGTGTTATTGATACGGGGTTTATGTACTCGGAGCCCTGAAAAAGAGGGGATCGAGGTAGAGTTGGGTCTGTTCTGTGTAAACACGTGTTTGGTAGCTTTTTCTGCTTTATGTGATGACAATGCGGCTTTATTATAGAAAGGGTTAGTGTGAGAAAAAATATTGCTTAAAAAAAGATATATAAAGAGGTGTAAATTGCCGCGCGCGTTACTCGACTACGTCTCAACAATTGAGTATGATGTAAGTATTTTTTTTTATTTCGAAATCTACATTTCTTATTGATGATAAATATATTGGTAATTTAATAATAAATTTTGATATTCGATGTTTTTTAGTATGGAGTGTCACCAAACACCTTATGTACGTCGACCACTTGCAGATTTGGATCAAGTCTAATCTTTAGCACGTTATATTATAGTATTTGTTTATTGTACAATAAAAAGTATGAATATATTGCGCCGTGATAGGATAATTGTAATTATGGAATGATGGGCTATATTGAGTTATCTCTAGTTTTGTTTGGTTCTGGTATATCTTAGTTTTGTTTGGTACTGGTATATCCTAATTATTTTGGGTTTGGTAATTCTTAGTTTTTTTCATATAATTCCTAGTTTGGTTTTTCTTTGTGAATTTGCAATTTCTACTCACTTTTTACCAAACCAAGATATACAAGAAATTACTCGATTTTTACCACTGAAATTTTTTACCGTGGGTGATTCGCTAAACCGGTATCCGGTGAGCTTTTTTAAATATTTACCGGGTTTATAATAGTATTATTTTCTCTTATATAATTTAATATCAGTTTTTTATTGATAACATTATTGACACGGCCTTCCTTTAACGTCATCTCAGTTCTTCGCTTTGTTTTCAGTTGGCTACGTACTTTGTTTCCATAGAAATTGAAAATACACAAATCATTCTTGCCATCAAAAGAAACCTTCTCAACACCGTATTGATAACAGTGTCTCTTTTTCACCAACTTCACACAGATGCTTTTTCCTCTTTCTTATCTGGATATATATGTATTTCTTTTCAACTTTGTCAGGTACTTGTTTATTGCCATTGAGTACTGTATGTAATTATGTTGCTGATACAATTCATTTTTAGTCATTTATTTAACTGCTAACCATGGTCCATAAGTTAAACACACTTTGTTGTACATTCATTATTAATTCTGTCTCTGGTTAACTGTTACTATTCAATGAATACTGTGCACTAATATCACTTTTATCACCAAAATATTAGCTCATAATAGCATAGATACATTATATCAGCTGTCATTTTTTTTATCTTATCCGTACAGCTTAGTTATTTTTTCAGTATATTCTACATATTAGTACCAGCTGCGTTTCAATTCGTTAAACCGGTAGTTCGCTAAACCGGTACAAACTCTTACATATATTGAGTACCGGTCTAACGAATACTCATTGTATATACTCCTTCAGGGTCAATGAATGACTTAAATATTAACATGACTTTCATCCTCCCAAACAATAAAATGAACTGCAATAACATCTGGAATATTTCCAGAAAACAAAGGGAAAATAATATAATGAATAAGGAACAGCTTTTAATTACTAAAAAAATTAAAATCTAAACCACCAAAAAAAAAGAACTTACCTGGAATCACATCTGCAGCATTATGGCGTACTACTTCACTTTGCTTGCTGATGCTTGCACGTATTCTAAGCCTTGTTTGTACATGCTCTGTCATAATGTCATTTAGTACATTATCCCAACAAACGATATATACTAATACATCTGCACGTCATCTCTTGAGTTTTCCAAGGTAAGCTTCCTTAAGGGTACGGTGCCATGCTTCAACATGGTTATTCGTGTTCATATGACCTTGATACTAATTATAATTAAATGTAAACTTTTGGGTACTACATTTACACTACTTCAAAAAAATTATATTACCTGATGTTAAGCATTGCACCGTTTTTCTTTCTTGGGTAAATACTCTGCATCGAAATATACTTGTAAAGCAGACATATCCCATTCCCCTTCATGCTCTATACAGAATATCTGTAATTCGTCATATGCCAGCTCAAAATCTTCTTCTGTTCCTGCTCGTAACATACCATTTAGCCTATTAAGGGCGTCATCTCGAATAATCTTCACATGAAGTGCAGATGTTGAAAGGCCTGGGCGTACACATACTTTCTTTGCAATGTTTTTACGCCATGCCCTTTTAATATGCCAATGACAAATCAACACTTGCACAGACTCGCCATATGCTAGGCGGATCCCAGCTATCTCTATATCAGAGTTGTCAACCATTATTGTTTGTGGCTGAAATCTCATCTCTTCCTTAATCCACTTGAGCCAGAATTCCACTGGATATTGAGAATCTGAATTCGTCAACATCCAGCAAAGTGGGCACCTTTACCACTTTCTTGGCAGCGAACAACAAGCGAGTAAAGATAATAGTAAGATCCTATTTCTTCAACACAAGTATGATGAGTCAAATCAAGATAAACAGTCCTTCCATTGACAAAGAGCTCCTAAATAGAATGAATAGCATAGTCAACATATACAGTAGTTGGTATTATCACCCTTCTGCGTTTTTATATTTTTTTTACCGTCAATTGCCAATCAGACATAAACAAAAAAAAAACATGCCCTTTTGGTAAGTAGACAGGTTTTTTGATGTCCAATGACCATTGTGCTGTGCAGTGCGATCGCCCCAAAGACGAAGACTTTCATCAAATTATGGGGACAATTGGGATCGCTTTTTCATAACCCTTATCATAGGATAATATAACTCTTGATAGGTGATATGTAAAACATGAGGTATGTTTGTAAAGTCGCCAGAAAGAATTTGACCTAAACGATCTTTATCTAGGCGAATCATACTCTTAACGTTTTTCCACGTCATATCCTTTTCTACTATCTCATGGATCAGGTCTTTGATTTCCCTCGATACTGGTGCAGATTGTAAATCCTCAACACTGCTTTGTTGGTGAGCTTCATTCCTCCAGTAATACGTGATGGAAACCATATCAGGAGCCTTGTCTGTTGATCGAATAATAATTTTCGATGTGCAGCCATACATGAGACGACCTTTTCCATTCCTAGGTGGATTATTGGTTGGTGTACCCCATCGTTGGCATACAAAGTGCTAAACGATAATTGTTATTATCAAAATTCTATTATTGCTTACTATATTGATATGGTAATTAATGGCAATTGGCCATACCTGAACAAAAGATAAGGTTTTGGGACGACCTATTTTAACCACTCTAGTTTCATCTGTTTGTTGACGTGCTGGTAAAACAGAATGCTGATGAGGTCCATATTTTGAAATAAAAGTCGGATTTCTTTCCTTGGTGTAAACCCCACTAGTTTTATCAATAAACTTGCATCCTATATGGGTTTTCTCATTGTTAATAAAGCTTTCATATTGGGAACCTAAAATCTCAAACTTGGCAGGGTGAGCAGCAGCAATTAGTGCAGGTTCAGAAGTAATGCGCTCATGTAAGAGACGGACAGCATTGTCAATGAAGTTGGACATGGTAAGATGATAGATTAATAGAAATAAATATTATAATAAAAGAGCAAGGAACAAGGAACCATATGTTTTTGCGACAGGCTTTTTTGAGATCTGAGACTTTTTTGCGGAGGATTCAAGTTGCTCATTATTTTGTGTTGTCTGCACCGAAGTATCTGTATCCAAGCTTTTAATTTTCTACAGCCTCACCAGGGAAGATATTAAACAATATTTCATCAACAATGCTCATCAATAAATTTCGTACGGGCCATTTTAAAAAAACATCAAGGAAGTAAATATACTGCTGCAAAAGCAAGAATGCAAAATTATTGGCTCAAAATTACTAATGCAAATTTATTCTCCAGGCAACTCATATTTTGTTTTCTTTAGTTCCATCAGATTAATTTAACTTTTACATTGGAAAGCAACTCACCTAAACTTTTAATTTCTTCACTTGGACTGATTCAACCGTTGTGTTACCCTTGTTTGGCTGACAAATGGTAATGCTACGTAGTAAACGTTTCTTTCTCATATGAAAGCATGTGGGTTTAGCGAGTCCTTTACTGTGTATACCTACCATGAGTTCCAGGCTTGATCCAATCCTGAAACATGCTTTGGATTTGGGAACGTGTTGGATTTAGACTTGCTGCGCAATGCGAGGGTTCTTAGGTGGGCTGCTATTATAAAAAGGTAATGCACTAATTCGAATAACATAACAACAATGATATCTCAATCTATTATCTTATATATAGGACTGAGTTTCTTATGGCAACAACTTTGTTACTTGGCTCTCTTATGTGGACGCTGTTTGTATTACTGGATTGCTCAACGAAAATATTGAAACGTCGCCGAAGCTCACGCTTCATCAATCTGGGGAGAAGTGACTAGATTGGTAGTTGATCCTTGGAGTTGGAAGGGTTCACGTAAACGTTTCGTACTTTCACGAGTATATTAGGGCAAGAACCATTGGTTGTTTAGGGTGGTGTTGTTGTGAAAATAACATAAACAGTTTTAATTTACGAGTGTGTTTTGTAAAACATTTAAAAAATTCAAGGTGTACGCCATTCATCTTATCAAAAATACCATGACGCTAACAGAAACATCAATCAATGAAACATCTCAAATCTGCACAATGTGTACACTTTATCCAACTTTTTATACTTTTAAAAAGAAAAACATTAATTATAACTGATTTATCTCCTTGTTTATCGGCGAAATATTTTAGTAAGATATCAATCAGGTTGTTATTGGCTTATTATGTTTGATCATGAGTCCTAATACCATATTTTGCTTTTATTTATGGTTTAGATACACAAGAAGACTCAACAAAAGATGTACTACGATAATAGTGATAATAATTCAAAACAACATTTTAGGCCTCACGCAATGTCCAATACAACTTCACATCTTGAAAAAACCAATCATATATAGTTATCCCTTTTATTTTTATATGTATAGTTCATTTATTTCTTCCAAGTTATGACATTGTGATTCATTTTCATAAATTGTATTGAGAAACTAAAATAAAAATAATATAATTCGGCTAAAGAAAAACAAATATGATGTATTTTGTAAACAAGAGTTTTAATCCATTTTTTCACTCTATGACTTAACCATCTTTCATCTACCCGTGTTTTGGTCCACTGCATACTACCAATACTAAAAATGATTCTCTGGATGCGAGAGCCGAGAGGTAGAAAGGAAAATAAAATCAGAACTACATTAGTAAGCCTTGAAAATATAATGAATGGATTTTTGTATTTGATAGTAACACTGACCAACGTGGGTGTTGCCCGTAAATTGCCTTCAATATACCTTAAACAGAATGTGTCGAATGGGTCACACCTTTAGATAATTTTCCGCTGAAAATAAATTTAAAACAATAAGAAAACAAAGTTTATTTTCCGCAGTGCGCAATGCCCAAACTATTTTACCACACTTACCTTGATGATTCCACTTTCAGTACTTCCATGTTATTTGGAGTCTTGAGATTTCCTAATGTGTCCATGAACCGATGGATAGTTTTCAATAACTTTAAATCACGATCAAACGTGCATACGGATTTGATCACTTCAAGTTCAAATTCACACCCCGTAAACCGAGATGGCATCGCATACTAATAAAGCAAGGAGGTTGGGTGCACCATAGCTCACAAAAAAACTCTGTTCGTGGTTGGTTGTCATGGTATAAGTAAATGAAGAGTCGCCAAGACATGTTAAATAAATTAAGCAAACAAAGTAGCACCTTCAATTTTAGCTGATATTTCTTTTGACCAAAGCTTGTATGGGAAATCATAAAATTCTACTTCTTCCGAAACATCGTCAGCTCCATGTAATAACCTAGCTTCTCTAATAATTTCTTTTTGATTTCGTCATTTTTTTTTCATCTTGATAGTATTGTTTTGTTGGTTTATCAACGGTAATTTAGATTGCTTTTGCAAATTGAACATATTCTTTGAGTGATTCTATATCGGATTTATGCCAATTTAGGTTTGTGAAGAGTGATATTATTTGTGGGATGGTGTGTTGATAACATATTGCTTCTTTTCCATGGATTAAAGTTCATTGTGTCTATTATCACAATACAAAAAGATATATTATATATATAAAGTAATCAATCATCTATTACCCTCTTTCCTAATGTAAGTGAATCGATATGTCATACAGGTAAACGTGATGCGCATCGGTATTCGTCAAATGAGGTCAGCTTTTCAATATTGGATTGTGTAGGGTTGTAGCTAAAAAGGAGAAATGGCTGATTAATCATTGGAAAGAAATTGAATTAGCTAAAAATTTATCAAGGCATACCATGGATGGGGAACTTGTATAAACGTTTCGACTATCATTCTAGTTACCTTCATCATCTTCTCCATCGTTTCACCTTTTAATAATGATAGTTGTTATTAGTATCAATCTCATATTCTCAAGAGAGACATGTTATACAGCTCGATTTGTTCTTACCAAATTGTTAGCTTGATTTTTAAGTACATTTTTTTGTTTCTCAACATTTGCAACATTTAAATTGGCCGATCCATGTATGACTTGTACTTTGGGAATCGGCTCTTGATTTGTTGTACATTTATGACATGCTCAGATGCTGTTATCTGAGGCGAATCCTCTCACTTTGCAGGCGACAAGGATGTCACAAAACAGAAAATGTTCAGCAAAGGGCAGCGCCGAATAAGTGATTTTACCATTAAAGTTCTTGGAATGATGGTATTATTTATACCATTGAACCCAACACAAAGGTCGTGAATCCATAATCCTTCAGTTACATTCAATCATAAGCATTTTCGGCAGTTTGAAGACTTGGCTAATGCGCGGTTAGAGTTTAGAACTTTTATAAGAACTTTCTCAAAAGATAAACATAAAGGGGTGGGGTGTATAGATAGAATTTATTATTTGTTATAGTTTTATTATTTATGATTAAGAAAGGGGGAGCTTATTTTTCTAAGAAAGAAGGGAGGTTCATTTTTTCTTGTTTCTCACCACTTGGTACTTCAAAAAATTATAATGACAGGTCTATTAAACTATTGAATGCTATTTATAAAACAGGTACTAAAAATAGAGAGTATCCACATTATCTAAGTAAAAGAATTGACTAATGTAAAAAGTGAATTAAAACAGACACTCCATTGAATGATCATCATGCACCAAAAGAATCAGAAAATAATATTGTATCTACTTTTCAAAGTTCAAATGGTCACAATAACAAACGACGAAAAAAAAAACATCATGATAAAGTTATAAACACAACATAACAATTTTAATCACTCCAAGAATCATAGTACAACCACAAAATGAATCTATTCAAGAAGGAATAAAACCAAAACGAGGACGTCCTAAAAAACAAGAATGTGACAATAACAACAACTTTGGATGATAATAATAAGAATAGAGAAGATAACAAATCCGATAAAGATAAACAAAAAAAAGATGATATTGTTGAAGATTATACTACTCAATTAATCAGGTCGAACAGTAAAACGTAAACGTAAATGTAAGTTTTAAATAACTAAATTGGGGGGGGAAGGATATTTCTATCACTCATATCACTATATATATATATATATATATATTTATACGTAATTAGATGAGGATAAAGTTGACGATAATACGTAAATCAAATAAATATGATAAATTATATATATATGGAAATCATAGTAATAATAATGAATAATAATCCTTTCCCCTCTTATTCATTATATATAATTAGAAAATTCCATATACTATTGCCCATATATTGATTGTAATTATTATAGTCAAATAAGACGTAGGAGGATATATGATCATATTCGATGTCGACATTATAAGATACTAGAACTTATGAAAACAAGTGGCAATTGTACTCTACAAACACTGAACGGTAGAATTATTGAACTGGAAAATGGTAAAATATAATTCTTTATTTATTATTCTGGTTCTTTTGGGTTACGTTTAAAGAAACAGAGTTTATATTTTTTTTTCTATAACAAATATTCGTCATTCACTCGTTATTGGAGAACCTCTTTTCCCAAGATACTTCGATTCATCATGTAAATTCTTTAATATTATTTAATACTTTATTGTATATAAATTATTAACACTTTTATTTTTACCATTAAACGGCGACAATAATTTATTACTGTCTTTATCATGGATGTCCGGTGAATTCTAACTTTACAAATCAAACTGGACTTGTTTATCATATAAAACAACATCATGATCCAACGTTGTTTATTCCAAATGATTCTCGATCAAATCGACCCTTATTGTTTAAATTGGCAGGAACTGATGAGAAAGATATTGGAAAGCCTTTTTCTCAAGGTAAGCTTGGATAATAATAATTAATTATTCAAATCAATCTTTCTTAACATGATATATATTTAATTATGTACTTAGAATCCATAACATCCTCGATTTCACCTGGACAACACATTATTCTTGGTATGGAAAAACAAGATGAAAAAGAGAATACGCAACAACTTAATAAAAGAAGATTGAGTGGATTGAGGAATAGTCAATTAGGTGTTTATTAAATAAAGAGAATAAGCATTACTTTTATGTTGATTATCTATTTCATACATTAAATAAGCAAACAATACGAATTATTAAGGTTGCCTGAAATAAATTAGGCGTGTGAAAACTAACCTTCTCCGTAATCTAAACGGCTAGCGGCGTTATAAAACCACGTTGTTATTCTTTTTTTAGCATGAACCGGATACCATAATTACCAGATTAGATGGAAAAAAATTGTTTTTTTTTCTCGTTGGAAACTCTTTCTCATTTTATAGTCAGAGAATATATATGATGCTACTTAATTTCTTTATTTAAGAAGAAGTGTTGTCATCACTAACTACTT